>CM034149.1:280694911-281072411 GCA_019776745.2 Taxus chinensis | reverse complement strand
CTATTGTGCTCATAATATGAATTATACAAGTAATTTCATTAACAGTGTGTTGGAGAGAAACTTTGTCTTGTGGACAAATTGATGGGTTTCAAGCCAATGCTATGGGAATCTAAGTCCCTCTACTTGAATGGTTCAGCTTCCGTAAGTGCATGCATAAAAGGTGGATTTCAATGGTGGCCTTTCGACCAAAGATCCAACAGGGGCACTCCACTGACCCTGTGGCAAAGCTAGCAATGTCTTGCTAGAGAAGAAAATTTTTCTTGGAAAGGAGAATGGGAGTGGAAATGGAGGTAGGAGAAAACTAATGTTGTGAGTAGAATATTATTTGCCCACACACATTACTTAGAAATTCCGTTTACATGCTTTTATAGTTAGAAGAAAACAAATCCGTAGGAGAAGCTACAAGACTGAATGAAATTCATTGGCTACAAGGTACCAATCAATCCCTCAATCAAAAAGGTGAAAATTCCTTCTTTTATTATTGAAGCTAAAGAAAATTTTGTACAAAGTTTTAAGAATAGAGGAAATTCTAAGAAGAAGGGAAAATAGAAGAAGTATGGCATTTTTTGTCTTTTCCAGGTACAGAGCACTCTGGTCTTTTTTGAAATCAATCATTAGCCCCTGGAATGGCTCCGAGGAGCCATTATATCTCATGCCAAAACGGTTACAACTTTACAAATCATTTATACCTCTTCAAATTCCTCCATTGCGAAGAAAACACTCATGGCGGGTTAAAAACTAGATCTTACAACACGAACGTTACATTTGATTTGCCAATTTGAATACAGACCATTTGATTTTCTCTTATAACTTTGAAATCGGGTCGTCCACGTGGTAGGAAGAGATTGGAGTGGGTACGGGGGAAAGCCCTTTGCGTTTTGTGATTTTTTAGAAATTTGGCAATTTGCAACAAATTGGCCCACACCCCCACTTCAAATTTTTAACTTACGCACGTAGCATGTTTTCATTGGAAATGGGGTCGTGGCCCTTTTCTCAACATTTTAACCTTTTTTAGAAAAAGGCTCAAAAACTCAAATTCCTCCGTCGACCCGCTACTCCGATTAAACTCTTGACACGTGGCCTCCTCTGATTGGAAATGGGGTCACGACCCTTTTCTCAACATTTTAACCTTTTTTGGAAAAAAGATTCAAAAACTCAAAGTTCTCCGTCGTTCTGCTCTTCCGCTATGACTTTCCAATGATGGGCCCAAGACCTTGGCAGAGCCGCGGAGAATTCTAGAAATTTTACTTCACTTTTAAGAATTCAGCTAAATTTCCAAAAGTGGCTCGATGGCCCACTCGTTCGCTTTGACTTTTCAATAGTGGGCTTCACCTTTGATTTTTTCCCTGCGGGCTTCAACTTTGACTTTTACCTTTATAGCCTAATCGGGGCTGCGGGTCACTTTTTAACTTTTCACCTTTTTTACAAAGAGGCTCAAAAACACAAATTTCTTAGCCGACCTGCTTCCAATTAGGTATGTCCACGTACCCGTAGATGATGGGGCCAAAATTTGACGGGGAAGAAAACGCCCATTGTTCTCGACTATGAGAAAAATACACAAAGGAAGAGAACTTCAACATTTTGAGTCCAATTTTTGAATTTCCTGCGTGAGCCAGAGGCATGGAGGAAAAACAATGATTTGACGACCCAGGCCATATAACAAGCAAAAAAATTTGATCAAAAAAAGGAAAATGTAAAGGGGATATTACGTGCATAGATCGGGAGATGGAGAATTTCTCAAAACGAGCAAAACAAAGATTTAAACAACACTAGGGCACATATTTTTCTATTTCTTCAAACTTTCAACTTGGCTTAAATACTTTAGGAAGGTGAGAGCTCGAAATTTTGAATTCAACTTCGAAAACGAAAAGCGGTTTTCAGGAGACAACAACTGGCTCTAGCTTGGGGACATGGCATGGACTGAGCATGATGAAGACATGGTATGAGGATCCAGAATCTTAATTTTTAAACCGTATAACATTGACCAGTGCCTTATCCATTGGGCCATGCAGATTCATGTACAATTCTGAGAAAGACTAGAAGAAGGAGGAAACACACAATCTAAACCACACACAACAAAAACAAACAAAACTTAAACCAAAACCACACAATAGAAAAGGGAAAAACACACCTACGCAAATCACCTAAGGTATAAGGCGGGGGACAACCCGCTTTCACTGATGATATAGTTTCAATTATTTCCTTCTTTGAGGAAATTCCAATGGCCTTCCATCCAAGTATGAGAGGAGAAAAACATTCTCACCACAAGTTCCATGAATTTGGAATGGGTCGAGCCATAATGAATCAAACTTTCCATGGATGCCATTTGGTTCTCTTCTCTTGTCCCATAGTAGGACAACATCTCCAACCTTGAATTCTATTTCATTTTCCCTCTTATCAAATAACTTCGTCACTTTCAATTAGTGTTCTTTAATTCTATTCACCACTTAGCATCTACTTTCTTCCATCTTCTTCAGGAAGAGGATCCTCTTGTCAATGGACTCTTTGTATTGACCATCTTCTATTTCTTGTAGAAACTTGAGAGCTGGCATCTCAATTGTGAGGGGAGTATCTACCTCAACTCCATACAACATTTGGAAAGGTGACATACCTATTACCTTCTTAGGAGTGATCCTATCGGCCCACAATGCGAATCATATAACTTCTTGTGTCAGTTCCTTTAATTCTCATCTACCAGCTTGCAAACAATGGTCACAATGTTCTTGTTGCTTGACTCATCTTTCCCATTTCCCTATGGGTAGTAGTCAAAAGAGTGAGATAGGGAGATTCCAAAGCCATAACAAAACTTTGTGAGCTCCTTGGAAGAGAAATAGGTGGCATTATCTGCAACAATTTTATGTGGCATTCCAAAATGAATAATGATATTCTCCTTTATGATGTTGTAGACTATTTCAGAGTTGGCTTGCTTGGTTGGGATGGCTTCCACCCATTTAGTGAAGTAATCAGTTGCAGTGAGTACATAAGTATACCCTGCACTAGAATGAGGATTCAGAACACCAATAAAATCTAGCCCCCATTGCTGAAATGGTTCTTCAATCACCACAAGCCTGAGTGGCAATGCAGCTAGTTGTGGCTTTCCAATAAATTATTGACATGCTTTACTTTTGGAAACTGAATCCTGAGTTTCTACAAAGATGGAGGGCCAATAATATCTCCCTCTGAGGATCTTATGTGCGGTGACCATTGCTAAGAAATTTCTACCATAAGCTTGATCATGATATGCCCTGAGCAACTTTTCTTGGTGCTCCTTATCTACACACCTGAGGAAACAACCATCTAGGCCTCTCTTGTAAAGTGTGTGATTCCATATCACAAACTTGGTTGCCTTTAGCTTGAGTGTCCTTCTTTGTTTGTAATCAAGATGAGAAGGGCATTCTCCATAAGCGAGGTAGTAAGCAATGTCAGCATACCACTCATCAGTAGTGGTGACAAAGAGCGCCTGTGGACTGTCTCCTGAACAGGTTGAGAAAACACCATCTTTTCTCCCTAAAGAGCCCTGAGAGCTTCATCTTCAGCAATCAACTAGCACAAACCATTTCATCTTACTAGATTAGAGGTTCTAGTCTCTAAGTCATACTCTTGGGTCTTTACAATCCAACTTCCTCTCTTAGCCTAGGATATTGTTGAGTCAAAATGGACTTGATTGCACTTTCAGGGACCATCATTACTGTATGGGAATTGAGAATGTAGAATCTGAAACTTTTAACAACTTTGACCACTGCGTAGGCATGTTTCTCCAATCAGATGTACATTAGCTCATGATTTTTCAAAGGACAACTCATGAAAGCAATGGGTGCCTCCAAACCTTCATCATTTTTCTGAAGAAGGACAACAAAGAGTGTATGTTCTATAGCAATACATGATGAAATCCTTGTTGAAATATGGAGATACAAGATTTGGAGCTTTGGCAATGGCTTTCTTGATCTCCTCAAATGTTATTTTTCCTTCCTTATTCCACTTGAAACTTGCTTGAGGCTTCATCATGGAAGTTATATGCTTAGTCAGTTTAGAAAACTCAGGCACAAAACGACAAAGGAAGTTTACCTTTCCAAAGAATGAATGAACTCCCTTCTTGTTGGTTGGTAAGGCTAGTGCTCGGATAGCTCTTATCCTCTCATGATCAATGTGTGCTCCATGTTTGTTCACAATGTGTCCTAGCAACTTACCTTCTGTGACTCCAAAAATGCACTTCTTTGGATTTAGAGAAATGCCATGCTTTCTACACCTTGCAAGGAATTTCTCCAAACGACGGATATGATCTCCCCCCCTCTTTGAAAAAACCGTGAGGTCATCAAGGTAAATGACAATTCAATGTATCAAATCTTTGAAGGCCAAGTCCATTTCTCTATGAAAAGTGGCTCTAGCATTGATCAATCCAAAAGGCATTCTATTGTAGGAAAAAGTGCCCCAAGGTGTTGTAAAGGCTATTTTGTTGCAATCCTCTTCTACCACCTTGATTTGGTTGTACCCTGAGAATCCATCAAGCAAAGAGAGCATTTCAACTCCTGTGACTACTTGAAAAATATGATCCATGATTACAAGAGGGTAGTTGTTCTTGAGAGATGCCTGATTCAGATTTCAGAAGTCTACACAAATCCTTATTTCCCCATTCTTCTTCATTATTGGAAAAATGTTTGCCACCCACATTGAATGGTGGATGGGGAAAATGATTCTGGAATTGAGAATCTTTTTCACCTCTTCTTTGATAACATCGGTAATATTTGTATTGTAGGGCCTTTGTTTTTACCTAAAGAGCTTAGCTCCTTACTTCAAAGGAATGGAGTGATGCATTTCCTTTAGCTGAAAAAGATTTGAGTTCATCATAGGAATAGGTCAGGACATATGAGTACTTTTTTAGCAAAGAAACAAACTTTATCTTCTCTTCTGGTGAGCATAATTTACCAATGTTAACCATCCTTGGATTCTCTGAAGTGCCAATGTTTTCTTGATCAAAATCAGATGGACACCGAGAAGGCTTTTTTTCTTTCTCTTGGATGAACATGTCACATGCTTGTCAAAGATGTCTTCCATAGAAACTAGGCCTTTGGGGATTTTGTTTCCTTTCAATTTGATTACTCCCTCTTCATCAATTCCCTCAATTCCTTCCTTCTCTTCTTTGGGAACTGATTCACAGTGTGGGTTTTCACTTCCTTCAAAGGAAATATTATTTTAGTTATCCCTTTATTCTAAGAAGGCTAGGATCTTATTGTCATCATTAAAGACCAGCCAGTGATTTTCATTTTCTGGTACGCTGGGTATGAACACCATCTCAATGGTCACTTTATCCTTGCTAAAAGAAGGATGAGGTGTCATTAAGGAAGCTGACATTGCTAGGGAATCAACATTTTCATTCTTCTCCCTAGGGATAGATTCAATGGAGAATGCATCAAAGGATTCAATTCAGTCCCATTGCTAGGGAATCAACCTTTTCATTCTTCTCCCTAGGGACAGATTCAATGGAGAATGCATCAAAGGATTCAATTCAGTCCCACACTTTGTTTCTATAGTGCCTGAGTCTGGAGTTTTTTACCTGATATTGCTAGTGGACCTGCTTTACCACAACTTTTGAATCACCTTTTCATATTAACTTCTTTATTCCCATGTCCTTTGTTGTATTCATGCCTAAGAGTAATGCTTCATACTCTATTGTATTATTTGTATTGTCAAATTGCAGCTTCTAGGAAAAAGGATATACCTCATTGGAGGGAGAGTATAATACTACACCAGCTCCTGAACTCGCTCAGGAATGACTGCCAACAAACTCCATTATCCAGATCCATTCTTCTTCTTCCTCCATGAGAAGTGGCAATTCCTCTTCCTTCTATGATGTAAGGAGGTAATTTCCAAGCCCACAATCTTGTAAAAGGATATCAACTCTTGGATCATCATTCTTCCTTACTGTGAACTTCATTTTTATGACTAGCATCAACTTCTTCATTTCTCCTTTCACTGGGATAATTGTATATGACCAACCCATTTTTATTTATCCACCTATATCTCTACAAAAAATTCTACTCAACAACATACCAAAATATGTTGGGATGTCTGCCACCAAAATTTTCAAGAGTATCTTCTTGTCTGGGTAATCAGCTAGTGTAACATGAGCATCCTTAATCCTTCCTACCAATGGATCATGTTTGGATTCCATTGAGTAGCATGTGCCATTTACCCAGGTCAAAGTGAGGCCAAGAGCATTTGAAACTTTTGATGGCATCACATTATCTGAGGCTCCAGAATCTATAATGTAATTGTTCAGTTGGAAACCTTTGATGAGAAGTGATAGGTAAAAAGGCTCAATTTTGTTGGTGGTAGAGGCACTGAGGGCTAGCATGTTTTGAGAAGATGGTGTGAATGGTGTGGGAAGTAAACCTTTAGAATTAGATATTGGTGATGTAGAATTACCACCTCGGACTGCTTTGACGAATATGTCAAATCGGGAAAGATGTGTTTGTAGGTATTCAATTTCAAAGAGTTGGAATTTGGTTTTGCTAGCATGCTCTACAAAGTCAAATGAAGTAATGATAGATGAGGAAGAGGTTCCAGCAGTGGATGAGGAGTTCAATGGTAGATGCGTTGTTAATTTTGGTGTTGGGTTCTCCTTTTCAAGTGTATCAATTGGCTTGAAAGGAGATGGGGGTGTAGCCTTTGATTAAAATTTAGATGTTCTTATAGAACCAACATTTAGAAGAGAATTGCTCTTAACAATTTTTGAGTTGGGAGAAGAATCAGATAACTTACTTGGCACAGCAGTGTGATCCTTGAAAACTGGTGAATCCAATTTCTCTCTAGCTGATTCCATGGAAGGTGGTAATGGTGATCCCCTGCTGATGATCTTATTTAGTGGAGGATTTGGAGATCTATCTTCTTTGTTCTTCCTACTCTCAGTTGCAACTGCTGAGGCTGAAACACCATTCTTGGATTGTGCACGAGTGAAAACAACACATGAAAAACTTGGATCTTCTACATCACCTTCCTCCTCATCAGTAACATACTCAATCAGGCCATTGTGCATGCCAACCTCTTCAATTTCAAGATAGTTTTCATAGTCATCCAGGATTTCTTCTTCAGCTTCCTCAGTGTCTGATCCTTCTTCTAATTCCCCAGTGTCACAGATGGAATTGACAAGTGGTGCTTCAAGAGCAAGCCTACAAGGAGGTGAAGCAATTCTTGGTCTATCAGGAGGATTTGGTCTCCTTAGAGCATTCCTCATTGTGATTTATGATAGTTGCTTCTTCAAATCAACTAGGTCATTTGCCATTTTTTGGAACATTGGATCAGTGGTGACTGAATTTGAACTCTGATCTTTTTGCTTCCCATTCGATCCTTTCACTTTACCAGAAATAATAAGATCATCATCAGTCTCAATTACAAAGTCTTGAGCTTCCCTCAATGTTTGGTTGGGCTCTTCTAAGGAAGAAACCAACTTCTGATGGCAAATCAATGATGAAGAACCTTTTCAAGTTGTTTTTAGAGGGTACCACATCTTTTGGGATCCTTCTTGTCAACCGATCATACCTTGCTACAAAATCTCTCATTGATTTGGAGGTCTCCTTTTTCATCTGAACCAATTGGACCAGCAGATCCTGAACAATATTCTATGCTCTTGAACCTATGTTCAAATGCACTTCTTATATCTTCTCAGCATGTGACATATCTTAGGGGAAACATGTAGAACCATTCAGCAACTCTTTCTTGGAGTGACTCCACAAAGAGCCTAACTGGAACATCTTCATTTTCAACTCCCAACACTACACAAGCAGTGATGAATGCTACTACAAGTTCTTTGGGGAGCTGAGAATGATCCCCTCTAAATTTTGGGAAGTTTTTTCTTGACGCCTCTTAGGTAGCTAATGGAGTGGTTGAGCAAGAGCTAGTGGACCAGTGTTTCCTCCCTATGGTACATTAGGCCTACAAGCTTCATGATCCTATTCACACTCATAATCTCGATCCCCCATTCTATGTCTATTTCTATCTTCCAACCGTGCTAAGGATGCGGCTTCTGTTACTTCTCTATCATCTACCTCAACTTAAAGTCTCTTGATTTATTCAAGTTGAGCTACTTTTGTTGTTTCTCTTTCTTCTGCTTCAATTTGGAGTCTTTCTATTTCTTCAAGTTGAGCCTTTATCTCCTCTTCATCTCTTGCCTCTCTTTCAATCTCTTCAAATGTGGGATCAATTTATCCTCCTTACCTCAATTACTGGGTGTATCTTCTATCAGCCAACTTGAAAGTTTATGCTCTTCGCTGGGGTGTTGGAATTTTTCTCTGCCTTTCCAATTCGACAACACGTTCCTCTTCCAGGTCCAGAAGCCTTATGGCAATGAAGTATTGATTGACACTTTGTCTATTATGCCAAATAGCTTCTCTCATATCAGAAGTAATGTCTTATTGGATGTGAAAGAGAAAATCAGGTATCTCAACAGGAGGATTTCCCAGAATATCCATGATTTACATCCATGTAGTTTGTGTGATTATTCAATCTCCAGAAACTTTTCTTCTAGAATATTTTTTTGTATTTTATGACCATGAGGTCATTTTTAGGTGTAGATGCTGTATAATCTGCCCCACAGTGGGCACTAAAAATTGTTGGTGAGAAAATTTGTCTTGTGGACAAATTGATGGGTTTCAAGCCAACGCTATGGGAATCTAAGTCCCTCTACTTGAACGGTGTAGCTTCTGTAGGTACATGTATATAAGGTGCATTTTAATGGTGGCCTTTTGACCAGAGATCCAACAAGGGCACTCCACTGACCATGTGGTAAAGCTAGCAATGTCTCACTAGAGAAGAAATTTTTTCTTAGAAAGGGGAAGGGGATTGGAAATGGAGGTAGGAGAAAAACTAATGTTATGAGTAGAATATCAGATGCCCACACACATTAATTAGAAATTTCATTTACATGCATTTATAGTTAGAAGAAAAAAAATCTGCAAGAGAAGCTACAAGACTGAATAAAATTCATTGGTTGCAAGGTACCAATCAATCCCTCAATCAAAAAGGTGAAAATTCCTTCTTTTATTATTGAAGCTAATCAGATTTTGTACAAATCTTTGAGAATAGAGGAAATTCTAAGGAGAAGGGAAAATAGAAGAAGTATGTCATTTTTTATCTTTTCCAGGTACAGAGCACTCTGGTCTTTTTTGAAATCAATCGCTAGCCCCTGGAATGGATCCAAGGAGCCATTATATCTCATGCAAAAATGGTTACAACTTTACAAATCATTTACGCCTCTTCAAATTCCTCCATTGCAAAGAAAACGCTCATGGCAGGTTAAAAACCAGATCTTGCAATGCGAACGTTACATTTGATTTGCCAGTTTAAATACAGACCGTTTGAATTTCTCTTATAACTTTGAAATTAGGTCGTCCACGTGGTAGGAAGAGATTGGAGTGGGTACAGGGGTAAGCCCTTTGCTTTTTGTGATTTTTTAGAAATTTGGCAATTTGGAACAAATTGGCCCACACCCCTACTTCAACTTTTTAACTTAGGTATGTGGCATGTTTTCATTGGAAATGGGGTTGTGGCCCTTTTCTCAACATTTTAAATTTTTTTAGAAAAAGGCTCAAAAAATCAAATTCCTCCACTGACCCGCTGCTCTGATTAAACTCTTGACACATGGCCTCCTCTAATTGGAAATGGGTTCGTGGCCCTTTTTTCAACATTTTAACCTTTTTTGGGAAAAAAGGCTCAAAAAATCAAAGTTCTTCATCATTCCGCTCTTCTGCTTTAAATTTTCAACGGCGAGCCCGAGACCTTAGCAAAGCCGCGGAGCATTCTAGAACTTTTACTTCACTTTTGGGAATTCAGCTAAATTTCCAAAAGTGCCTCGATGGCCCACTCGTCCACATTGAATTTTCAACAGCGGGCTTCACCTTTGACTTTTTCCATGTAGGCTTCAGCTTTGACTTTTACCTTTATAGCCTGATCGGGGCTGCAGGTCACTTTTTAACTTTTCACCTTTTTTACAAAGAGGCTCAAAAACACAAATTTCTCCACCGACCCGCTTCTAATTAGGTATGTCCACGTACCCATGGATGATGGGGCTGAAATTTGATGGGGAAGAAAACGCCTATCGTTCACAACTATGGGAAAAATATACAGAGGAAGAGAACTTCATCATTTTGAGTCCAATTTTTGAATTTCCTTCGCGATCCGGAGGCATGGAGGAAAAACAATGATTTTACGACCCAGGCCATAGAACAAGAAAACAATTTTGATCAAATAAAGGAGATTGTAAAGGGGATATTACTTGCACAGACCAGGAGATGGAGAATTTCTCAAAATGATCAAAACAGAGATTTAAACAGCACTAGGGCATAGATTTTGCTATTTCTTTGAACTTTCAACTTGGCTTAAATAATTTAGGAAGGTGAGAGCTCAAAATTTCAAATTCAACTTGGAAAATGAAAAGTGGTTTTTGAGAGACAACAAAGTGGTATCAGAGCTGCGATCTGGGCTAAAATTTGGGCAAAAAACCTGATTTTTTGTTTCTGCCATATATTACGAACTAGAGTGAATTGCTGGGACATATTTTACCATTGTTGAGAAACATTTCAAGTAAGGTTCCTTGAAAATTTCAGAATTTTTGATTTATTTTGCAAAAGTTATTTCAAATTTAGGGTTTTTCATAAAATCACTCCCTAGGGTGCAAATTTGGGGAATATTTTCAAGTTCTTTACAGTTTCAGAAATCTCTCAAAAAAATAGTATTAGTATATTCTCTGTGTTTTTTCCTATTTGGAAGAATTTGTATCGAAACCCTAAACCCTAAGGTTTGACATCATGGTGGGGCCTTCCACAAAAGCAAAAAAGAATCTCATTACTATGGTTAAAACACTAGATAATGATGGGGTACTGATTGAAGAGATGGATTCAGAAGGAGTAAATATAGATTCTTCAACACTAGGGTCTACCTCAGTTGATCATAAGGTGATCCAACTTGAGTATGAGTTGTAAAATGTACAATATGAGATTACCTCTAAAGGAGACATAGACCAAATCAATCATCGGTTGGATGATATCATGCAACATGTAAAGGGTAAACAATATGGCCCAAATCCAACTTATATCAACCAAGGAGGATCTTCAGTTCAAAATCATGGACAAAATAACCATGTTGGATCACTTTTCGAACCCAATTAGAATCCAACTTATTCGCAACCATGGAACATGATGTCGAAAGTGGATATGCACAAATTTGATGGTAAGGATCCCCTGAATTGGATAAATCAAATGGAGAACTTATTTGAGTTACATCAAACACCATTAGGAAAAAAGGTGACATTGGCATCCATGTATCTTGAACCAAACCAATTTGTTTGGTATCGATGGTTATGTGCTCAAAGGCAGAAGAATGGTTTTGGTGTCACTTGGACAATTTTTACAGAGGAGTTACAATTGCACTATAGTTCCAGTGTTTTAGAGAACTATTTTAGCCAATTAGCAAAGTTACAGAAAACAGGATTAGTCAAAGATTATGTGCATCAATTCTAGAACCTATCCTTAAGGGTGGAGAATATTCCAGAAGAGAATCTGAATGACCTATTTCTTGGGGGTCTTAAGGACCACATCGAGCATGAGGTATGTATGTTTAATCCACTCAAGCTTTCTGATTCTATTATCATGGCATGTTGAGTAGAGGAAACTTTTCTTTGTAGTAAGAGCCCACCTTTCATTAACACCAAAGACCATAGTATCTCTTCCCCTTCATTTGCTAGGCCAATTAGACTGACTCCTCAACAAGTGGAAGAAAAGAGAGAAAAAGGATTATGTTTTACCTATGATAGAAAATATGGACTGGGACACAAATGTGTTGAGAAGAAGTTTTTCTATATTGACAAAGGTAATGAGGATGATGAGGAAGCTGAAATTATAGGAGAGGCTGAGGAACTAATAGAAGATAAAGTAGAGGATCACCAACCTATAATTTCTTGTCATGCATTGTCAAGTATTAGTGCTCCTCAAACACTCAAGGTTATTGGCTATCTCAAAAAATAGAAGGTGACGATGTTGATTGACTCGGGGAGTACTCATAACTTCATAAATAGTAAGTTAGTTGCCCCCCTCAATTGTTTTATTTACCCAACTCCAAAAATGCAAGTTATGATTGCGGATGGTGGGACAATCAAGTGCACAAGAAATTTCCATAATATCAAGATTTCCATGGGAGACTACATGTTAGACTCACCTATGTTTGTTATTTCTATGGGAGGGGAAGATATTGTTTTGGGTTTCTAATGGCTCACAACCTTAGGTACTATAGAGATGAATTTACAAGAATTGTTCATGTGATTTCATTCAGATGGAAGGAAAATACAATTGAATGGGATGTAGCTAAGTCTCCACATATTATTAGCTCTCATCAAATGCAAAAGGTTCTCATAAAAGGAGTAGATGGATTTATAGCAAAGTTATTTTCCATAGAAGTACAAAATACAGAGTCTTCAATGCCACCCGATCTTCAAAAGATTGTTGATGCTCACTCATATGTTTTTTATGCAATTCCAAAGGGACTACCACCAGTTAGGGATCATGATCATGCCATTTAGTTGATTCCAGGGAGCCAAACACATAACATTAGACCATACAGATACCCATATTCCCAGACAAGTGAGATCGAGAAAATGGTTTAGGAAATGTTAAAGGCAGGTATCATCAGGTATAGCCAGAGCGCATATTCTTCACCAGTGGTCATGGTACATAAGGATGAAACATGGAGGATGTGTCCAGATTACCAAGAACTCAACAACCACACCATCAAAGATAAGTTTCCTATTCCAGTCATTGATGATTTACTTGATGAATTGCATGGTGCTATTTATTTCACAAAATTAGATCTTCATTCGGGGTACATGTTGGTGCTCAAATTAGTCTTGCCCTATTTTTCATTGAATTTCCTCAGTTTGCGGCCTTTGTCATGTTTTCAATTTTCCTGTGTTGGTGCTTGAAGACTCTATCCTCCATTTGGTTGCCATGATCAATCCCTTCCTTGGTCGGGGATCACTTAAAGGTCCATAATTTGTTTTTCGTTTCTCTGTCCATTTGAAGGAGTCTGTAAATTGGGCATAAAACTTGGGTTGTTCCTTTATTTCCATTTTCCACAGTCACGTTTTTTTGTCCCTACTATTTTTGTCCCAAATACCTATGAAAAAGTGACTGGATGTAGCTTAGAAGATCATATTTGAGCCTTGTAAAATTTCCAAATTCTCTGTCCTTGAAGAAAGTTTCATTTTCGGGCTCAAATGACAATTTTCCTGCATTTTTACATTTTGACAGGTGTAATTTTCCCCGTCAAATTTATGTCTTTGCATCAATGGAAACGTGGCCCTTTTTGGTTGGATGTGGCTCGGTAGGGCACTTTAAAAACTCTATGGTTCGCTTCAAACCAAAACTTTTCCATGTGGAGGAATGATGCTCATTTGAAAATTCACCTTTTGGTTTGGCCTTGGAGTTGTACTGGGGGGACACATGGAGGATTCCACTTCTTTTCCCGAACTTAGACAAAAAATTCATATAGACGATACAGTTTTAGTGGGCCATGGACACGTGGTGGGCTAATGCTCATTTGAGGATCCACCTCAGGGTCCCACCTTAACAATTGCAACAGGGAGACATATGGAGGCTTCCATCAGCTCCGCTTTGTACTTAAACTTTTAAAATAAATTTTCTAAGTCCTAGGACATGTGGTGAGCCCGCGCTTGTTCAATCTCTCCACTCTTGGGCACCATCTTGAAGTTGTGCCATAGAGACATGTGGAGGCTTCCATCAGGCCTTCCCTTACTTAGACTTTTCAAGTGACTTTCTAAAAGCCTGGGACACGTGGAGGGACCACGTCCATTTGGGGACTGGCCCCTAGGTTTTATTTTGAAGGAGTGCTAGGAGGACACTTGGAGGCTTCCACTCACTCTGCCCTTTTACTTGAACTTTTCAACAGCCAAAGGAGACTATCTCGAACCCTAGACACATGACGCCTTCCGTTGAACCTTCACCTTTTTAACAGACTCTGGTGGATTGAGACACGTGTTGAGCTTGTGCTTGTTTGGGGTCTCTAATTTTGGGGACCACCTCAAAATCACCATTGAGACACGTGGAGGCTTCCGCTGGATCCTTTTTTCAGTGAGACTTTTTAAAGGCAAAAAGGCATTTTTCTTAGGCCCAGGGTATGTGGAAGGCTCAAGCTTGTTTGGGACTTGCCTCTAGTGCTTCTCCTTTGTATTTGTGCCAAGGAAACACATGGATGGCTGTGATATAAAGTGGAAAAGGGGACAGGATCAATGGTTGTTGTGTATTTCACTTGTTTTTCCACCATTTTTTATCCAAGACTCCTAGAGATGTGAATATGCACTGTTTTTCATCATTCTTTAATGAAATTCTTTGTCATCTCTATCAGTAAGGTGCCATTGAATGGATTCAAAACTTAAATTGTGAGTCCAAGGATCGTTAAGGATGATATTTTGAAGTGGGAATTACTCAGGCACTCAAAAAAGTGGGAATTACCAAAGGAAATGGATGCGGGGCAGAATTGGACAGAGGAAAGAGAGGGAAAAGGGATGAAATGATGAAACTGTAGGTGCAAAAAGATGAAAAAGGTGTTTCCTCGAAAGAAAAAAGGCATTACGTGTCATAGTCCAACTGTGTAGAGTCTCTGGAAAATGATTAAAAAGGGGATTTATCACGTGACAAAATTAGAATGATTAAAGGGACTCCTAAAAAATTGTGGCATGACATCCTACTCCTTAGTCAAGAGCCCAAGAAATGTGATCAGTTCATAATTGGTTCACCTAGCAGATTTTGGATTTGAATTTTTTAAACATCGATGTCTGAGACAAATTGGTAATAAGAAAAGGTCCCTCGAATATTCTTCTCTTTTCGGGGGAAAAATTGAGTGAGAAAAATGTATAAATGCAATGAGAATACTCTTACAAATGGTCAGAGTTTGAATTCTTGAGAAAATTTTTGAGAAATATGTCTTCACTAGAGACCAAAGCTAAGATTACCTGTTATTTTCCTCTGTGTTAGATTTTCTATCATGTCAAGTTGGTTGCATATGTATAGCCATTGATAAGCACTGAGATTTCTCTGGAAGCTTTCCCCTGCTGATGAATCCAAGAAATTTTGAGAATTAATTTCTATCTTTGTGTCCAATCTCTAGCAATTTTGTGTCTGCTTTGTTTCAGAATGTATGCAAATAGTTTCTTTCATTCCTATTGAAATCTTCTACTGAAATTCTTGTGAAAACACATAGGATCTCATCCTTATGACAATATCATGGTATTTGCAATTTCATTTCAAGAAGAGCCTTCATCTTGGATGAGATAAACAAATTTAAAATCAATTCACTATCATTTGTTGATAAATATTATATGTAAGTCTTCGGGTGTACTTTAGGCGTAATTAATTAGAAACTTTAGTGTTTAATTGAGTCTTTCAATTTGATCCTTCGTGTTGGAGTCTCAAATATTATGTGAAAACATGTTGATCTGGGCCTCCATTAAAGCACACCTTCTAGTTGAAGGAACGTCTTAACTGTTCTGAAGCTTTCTATTGTTGAAGTTGTTCATTGTTGTGAAGTCCCTCTGAATATCGGGTATAATAAACTTTATCTAGCTTCATCTCCCACCAAAATCATTCAAAAACCATTGATCCACCCTAAACTACCCCTATTTTCCCCTGTGTATTAACAAAGGAACAAAATCTACTTACTAAAAGTATGTAGAACAATCAGGATTTCTTAATGTCTTCAGTAACCTTAGCCTTGTGTTGAAAATATCTCCATCATTTAGAAGTGACAACATCTTAAGAGTTAAATCATGGAGCATTGACCATATTTTCCCAAGGTTCTCTTTATAGAATTTTTGTGCAAAAGAAAGATATCTCCATCTCCTTCATCAAACAGAGGCTACATTAAGGGTCCTCTCATCCTAGTCGAAGAGGCACAACCTAAAGTAGTGAGGACAGGTCAAATCCTCTTAAAGGTGTTATCCATCTCTCCACAAATCTGAGTAACAAAGAGTCAATTAGATCTCATCCTCAGCTACAAAATGACACATAAAATGATCTATCTACCTCTAAGCTCCCTGTCAAATCTGTGTTGCTGCTTGGCTTGAAAGGGAGAATGAGTTTGGATACCAACACTCGTGGCACCACTTCTGGGGACTCTTTGAAGTATTTGAACAAAGGTGTACATGTACAAACCCTGGTAATGATTTTTATAGATTTTAAAGTATAAATACATTGCTAAAACACCATTATTTTCTCATATCTGTAAGAATTGTTCAAAGTTGTGAGTTCTGAGTGCAACATTTCCAGCTTATATAATTATTCCACTAGGATTTATATCATCATTGATAAATTTGGTTAAACTAAGAGTAGATCTTGTAAGCTTTGCATGAATCTGGTATTGACAGACATTTGATAGGTCTTTCATAGTGCATTTGCACAAACTAAGGTGAAAATCCTTAGTGGCGACTCTGTACTATTTAAATTCTTTATAAATACCAGTGTCTTGAACATATATCAAGTGAGATTTGTCACTAATATCTGCAAATCTGGAAGGAAGAAGATCTTTCTTCACCAAGGACCCTAGTAGAAGGTTGTTTCAAGAGCTGGGAAAGTCTAATTCAGAAGGCAGAAGAATTTGGAAGGTTGTTGGAGATCTAACATCAAGAAGGGAGATCTCTATTGGAGAAACTGATCATCCTGTGATTGTAGTAATTCCTCAAGTGCTTCTGAATCAGGTAGCCTCTTTGTTGAATTAAATTTTCCATCTGGAGAGGGTCCATCATCTGTATTTGAAACATTTTCTTCTCGATTTGCCCCTGTATTTTCAAAATCTAATAGAGTTTTCCAAGAGACAGAGCCTTTAGAGGGCGGTCATTCTAAAAATTACATCCTTGTACCACACATACCCCTCACTCCTCATCATTATATCTCTCCTGTAAGATCACCTCCTCAAAATAATATGGCTCAGCCTCTACCCATACCTCCATTTGTCGTTAATACTTTTGGTTCCATCAGTTTTAGAGGTTTGGTTGGCTATCTAAATTTTGTGCCACAAGATGTAAGAAATATATTGCCTAAGTTTCAAGGAAATAATGCAATAATTCGTGATCAGCACTTGAAACTCTTTGTCAATATGATAGGAGGACTTTGAAATAGAGTTTGAGGATGTATACATTAAATTATTTATCCATAATCTAGAAGAAGATGCAAGGGACTGGTATAAATCTCTGCCAGATAATTCCATTGACTCCTGGACAAAGATGAAAAATGATTTTAGAATGCAGTACGGTGATAAAACATACCCTAGGTTTCTTTTACTAGAGTTTGAAAATATGAAAAATAATCCTAATGAATGAGTGCATGATTCCAACACTGGATTTAAGAAAACATTAAGAAGACTTCCTTTTAATCTGAGACCATATGATGAGTCATGTCTGATAAAGTATTCAGCATTTGATAAGAAATTTTGCTTACTATTTGAGGGATGAGAAGCCTTGGAAATTTGAGGAGGCTAGATTATGTCTGATTAATGTATAATATATGATTGTAAGGACTTTTTTCGGGGTCTTACTGGCTCCTTTTTAATATTAAGTATGATTACATTGTGTGACTTTTAGTTGATCTGATATGAGTTAGGATGTAATTGTCTATCTTTTGATTGATTGTGATTCTAATGTTAAAAGCTCTAGAATTCCTGATGAAGTGTGTGTTTGAAATTTAGTTTTGTAATAAAGCAGGTCTAATCAGTCGAGGAAATGAAGCAGGAAGCATTCAGTATGTTTTTAGCAACATCTATTCCTACACAGCTTAGTTCCAGAACTTCCAAGCTAGTTCCAAAACTCCATCACACAGTCATCATCTAGTCCCGGAACTTTTAGACTTAGTTCTAGAACTTCAGTACTTAGTTCCGGAATTTTTGGGCTTAGTTCCGAAACTCCTAGGGATAGCTTTGTAACTCTCACAGTGTTGAACCTTAATGATTTCCTATGGTTCTAGAACTTCTCCAAAGTTTCAGAACTGATGGGAGTTATCTATTCTAACCACATCTGAAGATTCTACATCTACGACCCTTTCAATCAGGAAAGGATGAGAAGATTTCTGAACGTAGATCTAGGGAGAGTTATCTTACAACTATCTAATCAACCGCAATCTAACTCAACATCTATTATAGGCATGATTTGATTTCATCATAATCATTAAGACAATTGTGATTGTAAAATGTATATAAAAGCATACCTATAGTAGATAGATAAGAGAGAGATATAGAATATGATATGAGATAGATATAAAACAAAGAAGAGAAATAGACTAAGTAATCAGATCCAGTACGTTTTGTAATACTGAATGTTTTATCAATAAAATAGCCATTCCTATTTGAGAGAATTCTAAGTTGTTAAATCCTGATTTAAGGAGGAGTAAGGGCCCACTCCCCTAAGGACCAGGATTTTTCTATTTGGTATTTATATTTCTTCAGCAAATAGTTTAGATCTGTTAATTATGTATTGTTTTAATTCTTTCAGTTCAACTCTATTGTATACTTGTTCCTGCAGGTGTTTAGATAGATTCTTATCTTTCTTGCAATTGTTTTCAAGTATTCTAAATTGACTGTGTTTATTTCCAAAAGAAAGTGTGTTTACTTTCAAAAGCAAGTGTGTTTATTTTCCAACAGCAAGTGTGTTTCCATTCTACACAGTGTGTTTCCTTTCATCAAAGCTTTCAGTGTGTTTACTTTCAGCAAGTTTTCATAGTTTGATTTAAATAAGGTTTTACCAAGAAGTCCTTAAGACATTGAAGAGATCCCCCAGAAAATACAAAAATAACTACAGTCAACTACTAGATCGGTAGGATTACTCTTGTTGCATATAGCTTTAGAAACACCCCTGGTTTGATATGACATCAACAAAAAGTTGATTAAAAGAATGGAATAATGACACCCATCATTTTTGGTGTCATTTCTAGGGATACTAGTTGGAACTTTCTAATTAAGTGTTAGCAAGAGAAAAAAATCATACATCTAGTAGTTGAAGGATCTTCCCTACTATATCACAAAATATATGAGTAGACCAAGAGACTCACAGGGTAGATTCCTCCCAAAAACATCTTCACAAGAATTCATAACATCCTCTAGTCAAAGTAAGGAAATTGATCAAGAATTGGAGGCACCATCATCCCCTGTTATACAAGAAACAGAATAACCATTTTTGGAATTCTTAGATCAGTCACCTGAAGGAAGTGGAACTTTTAGGAAGAAGGATTATTACTCAAGATCCATTTAGGGTGAGTTTCGATTCTCAATTGAGTAGCCAACCTCCTACTCCTGATTTTTCACCTTACCCAAGGCATACCACTTACCACATTGATTGGGATAAAAATTTAGAAAATATTTTTAAAATGGCACAAGAAGTTGAGAGAGAACCTGATAGGACCTTTACCTATCCAATCCAATTTGGAGATGATGACACATCAATGAAAAATATCTCACCTACACACTTACCCACATTTAGAGGGATGTCATCTGAAGATCTTGACCAATTTTTGTTTGAGTTCAAGGTACTATGTCAGACCTATGATTACAAAATAGATAATCAAAAACTCAAGTTGTTTCCATCCACTTTGAAGGATGCAACAATGAGGTGGTTCATGGGATTACCATCCAACTCTATTAGCACTTGGGCACAAATGGAGACTGCCTTCCTAGATAAATACCAGGATTATTGTAGAGGGAGAAATAGGAAGGAAGAATTCTTCAAAATCAAGTAGGAGGATGATGAAAACATAGAAGACTATTTAGATAGATTCCTCTTTTTTAGCAAAAGATGTGGATTTATGCTTTCTAAGGAGTTAAGTAAAACCATTTTTCTTACAGGTTTGGATGATGAATCTAGGGAAGCCCTTAACTTGATGGGAGGCGGAGACATTGATAAGATAAGAATGAATGGAATTAAAGAGATTTGTAGAAGCTATTCCAGAACAAGAGGTGGACCTAGAAAAGGAAAATCATTGAAAATTCTGAATCTAGATATGAACAAACTAATGGATGATTTAGAAAACTTTAAAATAGACATTTTAGTGCAATTAACCTCTACTATGGATGGATTACAAGCTAAAGCAAATTCCAAAACTGAACCATTGGCTATGTATTGTCCTAGATGTAGGAAGAAGCATGCATTAAGAGATTTTCCTTTGGATAAAATAGAAATGTGTCTTATCTGTGAATCTAAAGAACATGATACTAATGTTTGTTCTTTACTTCCCATTATTAAGAATCAGCTTAAACAAACCAATGCCTCATCTACAACAGAAGAATTGAATTTTGTTCAGAGACAACCTAACCAAGGGAAGTTTATGCCAAGATCAATTCCTAATCCCTGGACAATGCCATGGGCTACTCAGTCAGTACCAAAAAATTAGGGACAACCACCTTGGGTACCTCAACCAACTTGGAACCCTCAAGATTGGGAAAATCAAGCTTGGTATGCTCAGGGACATCAACAACCATGGGCTGGTCAAGGAAATCCTTATGCTTGGTCATAACCTAGATGGGACCCTAGTAATTATTCTAAAGGAAGAACATATCCAAATCAGAATCAACATGCCATCATGGGATCTCCTGCACAAAATTCAAAAACTGAGAAGGTATTCCAACCACAAATGCCAGCAAAACTAGTAGTAAATCCAAGAAACAAACAAATAACTCATGTTTATGGAGCAGAACCAAAAAAATTAGTTGATTTACATGCTATGGATTGTAAAGATATTCAAACTAGATATGGGAAAATCATTAATAGTACACCCCTTATAATCACTAAAATGACAAAAGAAAATGAAATCCCTAGTACTATTGTTCCAAAAGAGGATATTGAAAGAAAAGAAAAGGAGCCAGATAGCAACACTACTAAGACTCCATTTCTAAAGAGATTCAAAGAGGCTATATAAATCAAGGAGTCTAAATAGGTACATGAACTAAGGAAATTGAATATTGAAATACCACTGTTACAAGAAATTAAAGATATTCCAGAATTGAACAAATTAATCAAAATGTTATGTATGAAAAATCCTGGAAGGAAGAAACAGTACCCCAAGATTATCAAAGTAGATGGGAAACTTGCTGATTTATTAGCAGGAAAAATTTTACTTCCCAAATACAGAGATCCTGGAAGTCCTGTTATTTCTGTCTTTATAGGAAATAAGGATGTACATAATGTTTTGATATATTTGGGAGTTGTTATTAATGTAATGACAATGGATACTCTGAAAAAATTACCATTAATGGGTATACACCTACTAATACCATATTGCATATGACAGATAAATTTGTAGAAAAACCAGAAGGAATTATTGAAGATGTGGCAGTTATGGTGGAGTCATGGGAATATCCAGTTGACTTCCTTATATTGCAGCCAAAAGGTAAAACATTGGGTTATCCCATTATTTTGGATAGACCATGGTTAGCTACAGTTGCTACTTTGATAGATTGCAGGTCAGGTGATATGAAAATCTTGAATGGTAAGAACTCTAAATAAATTTCCTTATATCCTACTACACAACTTTTTACTGACAATCATGAACAATTGTGGGTTGATTCTCTTGAAACTAATAAGAAAAATTTGTCTTCTTTGGCTATGACACATTGTAGGATCATGTAAGAGAAGTAGAAGAGATGATTAATCCACCATTGGATGAGAAACTGTTGTCCTCAAAGCAATCAGAAATAGTTCCAGAACCCGTGAACTTAGTTTCATAACCTACGAACTTAGTTCTGAAACCTGTGAATTTAGTTCCGGAACCACCACATTTAGTTCTGGAACCACGACAACAACAGTTCTCTTTGATTGAAAATGATTTCACTCTAGAGAAACAATATTTATCATGGGGAGAGGATGAATCAGTAGCTTCAGTTTCAAGTACATCAGGAAGTGGTGAAGAATTTCTGGAAAGTAGTAGTGATGAAGAATTTGGCCTGCAAAGAGATAAGTATAATAATTCTCAATACTGTCCTTTTTCCACTATTCTATATCAAGGAACTTTTGGAGATGTTTCTACATACCATATGTTGTTACCACATGCATGTCCATTAAATACTTTAATGAAACCCTTTCAACAAATCAGTTCATCACATATTGGAACCAAACATGTTGAAATTCAACTGGGTAAAACTTTAAACATTAACATTTGGTTGAAGGATGATGAAGAAGATAAATTGTTTGATGTTCTAAAAAATCATACTAAAGCTTTTGCTTGGGATTACAAAGACATGAAGGGGATTCATCCAAGTTTCTGCACTCATCACATCTATACTGAAAACATTAAACCAATTAGCTAGTCTCAAAGAAGGATTAACCCAGCTTTAAGGGATATAGTCAAACAAGAATTTGAAAAACTATAACAAGTAGGTTTCATCTACCCTATCTCAGATAGCCAGTGGGTATATCCTCTTGTAATTATTCCCAAAAAGAATGGAAAATGGATAATATGTGTTGACTATAGGGAACTAAACAAAGCCACAATGAGAGATTATTTTCCCTTACCATTCATAGATCAAGTCATAGATAACCTTTCAGGTAAACAATACTTTTATTTCTTAGATGGCTTTAGTGGGTACAATCATATCAGAGTTATTGCTGAAGATCAGGACAAAACTACATTTACATTTCCATGGGGAACCTTTTCCTATAGGGTGTTACCATTTTGTTTATGCAATGCTCCTACAAATTTCAAGAGAGCTGTACTTGCAATATTTTCTTATCTAACAAATTATTATGTTGAGGTATATATGGATGACTTCACTGTACACAGAGATACATTTGAATATGCTTTAAGAAATTTGGATAGAGTGTTAACAAGATGTGAACAACACAACCTGTCTCTTAGTGATGAAAAATGTTTGATGATGGTGGATGAGGGGATTGTATTAGGACACCATATTTCAAAAAAAGGAATTCAGGTGGATCAGAACAAAATTAAGATCATTTCAGATTTACCTATTCCTTAGATCCCCACGAATATCAAATCATTTCTAGGGCATGCTGGGTACTATAGGTGCTTTATAAAATATTTCATTAAAATTCTTGCCCCCATGTTTAATTTGCTAACCAAGGACTGTGAATTTCTTTGGGATGAAAAGTGTCAGCATGCTTTTGAAGAAATTAAGGCAAAATTAATCAGTGCCCCAATATTGAGAGGACCTAATTGGGAAAAGTCATTTCATATCCAAATAGATTCCTCAAATTATTCCATTGGTGCAGTATTGGGACAAAAAGATGAGGAAGGAAAGATGTATGCCATTTATTATCTTAGTAAGAATCTTACTCCCACTGAAAATAATTACACCACCACTGAAAAGGAATTTCTTGCTGTGATTTATACAATCAATAAATTTAGACATTACATTACAGGGTACAAGATATTTTTACACACAAATCATTCAACAATTAAGTATTTAATGAACAAACTAGTGGTTGGAGGAAGAATAATTAGATGGTTATTAATTTTGCAAGAATTTGATATTTCCATTGCGGACAATCCAGGAAAATCTAATATGGTAGCTGATTTTTTGTCAAGACTAACCACCACAGGGGAGCAAGATCCAGTCAAGGATAACTTTCTAGATGAACAATTGTTTGCAATCTTAGTAAGTACACCATGGTTTAATGATATGGAAAATTATCTTACAGCAGGGAAGTTTCCTCATTCTTTCACCAAGAAACAAATAAAGAAGTTAATTAAAACCAGTGCACAATTTAAATGGTTAAATCGAATGCTATTTAAGTGTGGTCCTGATTTTGTCTTACGCAAGTGTTTAAGAGAGGATGAAATCTTTGACATCCTCAGAGCATGTCATGATGAACCAAGTGGAGGACACTATTTAGTGAAAATAATAGCTCATAAGATACTTGGCATTGGTCATTATTGGTCATCTTTGTACAAGGATGTGAAGAGGTATATCAAGAGGTGTGATCCTTGTCAAAGGATGGGACAACCAACTTTCACCACTGAAATTCCTCTTCAACATCAAGTTGTGATTGAACCATTTGAGAGATGGGGATTAGATTTTGTTGGTCCCTTTCATCCTCCTTCATAAGGCAAGGAATATATTCTTGTGTGTACTGACTATGTGAAAAAATGGGTAGAAGTGCAGGCATTGACAAATGCCACTGAGGAAGCAGTTGTTGATTTCCTTTGGAACAGAATTATGATAAAGTTTGGAGCACCAAAGAGTGCAGTTTCATATCAGGGACCACTATTCATGTCTAATATGATCCAAGCTTTGACAAGGTATTACCAAATCAATCATAGGAATTCAATTCCTTACCACCCACAATCAAATGGACAAGCTAAAGTAACAAATAGAGAATTGGAGAACATCCTTACTAAAATAGTTTAAGCTAGGAGAAAAGATTGGGTAAATAGACTACCTAAAGTTGTTTGGGCTTATAATACAACTTGGAAAACTACAATAGGATTTTCACCATATGAATTAGTCTATGGGAAAAATCCCTTGTTTCCTATAGAGTTTGAACTTCAGACATTGAGGATAGCAACAAAGGTGGGAATTGAGTTGAATGTAGCTCAAAAATAAATAATCCTTCAACTCAATGAGTTGGATGAATTAAGGTTCGAAGCACTTCAGTGGACAAAGATAATTCAAGAGAAAAGGAAGCAATGGCATGACACACATATCAAGAAAAGGAAATTCAAAGTAGGAGACTGGGCATTGCTGTTTGATTCTAAGTACCAAAAATTCAAGGGTAAATTGAGAACCAGATGGTTGGGACTCTATCATGTTGAACAGATATTTGACAATGGTTCTATTTAGTTACTTCTCATTGATGGTAGAAACATAACACCCTTGGTCAATGGACATAGGATGAAACTCTATAGGAAGCCTCCCACTAAGGATGAATTCTTGAGGAAAATTGAAGCAAACAAAGAATTTGATCATATGGAAGAACCCAGTTCTTCCAAAATGATTAAATAACCAGATGATAGATCCAGAATAAAGGGAAGAATATGAAAACTAGAAAATGGCGTTTTCTTCCCCCAAAAAAATAAAAATATAAAATATAAAAATAAATAAATAAAAAATAAAAAAATTCTCCCAAAGGTTAATTGAAAACTAGCAAATGGCGGTTGACCTCTCTTTTTGGCTAGTTCAAATAAGGGAATTCTTTTGAATTCCATCTATCGTATCTAATCATGTTTTGTTCCACTTGTAGGAATGACAAGTCATCATAGCAAAAGGGTTACATCATCAAGGAAGGTAATTATATCTTTTAACTTATTTAGGGTTGATTAAATGTTTGCATGTGTGATTTGACTTAATTTAAAAGTAGGTATGATGAGTCATCTATTTATACATTATGATTACAAGTGTGTAATCATGAAGTTGATTATAATGGAATAAGTGGCAGCATGGTTATCATTAATAATCATTATTGTAAACTCAAGTGAAATAAGTTGCAAAGATTTTGAGGAAGGAGCATCGAATTAAGTTTTGTTCTACAGTAAAGAACAAAGAATTCAACAGCTAAGAACAGAGGTTCTACAGCTAATAACAGAGGTTTCGTACCCAAAGTCATCAGTTCTGCAGCTAAAAAAAGGGCCTGTAACCAATTCACACAAAATCAAAAGAGATAAAACTCAAGCCGATATGGGGATTAAGAAGAAATCAGAACCAGAGGATGATTCCCAGCTACTCGTAGATGAAGAAGTGGCATCCATCTTTGAGTATGCAGGATGGTTAGAGTTCCTGAAGAAATTTTCAAGGCATAATGACGAATTGGTAAGAGAATTCCTCATAAACCTAGAATAATCCAAGACAAAGGTGAGAAATATATTTATTCCTTTTTCTATAAATACTGCAAGTAATGTGTCTAGAGTACCAATTGTGCACGTTCCACAACATGCCAAGGGGACTTTGAAAGAACTGGTTCAAGTCTTACTGAAATAAGAAGAAACTAAATCCCAGTACATCTATAATACAAAGAAAATCATAAAAGGGGTCAGAAGGGCCAGTTTTCCCAAACCCTTTGACAGGGTATCATTTTACATAGTGAAATAGTTAACCTGTGATGGTCAATTTGGGTTTGTGGGAAAATAAGTCTTTAAAATGCTCATATATCTGAAGTATGGAGCCACAAAACCTAAGTACATAATAAACCTTCCATGGTTTCTTTTTTATTCTATCCAGACCATGGCACAGAGGTATTCCTGGGGTGTTGGGACAACTAGGCATCATGGTCTAATTCATTTAATATGCAAACACCATTTTCTGTCAAAGAAGAATGGAGAAGAAATTTGGGACAAGTTTCTTGGCAAGTTCAAGAAAAACCCTAATATTATCAGAAGGATAATTCCAGCCCCATTCTCTCCTTTAGCTAATTTGGAAATTGATGCCCCTGTAGAAGGACAGAGGGAAATGGAAAGAGAAAATATACCAAAAAGAAGAAGGTCGGTGAGAAAGATAAAAATAGCAGAGCCTTTTGTACCTGTGAAGGAAATTGCTTCTTCTATAGCAGCTTCAGGGGAGCCAATATTTGTCTCTGACGGTGATAGCTCACCCATGCAAGAGCAAGAAAGAATAATAAGAAGAATCTCTTGAAGGAAATCCACTGCTGGGCATGATGAACTTCCCCAGAGAAGAAAAATTCATAAGAGATCAAAGGAAACTCTAGAGGGAAGGAGTGAGTAGGAAAGGATGGAAGAGGAAGCTAATGATATTTTGGGCAGCACGACCATGACTCCTCCTGAGCCAAGTCAAGCTAAAATGGATAGAGGAGAAGAAATATTTGAAGAGCAGGATTTTTAGGAATTTGCTGAGCCATCAGCAGTGCCACATGAAGAAGAAGACTTGACATCTTGGAGAAGAAAAGGAAAATTTCCTTTAATAGAGGAAGAATGCCCAACTCCTCAAATAATTTCATAGGAAGAAGAAAGACATCAAGTTAAACAGGCTCTGTTCTTGTCTAGAGAAGAGCTCATTATAAGATAAAAATATGAGGAATTAGATTTCCTCAAACTCAAATTGGAACAAAGGGAAATGCTCATTGGAGAGCTAAAAACTCAGCTTGCAGCCAAGATTGAGGAATTATCAGCAACCAAGAAATAACTGATAGAAAAAGAGGAAGAATTTCAGACTTCTAGAAAATAGAGTGTTGCATCCACAGTCTCTACACAGACTAAGTTAACCTATTTGCCACTTAAATAGCTATGGAATCACACTTGCAGGGAACTCAGAGAAGTCAAGACATCAAATGAAGAATTGAAGACCAAGATGGAAGAAGAGATTAAGGAAAGAAAATAAGGGGAAGAAAATTTTTACGAGGAAGGAAATAAATATAAATGCCTTGCAAAAATTCATATGGTCTATATTATGAGTGAGAAATTACTTTCCTACAAGAGGCCCTCTCCTACATATAGTGTGTTTTTAGAAGAGAAGTTCATTCACTGACAGCTGTCAAGAATTGCATGTGAGATTCCACATGAAGTAATAGATGAATTTGAATTCATTGTAGATTACTCTCAATCTATCCCTGAGAAGAAAAATATTCTGTGTGAATTTTATCTTTGCAATTTTATGCTAGATAAAAACACAGGATTTATGATCAATTTGTATGTAGGGGAGAGCCATCTCAATGCATTTGTCTCTATTATGCAAAACCAAATTGCGTGGAAGGAAAGGAAATATGAATTTTTATTGAAAGCTATATCAACAGGTCTCTATATGAGAGCTCATTATGGTAAACCCTCTGACTTCCTCACACATTTTAGAACTCATACCTTTGATGAGAGATTCAAGACACACTATCTCACCATTCTACAAAATAGTATTGATGCCTTCACCTCCTATGAGGAGGAAAATTTTGAAGATATTTATAAAGGATGCTCAAAGAGGTGGGAAATCCTTACTATTTCCTTGAGAAGAAGGGAAGTAATTTCCCCTACAAATCTGATCTAGAGTCTAGAAAGGGAAAAAGTAGTATGCACAATAATTCCCCAAGTAAATGAAACCCACGGGAAAATATGGATGGGAATGTGAACAAGGCCCCCTCTACTTCTCACCCCCATGTCTCCTTGGAAACATAGAGAACCTCAAGACCCTACTAAATTTGAACAGTGGGAGAGGAAAATAGAAGCAAGAGCAGGGTACAGTACATCTAAGTTTAAACATTGGAAAATCTAGTTTTAGCCATTTGATCTGAGCAATCAAATGGAATGTAGAACTTATAACCCAACTTTTGAATAATGAATTTTGTAAAAGGACTTACAAACAAGTAAGTTTGGGGGAAATGATGAGGCTAGATTATGTCTGATTAATGTATAATATATGATCTCATCTTACTCTCCTTTTTATTAAGTATAATTGCATTTTGTGACTTTTAGTTGATCTAATATGAGTTAGGATGTAATTGCTTGTCTTTTGATTGATTGTGATTCTAATGTTAAAAGCTCTAGAATTCCTGACGAAGTGTGTGTTTGAAATTCAGTTTTGTAATAAAGAAAGTCTAATCAGTCGAGGAAATGAAGTAGGAAGCGTTCAATATGTTTTTAGCAACATCTGTTCCTACAGAGCTTAGTTCCATAACTTCCAAGCTAGTTCCGAAACTCCATCACACAGTCATCATCTAGTTCCAGAACTTTCAGACTTAGTTCTAGAACTCCAGTATTTAGTTCCAGCATTTTTGGACTTAGTTCCGGAACTTCTGGGGATAGCTCCAGAAGTCTCATGGTGTTGAACCTTAATGATTTCCTATGGTTTTGGAACTTCTCCGAAGTTCTAGAATCGATGGGAGTTATCTATTCTAACAAAATATGGAGATTTTGCATCTACGACCCTTTCAATCAGGAAAGGATGAGAATATTTCTGAACGTAGATCCAGGGAGATTTATCTTATAGCTATTTGATCAACCACAATCTGACTCAACATTTATTTTGGGCATGATTCGATTTCATCAGAATCGTTGAGACAGCTGTGATTGTAAAATGTATATAAAAGCATACCTGTAGTAGATAGATAAGAGAGAGATATTGAATATGATATGAGATAGATATAGAATAGAGAAGAGAAAAAGTGTAGTGCCCCACACTTTTTTTTGAAAAAAATAAAGATAAAATAATAATAATAAATATATAATTTAATATAAAATAACATAAAACTATGAGGTGTGTCGAAATAAAGAAGCTCTAAAATAAAAAAAAATTATTGTTAGGGTTTTTTTGTCTTATTACTTTTTGGAGTGGGCGAGCTTGGGGGGTGGGGGGGTGGTGACAGAGCAAAACCAACATCCTCCCAACCACGCCCAGACCTGCGTGGGTTTCTAGTTAATAAAAAAAAGCAGAGGAACTCTGTCAGATGTTGCAGTTGCAAGCGCCCTAGTAGATTCACATGTAAAAACATGGAAATGTGCAAACTGGTCGTCTAAACGCATGGGAAAAAATGCAGTTCCATGGACTACAATGATTTCAGGATATGCACAAGTGTGTTTGTTGAAAAGGCCTTTGAAACTTCCAAGAAAATGTGTTGTTACGTGTAAGCCAGACCTTCCAGCCGCTATTAAGTGGGAGCTTTAGAACAACGTATGGACATCCAGCAAAACACATTGGAAATCTTCTTTTTTTGTTTTATTTTGTTTTGTTCCTTATGCTAGATCCTCCCAAGCTGCACCAAAAAGGGAGGGGGGTTTTACCAGTATTAATATAGTTGTAAGTGCCCTGTCAGACCAGTGTGCAAATGTGGAAGCTTTGGAACAGGGATTTATGAAAAAAAATGAGTTTGTTAAAAAGGCTTTAGAAACATTCAAGCAAATGCATTTGGTACATGTTAAGCTAGACTCCACAGTGTTTTTTCTAGCAACCTCCTAGCTGCTATCAAAATGGAAGCTTTGAAACAGAGTATGCACATCCGTCACAGCATTATGGAGAAGGTATTTTTGAATGTTTTAGTTCTAAGTGCCCTGGCAAATACATTTGCAACATGTGGAACCCTGTGAACTATTCGACAGAATACCTGAGAGATATGTGGTTTCCTAGACTGCAATGATAGCAGGATACGCAAAAAAATAAAAATGGATCTGTTAAAAAAGGCGTTGGACTCTTCGACAAAATGCCTTAGATATTTCAGTCTCATGGAATGCAATGGTTTCAGGGTATTCGTAGATGAGCTTGTTGTAAAGGCCTTTGAAACTTTGAAGGAAATGGATTTAGCAGTGGTAAAGAAACACTTAACAATTTTTTTAAAACACCCTCTCAGCTGCGCCAAAAAAAGTGTTTTAAATTGGGATATGTGCAAAATGGACTTATTGAAAAGCATGTGATCTGTTTGACATAGAAAATGCCATCTCAGGGATCGAGACGAGACATGAGGGCACAACGAATGGTTTGGTTTGCATGTGATTATCTGGCATCATGTGACATCAATGGTGGTCCCTATGGATCGCGAGTGTAAACCACTTGGAGCACCTTATCCCCGTTTTCATTCATCATTCCCAGGCATGGTTCTTCTTCCCTTACCTCTCATAAATATCATGTTTTAGTTCTCTTTTGTAACTAAATAGAATTTTAAATTATTAGGATTTTTTTAATACAGTTAAATGTTTCTTCAACTCATTGCAAAACAATAACGTGTCATGTCGTAACTCTCGAAGTCGTTATAACTCGTTTACTTTAAACCATGAACTATCACCCTCACTTCGAGATGATTTAGAAAAATCTTACCCTTCTTGACCGCTCCAATATCGTTCTATTGACTAGATGAATTTGTCTCCCCATTGATAAAGTTGACCTTCTCTTGGTTTCAAATAGTTAAATTTTGCAACTTTCAGAGACTCACCAAGTACCCTTCGCAACTCTAGAAATTAGATGTGAAGTTTCATTCGTGTACCTTGGTATACGAGGAGTTGCCTTGATTTTTGGTTTGACCCGAAACGATCATATGATATCCTTTTGACGCTTTTATAGGAGCCCTGTTACATTGGTTTACAATAGTAGAGAGTTGTTAAAACTAGAAAGTTGGCTCTCATTTTGGACCACCATTTGAAACCCGGAAAGAGAAATCACATTTTGTCTTCACAAACCTCTAGCGTTTATATTAGGCAAATGCATGGAACATTCAGTATAGGAAAGAGAACTTTTCGGGATAGTTTGGCAAAGCCGTTTTGTAGGCCTCTGGTCGCAGTTTGGCGAGGTCAAACTGGTCTAATTTTGTCTTGTCACTCTAGAAAACTTGTCGCCGTTTGAACATGGTTGTCTAGTTCTCAGTCCCGTTGACTCTGATGAATTCTCTTTATATAGGGGAACTAGTAGGAGATGTCTCATTGCATTCTTCTTCATCAAATATCAGTTATGGATGCAGTTTTCTGGGTGCTCGAGCTAACTTTTGTCATTTTACAACTGGGTGAACTACGACCAGTGGCCCCAGAGAAGTAACCGCCAAACACAAACCGTTCGCGCTTTTTCAATTTCGTCAGTTGCTATGAATTCTTGGTATATCTAGGGAAACGTAGAAAGTTATTCGTGTTGTGTGTGTGCATCGGAAAATAACCTTTGGAAGTAGTTTCTTAGCCTCCGAGCCCGTTTTGTACGTTTTATAGCTAGTGAGAAAATGTAAAAGTAGAAAGCTGCGGACCCTCATAGGGTCACCAAATCACCCTAGAAACTTTTATCACACATAAATAACTGTTTAAAAACACTACAATGAAACTTTTGTGTATTAGAACTTTTGACAAAATGATGTTTTCTCTCTCTTCCTTTCTCTTTCTCTCTCCTGGGTTTATAAAATGAAGAAAAATGAAATGCAATGAATACATGTTTCGAGACCTTTTTTATTTCGATTGCAACCTGTAATTATTGTCATATTTAAATGGGAAACTGAAAAATGATAATTATGATTGATTAGGGTGGATGCCATGCCAGTGAATTATCGCTGATATCATGCTCACGTGGGTTTTGCAGGATGGAGGAATGACGACGAAAAAAGGTGATGTGTAATTTATTTATTATTATTGTAAATTTTATAGGTCATTGTAAAATGAATAACTACCTAATGCAGTCTCTTGTTACAGAAAAGCTATAATTGAAATTTGTTAATATGCATGATATGCTAGTTTTAGGGATATTTAGGAATGACATGGTCCAACTTTATTCAGAGTATGCGATTCCCTTCTAGTTTTGGTAATCACGAGAAGAATGTCCTTTCTTTAGGTCTGACACCAGGCTGAGTGGTGAAGAACGCCTTGGAAGTCACCTTATGAGTCCTTGTTAGAAGGAATGACTAAGCGGTGTAACTTTCCCATCTGTGGAGTAGGTAGAGATATTACTCCCTTGTATCCTATTGGATTTTCGGGCCTTACGAAATTAGATCTAGAAATTAACTTCATCGATGAATGGAATCCCTGTTGGATCCAAACATCCTAAATGAAGGTTGTCATATAGTTGCTCTATGTCTTGCATTCTTGTTAGTGAACCCTTTTGTCCCTCGTAGATAAATGTCTTGTCTTGGGCTTGTGAAAAATTAGTGCCTTGATCTTTCATGAAAGGTTATAGGGTAAATACATTATAACCTTAACCACACCTATGATAGAGATCGAAGCCCTAGGTGAAACTGGAATTAAGCTTAACCATGTGCTTCTTTAATATGTCAAACAAGTACTTTCGTAACTCTTATGTTTAAAATGATGGAAATAATGAGACCCTTGTGCGATGCAAAAGTAAATCATATGAGAGTAAAACCAAAATTTGAGTTTGGAAATAATGTCACTGGGAGTCCTTATGACTTAATTTAAGCAACTTCATGTGTTACAAAGAATATGAATTGTCAAATGGTGTGATCAAACTTCGAGAAAACAAAGGATGTATATATATATATATATATATATATATATATATATATATAAATCAAATTTGGAATTCAGCAAGTTATTGTACTATAATAATAATGGTAGGGAAATAACTATTCCGTGATCGAAGGATGTTCTTGGAAAAAGGCTATCTCGAATCTATGTCTTCCTTAATCCCAATAGCTCATCTGGACATCACGTAGAATCTCTTGTGTAGCAAGAGTAAATTTTATACATTAAATAAAAGTTTGAGATGCAAAATCTTAACATAAGAATGAGAAAATTAGAATCTTGTAGGCATTTTGAAATATGGAGAAATACTTATGTAAGTTCATGAAGATTTGTCATAAGGGTAAAGAGCAAAATTAAATGGTTGAACAATATGTGAATATGTGAAATGAATTTTCAGAACATGCAGGTGGAAAAAGGGATAAAATCATGCTTACCTAATAATGATCTTGAAAATTTAGCCATAATTAAAAATACATTTAAAGCAATGATATGTTGTAGGTTCACCATTTCTAAAGTCATGATTCTTGTGGTTGGGTCTTTGCTAGTATTCGTTCCATTAGGAAAAGTGTGGCATCAACATGCCTATGTCGTTTTCATGTGTCTATGTGAGTCGATGACCTTTATGATGATTGTATGCATGAGTACCGAGTTTTGTACTTTAAGCCCATGTACTGTGTTGTGTGTAGTGAGAAATGTAAGTAAGAAAAAAAAATTATTCTGGTATTTTACTATTGTATTTGTGTGTGCATAAAATGTGGGCACTTACATATGGTATCATAGCGGAGGTTCATGCTCTCAAACCTCTGGGACAAATTAGAGTTGTGGTGACTTTGCATGATGGGTTGCATGTTGGTGATGGTGCTTCATGATGGTGATAAAATATTGGAAGAGTAATGTGCTTTAAGAGTGATGTGATCTATGTTGTAATTGTGATAATGTGAACGCACATGATGTGTATGTCACTTAGTGTGAATTTTTTATCATGTTGATGTCCTGGGGAGATGGGAGTATTCTCCCTCCTTCATGTGGATTCTATGAAGAATTCACGTGTGAATTACTGCTTGTGATGAGAATATTGACTCTAATTTTTGTGGATCTAATTAGGAATCCATGTGTGATGTACCTCCTTGTTTTGTGTGAATGGAAGGATATTGTGTTATGTGGGTGTGTCGATATGTTTTATGACTGGATTGATTGTAAAGTGAATCACATATCATCGTGATGTCATCACTGTATTGTGATTTGTTGTGTGCATCGTTATGTTGTATTATAATTGACTATATGTCATAATGTTAGACATTGTGTTCCTCATACGTATAATTCATGTAATATGTAATGATGCATGTTGTGATATAAGGTGCATAAAGTGAGCCTATAAACCCTATTGTGTAGTGATTTGCACTTTGGGTGTAGAACGTGGTAAAGTGATGTATTACACCAGTGAATGTATGATTGTGATCTACCCTGTATATGTACCATGCATAATACGTTATGGTTGTTATGTGTGAATTATCATTGTGTTTGTGATGTAGTTATGTGGATGTTGTGGAACCTTACACTAGATGAACCTAAGGGGATAAAATGTCAAGAGTGTATGTGTGGAGAGAGGAGGCGTGGACAAGGTTTCCATAATCTTGAGCTGAGTACAAGTGAGGAAGTTGAGTCTTATACAGACTGAAAATCCACTTCTATCTGTTTAGTATACTTTGAGCTTGCTCAGTATATTGTGGGTGCGCACCACCTTAGGACTCAACATATGCAACCTTGTGTCCCCCTGCTCTTTCCTAATAGATTGTTCATTGAATAATCCTATGTGATTTTGACTATGTTGACCCTTGTGGGAGTATGGAGGGATGATTCAGGCAGAGATGATGACACTTACATTATTTAATATACTCATTTCTGGTTACATGTATATTTTTACCAGCTGAGAATTGACATCCGAGTGTCAGCAACTCGATGAGTACCCATTTGGTGGTCGGATAAGGCCACATAGTGATTATGACTGTGCTATTTTATCATTATGTATTTTATTTGTAAATTAATCTTTCTCTTTTATTGTTAGAACCAGCCATTTTCTTGATTGACATGTTCTTATATTTTGGGCATTTATTTGATTGTTGCATTAACATTTGAATTTTGCACTAACCAAGGCTAATTAGCCATTTGTCTTCCTTGGTTTTAAAACTTTCTTTTCATATTTGAAAGTTTTGTAGCCTAGCCCAAGGCTTTCACATTTGCCACTTGGCATTTGAGTGGATTGTTATGCTGGTTCTATTTTCGTAATGTGTTGGGTTAGGGTCATGGGATTAACCATGAAGTGGTTGAACCTATGGACCCGATTCGTTGTATGGGGGTATGCCCCAAGGAGTTACAGATAACTAGCGGGTTGTTGAACCATGAGTTATTATGTCACTTGGGTTGGGGTGACAGGGCTCTATGTGTCCAGGGAAATAGGTGACCGGCCTCATTAAAAGGAGAAAGGAGATTAGACTCTATGATTGAGAGACCCAATATTATTTCTTATGGCACTCTATGGTTGAGTGACCTACTATTCTGGATGGGGCTCTATGGTTGAGTGACCCGATTTGGTTTTGACACTATGTTTCTTTCTCTTTGGGAGGCATATGGAGATTATCTGGTTAGGTTTCAAGGAGTATATGGAGTTTCTTTATGATACTTCAGGAGATATATGGAGTTTTACCTCGTACTTTTGGAGATATCTGGGGTTTGTTTTGTGATGTCTTATTATGTGTGGAGTTGGTATAGTGAGTATGTGTCCTCTTGTGAGATTCTGGTTAGACTTGTTATGATTGGTGGTGTGACTCTTCCCTTGGTTGGTATGGGCTGGTTGGATATTGGATTGGGAATTATGTTGTCACAGTCATGGATTTTTGTGAGTCATGTGATAGCCCGTTGTATATGTATCAACGTGTTCATTCTGCTTGTTAGTCATATGTGTGTACTAGATCTATGTCTAGGACATAATTGTTGGAAATTAATGGTTATGTGTTCTACTTGTTGTCATTCCATGGTTTGGTGAAACCCTTATGATTTGGTATGGTCGTGAAAGTATGTAAAAGTATGCTTGTGAAATTTTAGTGTTGTGTATGACCCCGGTAGGGTGTTGTGACTGTAGTTTCATGATGGGAACCCACAGGAATGAATAAACTAAAACTCTACATTAAAATGAAATTTTAAAGGACTTGAATTAAAGAATAATGTCAATGGAAAGAGATTAATGAAATAATGAAATAAGAGAGAACTACCAATCTTCACAGAACCTTGAAATGTTAAAATTTCTACCAAAATTAGTTTGCTTCCTTGGGGTCACATTGTGCATAACCAGTTGATTTTGGATCTAAAATCTTAACCTGTAGAGCGTCACTTTTACCACATTCGTCCCTTGTTGCGTACCTTTTCTCTTCGAGCTTCAGTATGTGTGTCGCATCGAGGATGATGCTTTCTATAATTGGAGGGAGAATGTAATGCCTCACACTTTTTTTGGAATAAAATAAAGATAAAACAATAATAATAAATATATAATGTAATATAAAATGAACATAAAACTATGAGGTGGGTCAAAATTAAAGAAGCCCGTGATATTTAAAAAAATTCTTGTTGGGCGAGTTAGGATTTTTGTCTTATTGGCTGATTGGAAAGTGGTGCTGGTTTGGGGGGCGTAGGGGGGGGGCATTTGATACACCAGAAAAAACATGAGTCCCAGTTGAAACGGCCTTGGAAACTTGTCATGCAAATGCTTGATTTGCACATAGCTAGACTCCACAAACGTCCAGCAACTCTGCCAAGCCATTGCAGTTGCACAGCGCCCTGCGTGGGATTCACATGTAGCAACGTGGAGAGATGTGTGAACTGGTCATGCCAGATGTATGTTGCAAGCACCAAAAATGCACTTCCATGGGACAGTAGTATGGACATCGGGATCAAACACAAGTGTGTTTGAGGAAATCTACTTTGGGGTTTTGTGTTAGTTTGTTTTTTTTCCAGCATCCTCTCAGCTCGCACCACATACCTGTATGGACACCCATCAAGCAGCGAGACGGAGGAATGTTTTACCAGTATGAGTATAGTTTGTAATGTGTCCTGTCAGAACAGTGTGCAAATGTGGAAGCTTTGGAACAAGGATTTGTGACCAAATGAAAGAAATGAGTCTAGCTCCTCATGAATCTATATGCTGCTGTGTGTGGGAGGATGTGGATCCCTCAAGAAACAGGCACTTTTGCTTCACCTGGAAACAAATAGGTTTCCAACCTAATCAGTTTACATTTTCCAACAACCTCCTCAGCAACGTGTAAAAATGGAAGCTGTGAAACAGACCTACCCAACTTCTTCCAGCGCATAAAAGATAGAGGAAAATTTGCCAGATGTTGAAGTTGCTAAGCACGCCTTGGAAGATGCATTTGCAAAATGTGGAAGTATAGCAAAGCCCATGAACTGTTCGATGGAATGCCTCAAGAGAAATGCAAGTTTCCTGAGAATGCCATGATAGACAGGCTATGCAAAAATTAGTTTGTTGAAATAGGCCCTGGAAACTTCCAAGAAAATGTAGTGGTACGTGTAAGCTAGACTTCTTAGCCTCGTTCCAGCAACCTCCCAGCCACTGTCAGAATGGGAACTTTAGAACAACGCATGGACATCCATCAAAGCATCATGGAAAGTGAATAGTTTTTTTTTTAAAATGTCTTGTCAAGTGCCCAGATCTAGCATGTATGCAAAATGTGAAGGCATACTCAATGCATGTGAACTGTTCAAAAAAATCCCTGAAAGAGGTGGTCTCTTGGACTACAATGATAGCAGCTTATATGCAAAAGAAATGAGTCTGTTAAACAGGCGTTTGGACTGTTATGTGAGAACCATTAACTAATGCTTCCTATGCATTGTTTTTGAAAGTTGTTCCTCAAAGTATTTGTATGAACAAAAAATGGATTCTGTTTGAAAAGGCGTGTGATCTATGTTCGACATATAAAATGTCAGTCTCTTAGATCGGGATGACTTCTTGAAAACATGAAATCGTTCTGTTTGGATGAGACATGGGTGCACAATGAATGGCTTGGTTTACACGTGACTACCTGGCATCATGTGGCAAAAATGGTGGTCCCTGATGGATCGCGAGTGTAGAACTGCTTGGAGCCCCTTATACCCGTTTTCGTTCATCATGTTCCCAGGCATGGTTCTTCTTTCCTTACCTCTCATAATTCTCATGTTTTAGTTCTCTTTTTACAACTAAATAGAATATTAAGTTATTAGGATTTTTTTTAATATAGTTAAATGTCTCTTCAACTCATTGCAAAACAATAGAGTGTCATGGCGCAACTCTCGAAGCCATTATAACTCGCCTACTTTAAACCATTGAACTATCACCCTCGCTTTGAGATGATCTAGAAAACTCTTACCCTTCTTGATTGCTCCAATATCATTTTATAGACCAGGATGAATTTGACTCTCCATTGATTAAGTTGACCTTCTTCCTGCTTTTAAATAGTTAAATTTTGTAATTTTTGGATACTCACCAAGTACCCTTCGCAACTCTAGAAACAAGATGTAAAGTTTTCATTCATGTACCTTGGTTATACAAGGAGTCACCATGATTTTTGGTTTTACCCGAAACGATCATATGAAAATACTTTTTATGCTCTTATAGGAGCCCTGTTACATTGGTTTACAACAGTAGAGAGTTGTTAAAACTTGAAAGTTGGCTTTCGTTTTGGACCACCATTTGAAACCCGGAAAGAGAAATCACGTTCCGTCTTCGCAAACCTCTAGCGTTTATACTAGACAAACGGCATGGAACTTTCAGTATAGGAAAGATAACCTTTTCAGGATAGTTTGGCGAAGCCATTTTGTAGGCCTCCGGTCGCAGTTTGATGAGGTCAAACTGGTCCAATTTCATCTTGTCGCTCCAGTCACTCTAGAAAACTTGTCACCGTTAGAACATGGTTGTCCTAGTTCTCTGTCCCGTCGACTCTGATGAATTCTCCTTATATATGGGAGCTAGTAGGAAGATGTCTCATTGCATGTTTCATCTGTCGAACGTCATTTATGGACACGTGTTTTTCTGGGACACTCGAGTTAAATTTTGTCTTTTTACAACTGGGTTGAACTATGACCAGTGGCCCTAAAGAAACTAACTGCCGAACGTAAAACCGTTCACTCTTTTTCAATTCCGTCAGCTGTTATGAATTCTTGGTATATCTAGGGACACATGTAGAAATTTAATCGTAGTGTGCATTTTCATCGGATGATAACTTTTGGAAGCAGTTTCATATCCTCCGAGCCCGTTTTGAACGTTTTGTAACCAGTGAGAAAATGTAAAAATAGAAAGCTGTACGGATCCTCGTAGGGGTTGCCAAATCACCCTGAAAACTTTTAACAGACGTAGATAGCTGTTTAAAAACACTATAATGAAACTTGTTGTGTGTATTAGAACTTTTGAAAAAATGATATTTTCTCTCTCTTCCTTTCTCTTTCTCTCTCCTGGGTTTATAAAATGAAGAAAAATGAAATGCAATGAATACATGTTTCGAGACCTTTTTTATTTCGATTGCAACTTGTAATTATTGTCATATGTAAATGGGAAACTAAAAAATGATAATTATGATTGATTAGGGTGGATGCCATGCCAACGAATTATCGCTGATATCATGATCACGTGGGTTTTGCAGGATGGAGGAATGACGACAAAAAAAGGTGATGTGTAATTTATTTATTATTATTGTAACTTTTATAGGTCATTGTAAAATGAATAACTTCCTAATGTAGTCTCTTATTACAGAAAAGTTATAATTGAAATTTGTTAATATGCATGATATGGTAGTTTTAGGGATATTTAGGAAATGTGCATCTAATCACCGGTTCAATTTGTTTCTTAGTTGTGTATGGAAAAAAAGGGGGGGTTGATTTATAAAAAGTAAATTTGAAATTGAAGTTAAGATATTGTGGTACCTTCTCAGTATTCAATAAATGATTAAATTAATCTACTGGGTTATCTTCTTAACTTGCAAACATAATAAAGAGTTTTAATGGGAACACTCACCCTTAATAACATACTCGTGCATAGCTTTCCTGCATGTGTGATCCCTTTTTACCAAATAAGAAATTTAAAACCATAGAACGACCTTAAACCTTGCACTCGATGAGACCTCCCATGTTAGGTAAATAAAACCCCTAGTTGGAGTTATCGTCATAGTCATTAGGTTTAGCGACATTTTTGTGAACCCATATTTTAGGAATGACATGGTCCAAATTTATTCAGAGTATGTGATTCCCTTCTAGTTTTGGTAATCACGAGAAGAATGTCCTCTCTTCAGGTCCGATGCCAAGTTGAGTGGTGAAGACCACCTTGGAAGTCACCTTATGAGTCCTTGTTAGAAGGAATGACTAAGCGGTGTAACTTTCCCATCTATGGAGTAGGTTAGAGATATTACTCCCTTGTATCCTATTGGATTTTCAGGCCTTACGAAATTAGATCTAGAAATTAAACTTCATCAATGAATGGAATCCTTGTTGGATCCAAACATCCTAAATGAAGGTCGTCATATAGTTGCTCTATGTCTTGCATTCTTCTTAGTGAACCCTTTTGTCCCTCGTAGATAAATGTCTTGTCTTGGGCTTGTGAAAAATTAGTGCCTTGATCTTTCATGAAAGGTTAAGGGTAAATACATTATAACCTTAACCACACCTATGATAGAGATCGAAGCCCTGGGTGAAACTGGAATTAAGCTTAACCATGTGCTTCTTTAATATGTCAAACAAGTACTTTCGTAACTCTTATGTTTAAAATGATGGAAATAATGAGACCCTTGTGCGACGCAAAAGTAAATCATATGAGAGTAAAACCAAAATTTGAGTTTGGAAATAATGTCACTGGGAGTCCTTATGACTTAATTTAAGCAACTTCATGTGTTACAAAGAATATGAATTGTCAAATGGTGTGATCAAACTTCAAGAAAACAAAGGATGTGTATATATATATATATATATATATATATATATATATATATATAAATCAAATTTGGAATTCAGCAAGTTATTGTACTATAATAATAATGGTAGGGAAATAACTATTCCGTGATCGAGGATGTTCTTGGGAAAAGGCTATCTCGAATCTGTCTTTCTTAATCCCAAGATTTCATCTTGACATCATGTTAGATTTTCTTGTGTAGCAAGAGTAAATTTTATACATTAAATAAACGTTTGAGAAGAAAAATATTAACATAAGAATGAGAGAATTAGAATCTTGTAGGCACTTTGAAATATGGAAAAATACTTATGTAAGTTCTGAAGATTGTCATAAGGGTAAAGAGCAAAATTAAATGGTTGAATAATAAGTGAATTGTGAAACGAATTTTCAAAACATGTAGGTGGAAAAAGGGATAAAATCATGCTTACCTAATAATGACCTTGGAAAGTTAGTCGTAACTAAAATACATTTAAAGTAATGATATGTCGTGGGTTCGCCGTTCCTAAAGTCATGTTTCTTGTGGTTGGGTCTTTACTAGTAACCTTGCATTGGGAAAAGTGTAGCATCGACATGTCGATGTCGTTTGCATGTGTCTATTTGAGTCGATGACTTATGTGATTGTCACATATGTACCGAGTTATGTACTTGGATCCCTTACTGTGTTGTGTGTAGTGAGCAATATAAGTAAAAAAAAATATCCTGGTATTTTACTGTTGTATTTGTGTGTGTAAAATGTGGGCACTACAAATAGACTAAGTACTCAGATCTAGTACGTTTGTAATTCTGAATGTTTTATCAATAAAATAGCCATTCTTATTTGAGAGAATGCTAAGGTTTTGAAAACCTTATTCAAGGAGGAGTAAGGGTACACTCCCCTAAGGACCAGGATATTCGTTTATTTGGTATTTATATTTCTTAAGCAAATAGCTTAGATCTGTTAATTCTGTATTATTTTAATTCTTTCAGTTCAAATCTGTTGTATACTTTTTCCTGCAGGTGTTTAGATAGATTCTTATCTTTCTTGCAATTGTTTTCAAGAATTCTAAATTGAGTGTTTTTATTTCCAAAAACAAGTGTGTTTACTTTCAGAAGCAAGTGTGTTTATTTTCCAACAGCAAGTGTGTTTCCTTTCAGCAAAGCTTTTAGTGTGTTTACTTTCAGCAAGTTTTCATAGTTTGATCTAAATAAGGTTTTACCAAGACGTCCTTAAGACATTGAAGAGATACCCCAGAAAATACAAAAATAACTACAGTCAACTACTAGATCGGTTAAATTACTCTTGTTGCATATAGCTTTAGACACACCCCTGGTGTTATACGACATCAACAAGAAGTTGATTAAAAGAAGGGAATAATGACACCCATCAAAGGCTTCTTACTATTTAAGGAATAAGAACCCTAGGACTTTGAGGCAGGCCTTTACCATGGCTCTCCAAATTGAGAACAATATTAAAGTAGTTGGAAAACCTCCTAAGACGGAGAGTGTTAAACTGATCAACCCTGAGAAGCCTCAATCAAGTAAGGTTGTAGATATTGGGGAAGTTGTAAGGAATTTGGCTAGGGCTGTCAAAGAAATCTCTTACAAGCTGGCTAGGTTAGAAAAAGAAATTAGACAAGATTCTCAAGGTCATCATTAGCAACAAGGACAAGATAGACTTACAAATCATCCTAGAAATGATCAGAGGTGTGATGACATAGGTAAATGACCCATGGGAGCTAGATAACCCCAAGCTAGGGAGAATAGAGTAGTGTCTGATCCTCTAAATGCCATATTTGTTGTTGTTGAAGATACAAATCAAATGGATTGGTGTGACAAATGCTTCTTACCCCACTTGCCATGGGAAGTAGATCAGCAAGTTAAAGAAGCTGATGATGATGATGCATGCATGGTGGATTCTTGTACGAGTTCACAATGGGGAGAAACCTCAATTGAGTTGATGAGTGCCAGAACTGCTAAAGATTTTTGGGATTGCATTCACCGGGTATTACCTCTTCCTCCCATTCATACTTCTGAAATTGATATGGTGCAAGATTTTAAACTTCCTAATAATGATTTTGAGTACCTAAGAGCTCTAATGATTGAGAAGTATGATGGAGGGATACCTTTTGAGGAGGATAGGTAGTTGTTAATGAATTTTGTGGTTTGCCATGAAAAATAATATAATACCGGAAGTAGGGTTGCTAAAGGGGCAAGGCCTTAGGCCAAACCAAAAATTCCAGTGCTTACCAGTATCCCAAAAGATACTCCAAAGAAAGATACATCTGATAAAGGCATTGTTTTCTCAAGTAGAACTTGTGTCACTCCCTATGCTCAGACTGTAAAAAATATTGTGCCATCAGATGAATTTGTAAACCTTCCTCCTAACACTGCATTACCCAAATATGTTCCTTGTGACATAGCCCAAATATTGAGTAAGATCAAGATTTTTGTTCCTATTGTTGAATTTCTTAGAATCCCTGAGCATAAGAACAAAGCATTCAAATATTTGTGGTTTAGAGAATAAAAATTCACCCAAGGAAGAAATGTTGAGAGTCCTACCATTTTAGAGTTGAAAAACCCCAAGTACTGGAGGAACCAGATGAACCACCTGAATTTTACTTGGGAATATCTTTGGTTGAGTCTCAATTAAATGTTGATCCATTTTTTACAACACTGATTATTAAAGACAGACTACTGCACAATTATATATTTGATTATGGAGCATCATTCAATGTTATGCCTCTAGAAGTCATGAATGAATTGAACATCAAAGTGACATCAGCTTATGGAAAGTGTACTGCAATGGATTCTAGAGAGGTGCCTATTGTAGGATGTGTAAAAGGTTTGGTGGTACAACTTGCAACTTATCTGGGTAAGAACTTGAAACTTGATGTTTTTGTCGTTGATTGCCTTGCCAAATGGGGCATGTTGTTATCAAGAAAGTGGGCTACAAGTATTGATGGAAATGTTCAGATGGACATGTATTATGCCACCATACTAATTGAGGGAAACCTTGTGAAGTTACCTAGTGAAAAGAAGATGTTATATCTTATTAAGGACCCCAAAAATGCTTCTTATGAAGTATTGCATGTAGATATTGATATTAACAAATCTGTGAGTTATGTTGCTTTCAAGGAATATGAAATTGATCAATGCAGGTATCGTGAGTAGGATGATTTTCCCGAGACTTTGATGTTTGATGTAGCCTCAAAAGATGTTAGAAAACTTGACCTAGGCACAAAGGATAAGCTTGAAGAAATGTTGTCAGATAGTGACTTGGATGGAAAAGAGAGGCAATCACATGACCAGTAGTTAAAAACATATCAGAACTACTTAGCATGGTCATATCCATAATGGAAGGTACTTGAAGTTTTTCCTTGATTGTTTTCTTTGAATCAGGATGCTCTCCATTGTACATTGTATAGTTCTTTGTTTTCATTTTGATTTTGTGTTTTTGTTCATTCTGGTCCTGGGTGACCTGGTTTTGTTGGGTTTTTGGTTCATTTTTTTAGGATGGTTATGATTGTTATGCTCTACAAGCATTTTCTTTGACTCAGTTGCCCAATGGTCTATTTTTGGCACTTGGTCTGCTATTTGTTCTTAATGCACTCACAAGGAGTGCCCATCCCCGAGTCGGAGCCAATGTTGGTGCTCAAATTAGTCTCGCCCCGTTTGTCATTAAATTTCCTCATTTTATGGCCTCTGTCATGTTTTCTGTCCCCCCGTGTTGGTGCTTGAAGACTTTGTCCTCCATTTGGTTGCCATGATCAATCCCTTCCTTGGTCAGGGATCACTTAAAGGTCCATAATTTGTTTTTTGTTTCTCTGTCCATCAGAAGGAGTTTGTAATTTAGGTGTAAAACTCAGGTTGCTCCTTTATTTATGTTTTCCATAGTCACTTTTTGTTGTCCCTTCTATTTTTCTCCTAAATACCTATGGAAACGTGACTGGATGTATCTCAGAATATCATATTTGAGCCTTGTAACATTTCCAAATTTTGTCCTTGAAGAAAGTTTCATTTCCAGGCTGAAATGGTGGCTTTCCTTCATTTTTATGGTTTGACGGGTGATTTTTCCCTATCAAATTTACATCTCTGCATCAGTGGAAACATGGCCCTTTTTGGTTGGATGTGGCTCGACGGGGAACTGTCATCAGCAATCCGGCACTATGATAATTCTTCACTGGGAACTCCTCGTGCTATGATTATTTACTAATGCATAGCCTTTAGTTTGGTGGATGTAATCTGGAAACAAAACAACAACCGAACACAAGAATAACATCGACTATGATAAGACGGAATGATGACAAATCTGAAATATCAAAGTAAATTATAATATTAACATGAAATTGTTACAATCTCACTCATGAGGTACTTCAACAAGACTATGGGAGAAACTTTACAATTACACCTCTTGATGGCTTCTTCAACACACCTTTAACTGATGGCTTCCTTTGCACACTTCCTACAATATTTCTCACTACTTCTTTCTATGCTAAATGAGGGGGGTGGCCTCTCTATTTATAGAACTTCCAGGATTATCCATCCTATCTCTAAGATAGGATAAGAAATCCACTCTGACAAATCATATTCCATACCTTAACTCTTATCTGTACATGTAAGCTTATCTCTTAAGATAAACCTTATCATTTTACATGGGTTCCACATTTTTAGACTTTTTACAAATAAAATACACAAAATATTTATGACCTCACTCCTTGTCCTTATTACCAATATAATATTTCTAATTCCTAATCATGTAGACCCTACTTCTCTAATTACCCAAACTTTGACATTTTAACATTACCGGACCACTTACGACAAATATTTACTTTTTACAACATTCCTATTGTACTTTGACTGTTACCGTACTTCACATTATTGGTGACACTGTACTGACGGCGCCGTTATCTTCTATCAGACGCTACTACTAATTATACTTAACAACATCCTATTCCTAATACATACATTAATGAAATAGAAATTACGGAGGAAAATTTTAGTGTCGACATCTTCCCCCTTCCTAGCTTCTACTCCGTCCTCGGAGTAGACTATTCTGGTGCTTGGAAAATCTTCAACTTGTCGTGGTTGACCCATTTCGTAATGGGAGTGCCATCCAATTCCTCCAGTCGGTACGTACCATTTTCATGCACAGTTGCTATTTTGTAGGGCCCCATCCATTTTGGAAGAAATTTTCTCTATCTTCTTTTTTTGTATCTGGAATCATATACTAGGACCAAGTCATTCACATGAAATGGAGACTATCGGATCTTTTGATCAAAGTATTCCTTCTGCTTCATTTTCTTCTTATGGCTTGTATCCTTTGCTATTTCCCTCATTTCCTCTAGCAAATGAAGATGTACCAACCTTTCTTTTACTGAATCACTTTCATCCATCCTTTCATTTTTCATAACTCTCACAGTGGGAATATCAAACTCAATAGAAAGAACTGGATCAATGCCATAGGCCAACTGAAATGGGGAGTATCCTGTTGCTGACTTTGATGTTGCCCTATATGCCCACAATGCTGCATGAATCTTTTTATCCCATTTATGTACCTGCAAGGCTGCATCTTTTGCTAGAATTTGACACAGCACAAAATTTGTTCATTCCACCTGTCCATTTGTGCTTGGCTTGTATGTTGTTGCCTTCTTGTGCTTAATAGAAAACTTATTGACTAGGGCTTCTACCACCTCATTAATGAAGTGGCTTCCTTGATCTGTTACAATTTCTAATGGACAACCAAATCTAGTGACAATGCGTTCATATACGAACCTTTCCACTTCATCCATGGAAGATGTTTTCGATGGCCTAACTTCAACCCACTTGGTTAAATAATCTGTGGCAACTACAATATACTTATTTTGGCATGATGTAGTTGGAAGTGGACCTACAATGTCTATTCCCCACTTTTCAAAGGGACCAAGTGGAAGAATAGGACATAATGGAGCTGATGAAGTCTTACGGTTACCATGTGTTTGAAAAATATCACATGTCTTACGATAATTATAACAATCTTTAAAAAGAGTGGGCCAGTGATAACCTGCATCCAAGATCCTTCTTGATGTAAGTTGTCCAGAGAAGTTCCCTCCACATGTACCATTGTGGAATTCTTCTAGCAGCTCCTTTCCTTGATCACGTCCAACTGCCCTCTTATACTGTCCATCAGGTCCTATTCGAAACAATGCTCCATGCAGAATAGAATATGGACGACTGGCTTGAGTAATCTTTCTCTTAGTCTTTGTATTGGCACCATCATGAAACTTGAATTTATTCAGATAATTCCAAATATCTATGTATTCACTAGGGATTGTGTCAAGGGAGAACAATGCTGGATCGGGAAAATCATCATCATCATAAGATGATCCTAAACCATCATAGGCTCGAGAGAGTGCATCTGCATTAACATGCTTCTTTTCTGGCCTATTTATAATAGCAAATTCAAATTCTTGTAGCAAAATTATCCATCTTGTTGTCATCCCTGATGGGTTAGGCTTATTGACAATATATTTCAGAGCCTAATGATCTGTTACAACTATAAATTTCTGCCCTAGCAAGTAATTTCTAAACTTCTTTATAGCAAAAATGATAGCCAGAGCCTCTTTTTCAGTTACAGTATAGTTTACCTCAGCACTGTTTATTTGTCTGCTCCCAAAGTAAATTGGATGTTCATTCCCATTTTCATCCTTTTGGCTCAAAGTACTTCCTAGTGTTGCATCTGAGGCATCAGTGTACACAATGAATGGCTTGCTCCAATCTGGATTCTTCAAAACAGGTGAAGACACCAGGGCTTCCTTCAATTGTCCAAAAGCTTCATGCGCCTTATTTCCTGGTTCATAAGTAACATCTTTCTTCAAGAACTGGGTTAGTGGTTGTGCAATCTTTGGGAAATTCTTGATGAACCTTCTATAGTAACCCACATGACCTAAAAATGATCTCAACTTACTTCTATTAAGAGGAAATGGTAAATCTTTGATTTTTGAAACTTTATCAGGATCAGTACCAATACCATCTCTAGATACAACATGCCCTAACAAAATGCCTTTAGAACATCCAAAGACACACTTTGTAGGGTTTAGTGAGGCTTGTGCTTCATCTAACCTTTGAAATGCTATCTCCATTTGGTGCAGGTGGTCCAACTTGCTCCCATAGATGCAAAAATCATCTAGAAATACTCTGATGAAGGTCCCAATGTAGGGTTCGAACACCCTATTCATCAAACACTGGAATGTTGCTGGAGCATTACACAACCCAAAAGGCATAACTCTATAAGCAAACATTCCCCAAGGAGTGGTGAATGTGGTCTTCAGCTGATCTTTCTCTGCTATATGAACTTGGTTGTAGCCGTTATATCCATCAGCAAAACTATAGCACTTCTGGCCAGCTACTTCGTCCAAGATCTGATCTGAAAATGGAAGAGGGTAATGATCCTTCTTTGTTGCCTTATTGAGCTTCCTGTAATCAACACAAATGCGTAGCTTCCCATTCTTTTTTATTGAGATCACAATGGGAGAAACCCATTCTGAATTCTCCACAGCAAATATGAATCCTGCATCAAGCAACTTATATATTTCTTCTTTTACAGTCTTGGAAAAATTAGGATTCATTCTATATGGCATTTGCTTTATGGGCTTAACACCATCTACCAGCTCAATACAATGTTCTACCCAACTTACTTGACAGAGTTCCTTGTAATCAAAAGTGAATAGGTGTATGTACCTTCGAAAGAGCTAGAGGTAGGATTCCTTCTCATTCTCCATCATAGCATCACCAATCTTTATTTGTTGGAGACGATCATCAACTTCTTCTTCAGATAATTTTATGGGGTCATGAGTTGGTGTGACTGGTAGGATATCCATGACTGAAACATCCACCTCGCTTTCTTCATCTTCAGTGTCCACTTCACTGGTACTAGAGTAATCAGAGGATGTCCAATCATCAGTTTCATCACTTGAATCCACAAGTTCTTCTTTATGATGTCGAGGGATCACATTTATCTTCACGCTCTCTCTACCACGTCCAAGTGTCATGAAACCTTCATTCCAGTAGTTTCTTGCATGAACTCTCCTTAGCCATGGTCTTCCCAGCAGCATTGGGTACGCAACAGTACCATTTTTCATCACCTGAAAGTCTACCACACATACAACACCCATAACATATATTGCCACATTTGAAACTACACCTTCTGGTTTAGTTTTTCCCTTATTTAATGACCTTAACATAAGTGTTGAAGGGCGATCAATTTTTAAACCCAACATATTCGTTACAGACTCGGTCATTACATTAACTGCAGCACCTCCATCAACTAAGACATCATGAATTGAAATACCATTACATAATACCTCAGCTTGTGGAGCATAGGGATCTGCCTCTGCCTCCAAAACAGGGACCTCAACCTCCTTCCTTCTTCGAGCATTGAGTCCACCTCGCAACTCCCGCCTCTTCTCAGAAGACATAGCCAAGAGTTGACCATATGTAATATTTGCAGGCCTTTTGGATAGATCTTCCAAGATGGAGTATGGTCCTTGCCCCTGTGAAATCAGAAAATCCTGCACACCCAACTTTCTTCTCCTATGTTTCTTACTAGTTTCTCCTTTCATCTTCTTGGGATCAGTTCCATCTTGATTATCTTTTTCTTTCTTTCTTTTTGTTACAAACACATCTACTTCATTATTTCTACTCTTATCTACTACATCAAGAGAATTCACAAGTGCTTTTCCTTTATCATTATCTCTTGTACCAGATGTAGAAGCTCTATCTAGAAAATTATACTTATAATGACCCTTTTTATAACAACCATAACAAACAACTTCAGAAATATTTCTTTTTGGACCTCTATCTCCTCCCTGAGAACTAAATTCCTTTCCTTGAAGAAGATTAATAGTTAACTGACCCATCTTTTTGAGGAGATCTTCATACTCAGTAGATGTACTAGGAGAAATATTTGTGCTCACCGGGAGTGGTTGTGGATTCTGGACCAAAGGTGCTGGTGTAGGCTCTACTTTAGCAACAATTTCTTTGGGCTCCTCTTCCATGCTTTCTTCTTGCCTTCTTGCAATCTCCTTTGCTTGTTCAATGGTAGCTAGGCGGTCATACTTCACTCATTGTCTGATCTCTGGCTTCATCCCAAGAATGAAGTGCTTACAGAGGATATTATCCACACCATTCATCAACCCATCCGCTAATCCTTCTTTTCGGATGTGGGCATCGAGCTTCCTCCTTAGCTCTAGAACACGGGCATGATAATCCCTTATCTTCTCCTTCTCTCCTTGGGATAGCTTTGTGATCTCGATCATGAGATCTGCATATCTCTGTTGTTCACCAAATTCTTCAAGAAAACTTTCAGTTAATAAATCCCATGAGTTTTTCACATTATCGCCTAGTGTTTCAAACCACCTAAGTGCGGAACCATCCAAAAAGGTAGGAAAAAATTCAGTCCATTGTTCCCTTCTTATAAGGCCATTACAAATACAAGATCGCTTAAACTCTTGAATGAAAGAAGAAGCATCTTCATTAGATTGAGCTGAAAAAACAAGAATCTTTCCCATTTTCAAAAGTAACCACTGTGAAATACCAACCCACAAGTACAATCAATAAGACTTATGTGCACAAATAATTGGAATTACTATAGAAATGACCCCGGTAAACTATGGTAAAACTTGACTTACTGCGGTAAAAACTGATTTTACTGTGGTAAACACTATTCACGGTAAAAAGTGAAGTTACTGCGGTAAATACTATTCACGGTAAAAAGTGAATTTACTGTGATAAATACTATTCACAACAAAAATGACTTTGTCATGGTAACTACTATTCACGGTAAAAATGACTTTACCACGGTAACTACTATGCAAAGTAAAAACAAGGTTATCCTCCAATTGATTTTTGACTAAGTGGGAATATATCTCCGGAAAATCCACCAACAAGGAATGGTCCCGGCAACGGAACCAAAGTGTCATCACCAATCCGGCACTATGATAATTCTTCACCGGGAACTCCTCGTGCTATGATTATTTACTAATGCACAACTTTTAGTTTGGTGGATGTAATCTGGAAACAAAACAATAACTGAACATAAGAATAACATCGACTATGATAAGACGGAATGATGACAAATCTGAAATATCAAAGTAAATTATAATATTAACATGAAATTGTTACAATCTCACCCATGAGGTACTTCAACAAGACTATGGGAGAAAATTTACAATTACACCTCTTGATGGCTTCTTCAACACACCTTTAACTGATGGCTTCCTTTGCACACTTCCTACAATATTTCTCACTACTTCTTTCTATGCTAAATGACGGGGGTGGCCTCTCTATTTATAGAACTTCCAGGCTTATCCATCCTATCTCTAAGATAGGATAAGAAATCCACTCTGACAAATCATATTCCATACCTTAACTCTTATCTGTACATGTAAGCTTATCTCTTAAGATAAACCTTATCATTTTACATGGGTTCCACATTTTTAGACTTTTTACAAATAAAATACACAAAATATTTATGACCTCACTCCTTGTCCTTATTACCAATATAATATTTCTAATTCCTAATCATGTAGACCCTACTTCTCTAATTACCCAAAAGTTTGACATTTTAACATTACCGGACCACTTACGACAAATATTTACTTTTTATAACATTCCTATTGTACTTTGACTATGACCGTACTCCACATTATTGGCGACACCATACTGACGGCACCGTTATCTTCTATCAGACGCTACTACTAATTATACTTAACAACATCCTATTCCTAATACATACATTAATGAAATAGAAATTACGGAGGAAAATTTTAGTGTCGACAGAACTCTAAAAACTCTATGGCTCACTTCAACCAAAAACTTATCCACGTGGAGGAATGACACTCGTTTGAAAATTCACCTTTTGGTTTAGCCTTAGAGTTGCACCGGGGGGACACGTGGAGGATTCCGCTGCTTTGCCTAAACTTAGACAAAAAAAATTCATAGAGATGGTACAATTTTGATGGGCCATGGACACATGGTGGTTTGGTGCTCATTTGAGGATCCGCCTCAGGGTCCCAACTTAACAATTTCAATAGGGAGACATGTGGAGGCTTCCACCAGCTCCACTTTTTACATAAAATTTTTAAAGCAATTTTCTAAGGCTTGGGACACATGGTGAGCCCACACGCATTTAGGGTCTCCACTCTTAGGCACCATCTTGAAGTTGTGTCATAAAGACACATGGAGGCTTCCATCGGGCCTTCCCTTACTTAGAATTTTCAAGCGACTTTCTATAATCCTGGGACACGTGGAGGGACCGTACCCATTTGGGGGATAACCCCTAGGTTTCATTTTGAAGGAGCGTCAGGAGGACACTTGGAGGCTTCCGCTTACTCTGCCCTTCGCTTGTACTTTTCAACAGCCAAAGGAGATTGTCTTAGACCCTAGACACATGGCACCTTCCATTGAACCTTCACCTTTTCAACAGACTCTGTCAGACTGAGACTGTTATCCCGTAAAATTGACAAGGGAAATTTTACCGATAACCATACGGAAAATTTTGTTTCGATCCCTCGTTAGGGATCCCTCGCGTTCAAAACGTTGTAAAATCCCTTCCCGGGAAATCTAGTTTTCGAACTTAGTCTTTCTGAGCCTTTTTTGGCTAGGCGCATGAAATATCCTTGTAACACTAACCTTTGATACGCCCCCTTAAAAGCCTTTGGCGCATGGTTTTCCATGTTAACACATCTTTCGGTGCGCCAAAGGATGTTGAGTCTCTTTTGCGTGTGCCAGGGCGCATGCGCCTTATTGTTGACACAACTTTTGTTGCTCCGCTTTTTGGTGCGCCAAAGGGCGCACATAACTTCATGTCGACAATGCTTTTGGCGCGCAAAGGCGCACTTCGTCTCCTGTTGTCAAATACTCTCATGCACCAAAGGGCAAACGCTTTCTCCTGTCGACAACAAATCTCATGCGCCTTTGAAAAAGTGGTTGGCGCATTTATGACCAGTTTTTCTATATATATATGTGAGTGCGCTCCCAAATGTCATTTTCACTTTTGTTGAGCACGTGATCATTCTGAACTTGTCAGCCTCTACTCCGTCGTTTTCATCGTCCTGTGGACCCGTTGCAACTTTTGCTATATATCCAGGTAAGAGGTGTTATTTCTCTCTTGTGCGTTTTGTGCTTTCAGTTCCTGGTGTGTTCCTGGTTTGGTTCTTGCTTGTTGGGTGGTTGTTTATATAAATGTGATTGGCCTAGCCTCCTCTGTTTGCTGTCTACCCCCCATGCTATCCTTCCTCTTTCCAGATCTACTGGAGAAGGTCATTTTCTTGAAACCATGGTTATAACCCTCTTGGTTTTAACCGTTTCGTTTGCCCACTGAGCATGTTAAAAAAAAAAAAGAGGAGAAGAAATCTAAGAATCATGTAAAAGCCCCTTTTAAGAGTTTAGTTTTCTATTTTTCTCCTTGGCGCGTCTGTCACCCCTGCAACACTAAGAACAGTTGCGCCCCCATGGCGCACCTACCCACCCTGTTACAAAGAGTAAAATCCGCACCAATGGCGCACCCTTTCGTCCTGCTGCATCATGAGCTCATGCGCCCTCAAGGCGCGCCTTTTCCGCGTGCTACAAGTGCTAAAACTGCGCCCCAATGGCGCACCATATATCCATGTTGCATCCTTTTTCCATGCGCCCATGGCGCACCCAGCTTCCATGCAACAAAAGTTTTTTCCGTGCTAAGTATGAAGCTATAAAGGCGCAGGCGCATCCCCAATTGCAATAACACCATGTTGTGTGAGTTTTTCGTGTGCCGCGCCATATTCCCTTGGGCGCATCCTGTCCCAATGTCACACGTGCTTCTCATGCACCCTATATCAAATGCAATATGCAGTATCCATGCGCCATATCTTCTTCTTCTTCTTCTTCTTCCTCTTCTTCTTCTTCTCTCTATTCTCCGACTTTCTTGTTGAAATATCTAAAGTGTGTTGGCACAAATGATGACATCATCCATGTTGCATCATGGGATGATGTCATCCATCAAGTTGTCAAAAGTCAACATGACTTTTAGATATTTTGTAAATATCTTTGTAAATATTTGTTGGCTCCTTTTTTGCTTTCCTTCTCCTCTCTTCTATAAATACTGGAATACTTGTTGTATTCAGGGTGAACATTTTTTAGATGAAAATAGAAGTGAGGAGAGAAAGACTTTGAGCTTTCTTGTAACAGAAGAAAACAGTAATACAAATATTAAGACTTTGTGCTCAATAGCTGTGTTATGCATTGGATCTTCCTTACGTTAGATCTGTATGTGTTTAATCTGTTGGATTCATATCTACTTTTCTGTCATTTGCTCATCAGTATTGCTTTGTTTATTTATGTAAGTAGGTTTGGCTCTGTTTACTACCAACCCAAAAACATAAATCTTCTGACCTTTCTGCTTTGGAATTCATTTCTTTTCTTCCTTCGGATCTGTTCTTTCTCTTTTCCCTCTTTCATTCCTTTCTTTTCGCAGCCTGAAACACTCTACTGGGATGAGATCCCAAACCCCCGAAGGTAGAATCTGTGAGACTTGCATAGATTCCTGCTGGTAGAATAGCAATAAACCAGTTTCACTTTGCTGACTCAAAGAGGGGCTAAGCCCTGCACACTGTTGGCTCGTCTATCCATAGATCTGTCCAGGCGACAGATTTTCGGACCAAAAGTTTTTGGTGACTCCGCTAGGGAATCGAATAGATCTGTCAGATCTATGAGGGTAGTAAGATATAAAAATCAGAAAAAATCAAAAGATTGCTGCCTGTTTGCAAATCTGAACTTTTTGTTAAAAATCCAAAAATTTGCAAAAGTACTCAAATTGAAAAATTTTCTTCTGAGAGTCATAGATCTAGTCCAGTTAAAGATCTTTAGTTCGCTGAGTTTTTGAAAAAATCAGTATTTTGCCATAGATCTGAGTTTTTGACTGTTTGCAAAAATTTTGAAACCCTCTAAAAAAAAGTCAAAATCAGATCAGAAAATCAGCCTACTAATCTTCCCTGCCGTCTTATCCTCATTGTAATTTGTCATTTAAACCGCAATCGGTTTTCTGAAGAGGATAGTTTTTAAATATCTAGAAAAGTGCCTGCTGCTGGTTTTTGACAGAAAAACCAGAAAATCAGCAAGTACAACCAAAAAGAAAGTTTGAATCTACGCCATAACATTACAGATCTGGAAGGAACACTGGCGAGTGAACCTTTTACACGCAGCAAGCGAGCCCGTGGAGAAGTTGATCCTACTTTCATTGCTAACATTCCGGCAGCATATGGAATATTGCTGGGAAGAAGTTTTTGCAGCGAAGTTGGTGGAGAAATTCATATGGACTGGTCCAAAGCTAGAATTCCAGTCAAAGGCGTAATGCAGACTTTGGAGCCAGAATCACAAAAAAAATACTTGGTTACCAACTCTGAAGACCCCAAAGCTCAAATCCTTTTTGAATCATCAGGGATGGGGAATTACTTCTTATCTACTGAGACGGATAAAACAGGGGCTGTTCTCGTTCAGGAAGGAGATCTTAATAAGATCTGGACATTGCAATTCGATGGGAGCTGTGCAACTAGTGGATGTGGCGCTGGGGTCGTGTTGATATCTCCTGAAGACGAAGTCATTCCTCTCTCTTTCAAATTGCAGTTTTTTAACACCAACAATACTACTGAGTATGAATCTCTCTTACTCGGTATGCAAGCCGCAAAAGAAAGAGGAATAAAAAATCTAAAAGTACAAGGTGATGCTGAGCTAGTTGTAAATCAGGTCAAAAGGATTTACCAAGTGAAGAATGAAAGACTCAGGCACTACCGTAACGCAGTATGGGACAGCATCGAAGAATTTGATGCCTTTTCAATAGGAGCAATTCCAAGAGCCCAAAATGACATGGCTGATTCATTGGCTGTTTCAGCATCTCTCATGCCCCCACATCCAGGTTTGAAAACAAACAAGTACACCATTGAGGTGGTTTTCCGCCCGAGCGTGCCGGACAACTCTCAGCATTGGCAGGTGTTCAATGATGATAATCAACTCATTTCCTTTATGGAAAAATCAGAAAATTTTGACGAGTTGTATTTTGAAGGATCCACTTCTACATGCCGCGAATCAATCAACGGTTAAAACCACGAATCAAAGGAGAATGACGGTGTATGTCAGCTCAAAGGAAATAAAATTCCGAAGGGCCTGGTTTCTCTGGAGCGCTTGTTTGACAGGCACGACCGTTTTGTGAAAAAGAAGAGGTGAGGATGATCCTGACTCATCCCCAGAGGACAGAACCGGTCAATATAGGTTCGATAGATACACCCGCAATTCGTGAACATTGGCAAATGTTGCACGCCAGAAGAGAAGTGGAAATTTGTCAAGTTGCTGAAGAAATATATGGATGTATTGGCGTGGTCCTATGCCGATCTAAAGTCTTTTAAACCAAAAGACGTTCAACATGACATCCCATTGAAAGAAGATGTCAAAGCCTTTCGCCAGAAGCAGAGGCACTATAATCCTAAGATCTCGGGTACCATCCAGGCTGAAATTCAGAAGATGCTGGACGCGAGAATCATCTTCCCTATCCATCACAGTACTTGGGTAGCAAATATTGTGCCAGTGCGTAAGAAAAACGGTGAGATACGCATATACGTAGACTTTCGAAACTTGAATCAAGCTTCGCTGAAAGACAACTACCCTCTTTCGATAATGGATCAAGTTCTACAAGGTGGTAACTGGATCAGAGATGCTTTCCATGCTTGACGGTTTTTTCAGATTACAATCAGATTGAGGTTTCACCTGAAGATCAATTCAAAATAGCATTCACTACTCCCTGGGGTACATTTGCCTACAACAGGATGCCTTTCGGCCTAACTAATGCTGGTGCCACTTTTCAGCGGGCCATGGACTTTGCATTCAAAGGTATGATGGGGAAGGTCATTGTGGTTTATTTATATGACTTAACCGTGTTCTCTAAACAACGAAGTGATCACTGTGATCACTTGGAGCAAGTGTTAGCCAGATGTCGAGAACATGGGATTTCCCTAAATCCAAAAAAAGTCTATTTTTTGAGTCACAGAAGGGAAGTTGCTAGGGCCATGTGGTTAGAAAAGAAGGGACAAAGATAGATACTGAAAGAGTTAAGGCTATTCAAAGCCTTACTCTGCCTACAAGCAAGACTGGTGTTCATTCTTTCTTCGGAACAGGTGAATTTTCTCAGACGTTTTGTTCCTGACTTTGCTGAGAAGACTTGCCACATATTGAACATGATGAAGGGGTCACCAAATTTCAGATGGAGTGAGGAAGGGAAAAGGTCATTTGAAGAAATAAAAGCTTCTGTTGCTCATTGCACCAGTCCTGGTATGTCCCGACTTCTCTAAAGACTTCATCATGTATAGTTACGCATCTGAACATACCGTGTCCGCAATCTTAATGCAAAAGAACTCGGAGGATGTTGAATCTCTAATCGCGTTCATGAGTTCTCCTCTCAAACCTCACGAACTGAAGATGACTCAGCTGGAAAAGCATGCCCTTTCCCGTTGTCAAAGCAGTGAAGAATTTCAGGTATTACATTCTAAACTCGCATAACGGTGGTGCTGGGTCCCTGACACGGTGGTGAAATCAATTCTAACTCAGTAGGAGTTAGGAAGCTTGCGAGGGAAATTGGATCGCAAAGGGTCCAAGAATATGACCTGGATATTAAACTAACCAAGCTAGTGAGGGGCAAGGGCCTGTGTTAGCTAATGGCTGAAAACAAAGATTCAGAAAACCCCGATGACAGGGGCGACTACACCGACAAAAGTGCAGGGCCGGCAGGAAGAGCCTGATTCTCTGCCTCTGGTTCTATTTGTCGCAACTAGTGATGAGTGGTACTCCGACATCACTCTTTCTTCCTTACCTACGGCGAATGCCCAATGCACCTAACTGCAAAGGAGAAGTGCACTATAAAGCTCAGAGAGGCTAAATATGTCATCTGGGATAACGGTTTATATAAACATGGGATAGATGCCATCTTTTTGCGATGTGTTGACAAGCCCCAGCAAGTAAAACTACTGGAAAGTTTTCATCAATTCGGCCTGTGGAGTCCATTTTTTCTTCCTCCGTGACAGCACACAAGATCATTCGGGCCAGGTACTATTGGCCAACGCTCTTTCAAGATACAGCCACCTGGGTGGCAAAGTGTGAACCCTGTCAGCAATTCGTTGGCAAGCCCAAGTTGGTTGCCTTTCCCCTAAGGCCGGTCATTATCAATGAACCATTCAGGCAATGGGGAATTGATTTTATCGGCGCACTCAATCCTCAATCGAGTGTCGGACATAGCTATGTCCTTACAGCAATGGATTACTTTACAAAGTGGGTGGAAGCCATACCTGTCAAGCATGCCACTTCTGAGGTGGTTTGCAATTTCATTAAAGAGAATATCATTGTCAGGTTCGGCATTCCAAACAAAATCGTTGCTGATAATGCTTCTAACTTCTCCTCTCAAGAAGTTATTAGTTTTTACTATGAATATGGGATAACTTTAGCACACGCCTCAGATTATTACCCTCAAGGAAACGGTCAAAGCGGAATCCAGTAACAAGAACTTGGTGACCATCATACGGAAGTTAGTAGAATGAGAATCAGCGGATGTGGCACAAGTCCTTATACGATGCTTTGTGGGCCGATCATATTACTCCCAAGAGATCTCTCGGCATGTCACCTTTTCAAGTGTTATATGGCATTGATGCCGAGCTTCCCCATTTCTACGGAACTTCCTGCTCTGTGCTTGACACGAGCCATTGAAGATGAAACTTTCCAGAAGTTCTCTTGAAAAGAGAATCATGTATCTGGTAGAACTTGAAGAAAAGAGAGTGAAGAGTGGTCGACAGGATCACTGAACATCAGAATCAAGTTAAGAGGCTTTTTGATAAGAAGGCCAAGTAGAGGGATTTTCAAGTGGGAGATCTCGTCCTTTTGTGGGACAAGCGAAGAGAGCCAAAGGGCATGCACAGAAAGTTTGATTCCCTGTGGAGAGGGCCCTTCAAAATCAAGCAACTCAACAGAGAGAATAGTTTCTATCTCTCATATCTGGATGGAGCTGAGCTCCCCGCTTTCCTATAGCGGGCAGCATCTGAAGATCTTCAGGAAGTAGAGCTTTCTCTTTTCTTTGTACAGTTTGCTTTAAGTTGTGTGTTTGCTTTCGTCGTGTGTTTGCTTTTGGTTTGTTGTGTGTTTCCTTTGTTCTCCCTCTGGTCCCCCTTGTTTTTGATTCTGTTACCCAATGGATAGGCACAAGTGATCTGGGATTCTCTACCCCTGAGTTCGTTCAGGGATAGTCCTCAGAAAGAGCCAGCTGTTATCCCATAAAATTGACAAGGGCAATTTTACCGATAACCATATGGAAAATTTTGTTCTGATCCCTCGTTAGGGATCCCTTGCATTCGAAATGTTGTAAAGTCCCTTCCCGGGAAATCTAGTTTTCGAACTTAGTCTTTTTTGAGCCTTTTTTGGCTGGGCGCATGAAATATGCTTTGCAACACTAGCTTTTGGTGCGCCCCCTTAAAAGCCTTTGGTGCATGGTTTTCAATGTCAACACGTCTTTTCGTGTGCAGCAAAGAATGTTGAGTCTCTTCCTTGCGTGCGCCAAGGCACATGCACTTGTGTTGGTACAACTTGTGTTGATACCACTTGTTGGTGCGCCAAAGGGCGCACATAATCTTATTGCAACACAAAGTCTTTGGTGCGCCAAAGGGCGCACATAACTACCATGTTGACATTAGATTTGGTGCACCAAGGGCGCGCTTTATGTCATGCTGGCAGATGCTTTGATGTGCCAAAGGGCGCATCCCTTTCTCCGTGTCGACAACAACTTTGGTGCGCCCTTTCAAAAAGTGGGTGGCGCATTGATGTCTGGTTTACCTATATATATATGTGTTTGCGCGCCCAAAATGTCATTTTCAATTTTGCTGAGCACGTGATTTTTCTAAGCATGTCAGCCCCTGCTTCGTCATTTTCATCATCCTTGTGGACCCGTTACAAACTTTTACTATTTATCCAGGTAAGAGGTGTTATTCTCCCTCTTGTGTGTTTTTGTGTTTTCAGTTCTTGGTGTGTTCGAGGTCTGGTTCTTAGCTTGCTGATTGGTTGTTTGATATATGAATGAATGTTGAGCCTAGACCTCCTCCGTGTGCTATCTTTCCTCCCCATTTTTTCCTCCCCTCCCTCTTTCCATATCTGCTGGTAGAGGGACATTATTCTTGAGAAAGTCGGTCTGAACCACCCCCCCCCTTCTGGTCTGAGATCATTATTATCTTACACCGCTGAACAATTTTCGAAATGAAGGAGCAGAGGAATAAGAGGAGTTTGAACCATGTGAAGAAACTCCCTTTGTAAAGAAGTTTTGTTCACTTGTCTTTTCCCCCTTGGCACATCGGCACGTCCTGTTACACTAAGAACAGTTGCGCCTAAAGGGCGCATCTGCCCACCAATATTACATAAGCAAAACCCGTGCCCAGAGGAATAGGAGCACGGCCTTCATCCGGAAAGATGCATCATGATCTTGCAAGCGTCCCACACTTGGGAAAAGCGCCATGTTGTTCCACGTCGCTACAAGAGACTTTCAACCGAACGCGTTGCGGAGTCCTAGGGGTGCTGTGATTCGACACCAACACATACATGTTAGCATCCTATACCCATGCGCCCATAGGAGTCACCCAGCTTCCATGCAACAAAATTTCTTTCCACTTCATCATGTTTAATACCGATAAAGAGTTTCATGAAGCGGGTCCCTGATTGAAATTTAAGAACATGTTGGGAATGAGCTTTTTGTGCACCATTAAATACTCCCTTGGGCGCATCAAGTCTCAAAGTTTCAGGTGCATACTCATGCGCACAGGCTCAATATCAAATGCCAAACTACAAGTATCCATGCGCCATGAACCTTTGGCCACCCCCTCAGACCTGTGCAATCACCCTCCTTTTCTGTGCGCCCTATCTATTTAGCCCTGTTAGTTGCAAGACCTTTCATGCGCCCCGTGCCTATGATCCTAACACAATCTCTCAACATCAAGGGCATTGGTTCTGCTAACATTCCGATGGAAGATCAAATGGCTAACACAAGAATATTGGATTGGGTCTCACTTCTTCTTCATGTAGATCAGCCACATAACCAATCAGAATGCTTTACATGGTGTTATACATCCAGGCCTTAATGAGACCCACCAAACCAAGTATGGTGCCACAAGGCTAAGCTTGACCAGAGGAAGAAGATCAAGCAACAAGGAGCTCAATAAGGTCAGGATGCCCTAAATGAAAGGCTGAATGATAGTATGGACTGGTCAGGGACTGAAGACTTCTGTGGGATTGACATGGAAGTTCCCTTCTCAAAGTGTAGCCACTAATACACAGTCCAAAAAGAGAAATATTAGAGAGGGACCGGCCACCGAGCTCAGGTGACCCTCAACCTTTCATTGCTCCACAAGGTCTTGGTGCTCAAAGTATAACTCCCAAGCATGTTGAACCAATCCAGACTACCTCCCAAACCAATTCAAGCAATGGTTGTTAATAGCCCATGTGCAAGAAAAAAATGTGTCTGGGAAGGGGTAGCAAAAAGATGGCTCATTCAATATTATTGAGCAGATGAAAAAGAAAAGTGTGAACATTTCTCTATGGGAGTCATTGGCCATTCTAGGGCAGAGGGATCTATTGTAAAATGTCATGTAGAATCATTCAAGTTCAAATCACCCCCCTAACCAGCAAGAAAGAGTGTTTGCCAATGCAGTTCAACCTAGGAGGAACCATGGAGAACAACAAGGTAAAAACCTAAGACCTCCTCCCTTCTATGTCTCATTGATTATTGGAGACAAATTGGTGCAAAATTGTATGATTGATTATGGGGCTAGTAGTTCTGTGATGCCCAAAAAAATAGCTAATCAGTTGGGTCTCCAATATGAGGTCATCTCTAGAGGAGTAGTCCATATAGATGGGTGCTACGCCCTTAACCTATTGCTTGTATTAGGATATGAGTAGCCGACTTGTGGCTTACCATATCATTTTATTATATCATTTATACTTTCTCATGTCTTAATAGATCGGCCTTGGTGATGGCACAAATGATGACATCATGAATAGTATGCATCATAGGGATGATGTCATCCAGGTCAAGTATTTTAAAAGTCATCATTTGAGCATCTAGATATCTTGTTAATATGGTTTGGAAATATTTGTTGCCCCCTCGAAGTGGCGAAGCTTCTCCTATAATTACATATTGAGATCATTATTCTGAAATACTTGTTGTTATTTGGTGCTCTACTGTTTCTCTTAGATCTGAATTATACAAGTAATTTCATTACAAGTGGTATCAGAGCTGCGATCTGGGCCGAAATTAGGACGAAAAACCCTAATACAAATATTTCCGCCACATATTGCGAACTCAATAGCTGAATTATGCATGGGAGATATTCCTTACGTTAGATTTGTGTGTGCATTTCAAGTAAGGTTCCCTGAAAAATATCTAGACTTTTTAAATTTCATTTGCTCAAAAGTTATTACAAACTTAGGTTTATTTCATGCAAATAGGTTTGGCTCCCTAGGGTACTACCAATTGTAGAAACATAAATCTTCAAGTTCTTTACATACTTTCGGAAATCATTTCTAAACAAAATAGTATTAGTATCCGTCTCTTTGTTTTTTCCCTGTTTCATTCCTGAAATTGTATCGAAAGTCATGAAACACTCTACTGGGATTTGACATCATGGCAGGGCCTTCCACAAAGAGTAAAATCTGTGAGACTTGCGGTTACTCCTGGTAAAACCCCAGATAAAGATGGGGGTAGTGATTGAAGAGATGGAGTCATAAGGGGTAAATACAGATTCCTCAGCACTAGGGTTTACCTTAGTTGATCATAAGGTTTGCCAACTTGAGTATGAGTTGCGAATTGTACAATCAATGATGGCCTCTAAAGGAGACATAGACCAAATTAATCATCGGTTGGAGACACATGGAGGCTTCCACTGGTTCCTTTTTTAAATGAGAATTTTCAGAGGCCAAAATGCATTTTTCTTGGGCCCAGGGTACGTGGAAGGCTTGCGCTTGTTTGAGACTGGTCTCTGTGCTTCTCCTTTATAGTTGCGCCAAGGAAACACATGGATGACTACAATATAAAATGGAAAAGCGGCAGGATCAATGATTTTTTATCGTTCTTTGATGAAATTATTTATCGTCTCTGTCAGTAAGGTGTCATTGAATGGATTTTAAACTTAAATTTTGATTCTAAGGATCGTTAAGGCTGATATTTTGAAGTGGGAATTACTTAGGCACTTGAAAAAGTGTCAATTACCAGAGGAAATGGATGCAGGGAAGAAATGGCAGAGGAAAAAGAGGGAAAATGGATGAAATGGTGAAATTACAGGCGCAAAAGGTGTTTCCTTGAAAGCAAAAAGGGATGAGCTGTCAAGTCCAGCTATGTAGAGGCTCTGAAAAATTATTAAAAGGGTATTTCTCATGTGACATCATCAAAATGATTAAAAGGACTCCTAAAAAGTTGTGGTATGGCATCCTAGTCATTAGTCAAGAGTCCAAGAAACGTGATCAGTTCCCAATTGGTCCACTGGCAGATTTTGGATCTGAATTTGTTAAACATTGTTATCTGAGAAAAATTAGTAACAAACAAAGGTCCCTCAAATATCCTTTTCTTTTGAGGGAAAATTGAGTGAGAAAAATGTATAAATGCAATGAGAATACTCTTGCAAATGGTCGAAGTTTGAATTCTTGAGAAAAAATTTGAGAAAGTCATCTTCCCGAGAGACCAAAGCCGAGATTACCTATTATTTTCCTCTGTGTTATATTTTCTATCGTGTCAATTTGGTTGCAGATGTATAGCCATTGACAAGCACTAAGATTTCTCTGGAAGCTTTCCCCTGCTGATGAATCTAAGCAATTTTGTAATTAATTTGTGTATAATCTCTAGCAATTTTGTGTCTACTTTGTTTCAGAATGTCTGCAAATAGTTTCTTTTGTTCCTATTACAATCTTATACTAAATTTTTTATGAAATCACACAGGATCTCATCCCTATGACAGTCTAATGGTATTTGCAATTTCATTTCAAGAAGAGCCTTCATCTTGGATGAGATAAACAAATTTAAAATCAATTCACTATCATTTGTTGATAAATATTATCTATAATTCTTTGGGTGTACCTTAGGTGTGATTGATCAAAATATTTAGTGTTTAATTGAGTCTTTCAATTCGAGCCTTTGTGTTGGAGTCTCAAAGATTATGTGAAAACGTGTTGATCTGGGCCTCCATTAAAGCATACCTTCTAGTTGAAAGAAAGTCTTGAATGTTCTAAAGCTTTCTATTGTGAAGTTGTTCATTGTTGTGTAGTCCCTTCGAAGATTGGGTGTAATCAACTTTATCCTTCTTCATCTACCTCTAAAATCATTTAAAAACCATTTATCCACCCTAAACTACCCTTGTTTTCCATGTGTATCAACAAAGGAACAAAATCTACTTGCAAAAATATGCAGAACAATCACGATTTCTTAATGTCTTTAGTAACATTGCCTTGTGTTGAAAATAGCTTGATCGTTTAGAAGTGAAAACTATTAAGAGTTAAATCATGGAGCATTAACCATTTTTTCCCAAGGTTATCTTCATAGAATTTGTGCAAAGGAAGGATATCTCCATCTCCTTCATCAAATAGAGGTTATATTAAGGGCCCTCTCACCCTGGTCGAAGAGGCACGACCTAAAGTAGTGAGGACATGTCAAATCCTCTTAAAGGTGATATCCATCTCTCCACAAATCTGAGTAACAAAGGGTCAATTAAATCTCATCCCCGGCTACAAAATGACACACACTATGATCTATCTACCTCTAAGCTCTCTGTCAAATCTGTGTTGCTGCTTGATTTGAAAAGGAGAACAAATTTTGATACCAACAGTACCATAAAATTAGAATAAAATAGGAAGATGTTCATAAAATGGCTTTCAGGACTCATGAGGGCCATTATGAGTTTTTGGTAATGCCTTTTGGTCTTACAAATGCACCTTCAACCTTTCAAAGCTTGATGAACACTATTTTCAAGCCATATTTAAGAAACTTTGTATTAGTTTTCTTGATGACATATTGATTTAAAGTAAGATATGGGAAGAACACTTACAACATGTAAATAACGTGTTGGAATTTTTGGAGAAACATAATCTCTATGCAAATCCATCTAAATGTTCTTTTGGTGTACAAGAGGTAGAGTACTTTGGGTCATAATATATCCCATGAATGCGTCAAAGTTGATTTTTAGAAGATCAAAGCTATGGTGGAATGGCCAAGACCAAAAAATCTCAAAAATCTTGTGTGGGTTCATAGGACTAACAGGGTGCTACAGAAGATTTGTGCAGGGATATGGTAGAATAGAAACCCCACTCACTACATTGCTAAAGAAGGATGCCTTCCATTGGACAGTCTTAGCCACTAAATCCTTTTAGCAGCTGAAGGAAGCCTTGTGCAGCACCCCAGTTTTGGCTACTCACAACTTCTCAAAAACCTTCATTGTTGAATGTGACGCTTCAGGATCAAGATTGGGAGCAGTTCTAATGCAAGAAGGAAGACCAATTACATTTGAGAGTTACCAATCCAAAGGAAAAGATCTGCTAAAACCGGTTTATGAGAAAGAACTGATGGCTATTCTTCATGTGGTTAAGCAATGGAGGCCCTATCTCATGGGTAGACATTTGAAGGTAAAAACTGATCATGATAGTCTCAAATACTTTTTGGAGAAAAGGTTATCATATGAAGAACAATAAAAGTGCGTAACAAAAAATTTGCGTTATGATTTTGAACTCATATACAAATAGGGTAAAGAAAATGTAGTAGCTGATGCAGTTGTCTAGAAGGGATACATCCGCAGATGCCTTACTATGTGAAATGTCCATGTTGATGGCTGATTGGGTGGAGGAAGAAATATCAGAATGGAATCAAGAAAAGGATACATAATCTCTTATACAAATTATCAAGCAAGGATCTATGACATCTAAAAATTTTGCGTGGAAAGGTAAAGCCCTATGGTACAAGGATAGGTTATGCTTGAGTAAAGATTCTAAATTGAAGCATAAGATTCTTACATAGCTACATGCCTCGCCTATTGGAGGACACTCTGGGTTTTTTAAGACATCATAGAATCAAAAGAGAATTATTTTGGGAAGGAATCAAGGGGGATGTACAAAATTTTGTATCAGAGTGTTTAGTGTGCCAACAGAACAAAGGGGAAACAATTAAGAAACCAGGTCTGTTGTAACCCTTACCAATTCCTAGCCAGAGATGGGAGGAGGTCTCCATGGATTTCATCACCGGATTGCCTTGTTCAGAGGGTAAGAATGTTATTTTTGTGATTGTGGATAGGCTCACAAAATATGCCCATTTTTGTGCCCTATCACATCCATTTGCAGTTAGTACAGTCACAACTATTTTTTTGGAGACAGTTCAAAGGCTACATGAAACCCCAAAGATAATTGTAAGTGATCATGATCCTATTTTCACAAGTAATTTTTGGATGGAATTATTTTCATGTTTGGGTACTCAGCTAGCTCACAGTTCATCTTATCATCCTCAAACTAATGGGCAAATGGAAGTTGTCAACAATTTCTTAGAGGGGTATCTACGTTGTTTTGTATCAGATAAGCAGGAAAGGTGGATTAAATGGCTACCACTTGTAGAATGGTGGTATAACACATCTTTTCATACCTCTTCTCAAATGACCCCATTTTTAGCATTATATGGTTACCATCCACCTTCTATCACTTCCTCCTTGAGGGTGCAAACTAAGGTCAGAGATTTTTAGGAACACATTCAACATCAATAACAGGTTTTGGCTAGCTTGAAGGAGAATTTAGCATTAGCACAAAACAGGATGAAACAACAAGCAGATTAACACCGTAGTGAAAGACATTTTGAAATTGGTGACTGGGTTTTTGTATGTCTCCATCTTTAGAAATAGATGTCCTTAAAGCAATAGAAGGACAACAAACTTGCTCATAAATATTATGGCCCTTATCAGGTTCTACATAAAATTGGTAGTATTGGTTATAAACTAGAGTTTCCTCCGTCTTCACACATACACCCAATATTCCATGTTTCATGCCTGAAGAAGGTTATTAGACAAAATTTTTAAGCCCATACAGAGTTACCAGAACTTGACGAGGAAGGAAGAATCATTTTGGAGCCAGAGAAGATTCTGCAAACATGTAACTAAGAGGCTAAGAACCAGAGACATTAAGGAATATTTGATCAAGTGGAAGAATCTGAGCATAGAAGATGTAACCTGGGAGGATGAAGGTTTTCTGTAGCAACATCCAAGATTATTCAACATTGAGGACAACGTTGGTTTGAAGGGGAAGGGCATACTACACCCTTAACGTATTGCTTGTATTAGGATATGAGTGACTGACTTGTGGCTTACCATATCATTTTATTATATCATTTATACTTTCTCATGCTTAATAGGTCTGCCTGGGTGATGGCCATAACATATGAATAATATATATAGAGGATTGTAGGTAGTAGTTCATTATCATTTGAGACATTTGAGTCTTATTATATGGTTTGGAGGTTGCCCCCTCAAAGTGGTGAAGCTATTGTAATTGCATATTGAGATAATTATTTTGAAATATTGTGTTATTTCGTGTTATATTGTTGCTCATAATTTGAATTATAATAGTAATTTCATTACACCCATTTATTTGAGCCAGTGGCCATAACAACATGTTGACATGTGGAGCTCAATTACTTCAGTTTAGCATGCAGAGGGATGATTTTACGCAAGGAGACTACAGATGAGCCCGAGAGGCGGTTAGGTGTTAGAATCGACACTTGGCACAAGTATGACTGTTTACATCGATCATGTAAGGGATTTACCGACACCAGTGTTCCTGTGTGAGGATGTTATGAATCATTACCTTGCTACGGAGGAAGTTAGAGCAATATCGAGGTCACGAACAGTGAGGTCATCTGTTGGTGGAGAGGCATCTAGTTCTAGGGCTCTCACAATACCCGAGAGTGATATTATGATGAGGTCTGATATAAGTACTAAGACATACGATGTAGGGGAGTTTCTCCATAGTGACGATACATGTTTTGTTATGATCATTATATTTAAGATATATGTACTTGAACACATGTTTGGTGATATGATGATAATTCTTGCGTTGTTGTAGATAAATAGCACAATGTGTTGAGATGATGCATGATTCAATGTTTATCTGAGATGTGTGGAAGTATTGTAAATCTTCATTAGCGTAGATCTTGACATTATAATGCTTTGGATAATGGATAGACAATATGTGTATTGGCGGACATAGCCCATGACTGGATGAACTAAATGTTAAATGTGATTTATGAAAAATGTTGACGTGTAGCGCATAATGAATTGTATATTTCTGATAGTACAATATAAAATGTAAAAATGGATGTATGTATGATCACCGAAGAAAGCAACGTGTTATGGTAATAGAATGTGATCATGGAATGTGATGAAACTAAAATGTGGGGGGAGATTAGTGATGCCTCCCATCATGTATGAATGGGATCATTTAGTTAAGATCCCTCACTAATCAAGAATGAGCCACATAAGCAAGAGTGTGTCATTGGGAAATGATCCAGTGTGCTATAGAACAATGGAGCATGTGATGAAAGGTTCTTAGAGAAAAACCCTCAACAATTGTGTAAGAACCATTAGAACACAAGTGCTTCATCAGGAGGGTAAGGTGATAGCAATCACCTATCAAAGACCAAGGCGGTGGGAAGCGGTAGACGCATGTGGGATGGAAGAAACATGAGTGTATGAACTGAACTGAATGTCATATGGAGGTGCGGTGGGATGTGTGAGGGCAGAGTGCTATGGAAGTCAATGTAAATGAGTAGTGTGATGCGGTGGATAGTGTGAATGTGATGGATGGGATGGATGAAGTGAATGCAATGAATACAATGAGGCATCAGTGTATGGACGCATTAAAGAATGCATGTGGGTAACAGAGTGTGGTGGACGTACCATAGCATGAGCATTGTATATAGGAGATGACTTATCGATAGTATAAAATATCTAACGAGGTAGAGGAGAAATGGATCACTCACGTGGGCATGATCCAAAGGAGATGATGCCCTTATCCTCTAGTTATTGTAATCTATCCTGAAGGGCAAGACAATCATTGTTCCTATGGTCATTTATGCAATGATAATTACAATAAGGTTGGTCAGCTGACGTTGTAATCGGTGTTGTGGATGATGTTGGTTGGAGGGTGGGTGAATTAATAGCTCAGTAATTAAAACATGCAACACATCGTATGGTCGAGTGTGATGAGAGAAATGTAAAGGATCCTACGACCTAGGTGGAGTGGTAAGAGGAGTAGCTTGGCGTGGAGCCAGAGAAGGAGAATGTTTGTGTGGTGGAGTGGGTTGAGCTTGTTTTATTTTCTTGTGAGGCAATGATGGAGATTGAGTTGGATGCTCAACCGGAGGCACTGGCGGAGAACTAGATGAGGCAATAGTTGTAGAGATGTGGGGAGGATCTATGATGTGTGTTGAGAGAATATTTTTTTCTAGGTTAATGAATTTATAGCATGGAATAATGACTCACATGTATCATATTGTAAGCTTTGCTTGAGTGGAGGAATTAGGCCACGACAGAAAATGGATTACTTCTCTAAATCAATAGGTTGAAATACTAGTTGATGTATACAAGAATTGAATCGTAAGATATAGTCCTTGATAGGTTCAAAGGAGCCCTGATGTAAAGAAGGTATGCGGTCATAAGTAGCTCTAGGGCTATTGTTAAAGATGAAATGATGGAGGAAAACATCCTCCATGTCATAAAAAGTGTTAATGAACCCAAATGGAAGATGAGTGTACCAATGTAATGTCTCATCAACAAGATTGTACTGAAAGTCCTTAAGTAACAATCCATCATTAAAATGAGAGGTCATAAGCATGTAGTAATGTAGAATACGAGCATGAGGGTCACCAGTACCATCAAAACACATGAAAGTAGGCATGATAAAATCTTGAGGGAATACAAAGTTACAAATCTTCTTAGGGATAGGGTTACCATGTAATGAATTGTTGTCAATAGAAGCATAATAATCATTTCTTTGTAAAGTAAGGGAGTGAACCTAAGATTGGAGCTGACCTACTGCATGCATGAGAGAGATGATATCATGTCGTTGTAACTTGCAATTGTGGTTAATCATAGGAATATCGAGAGGTGATGTGGTGTTAAGTTGTGAATCTTAATTACTTCATTTAAGCATGCAATTGGAACTTGTTGGAAAATATAGTAACCGACATCGGTCAAGGGCAAGTGGGAACGACAATGATTAGGTAGAATTAGTGTCGGTTACTTGTGTGACGAAGTTTTGATTAAATCTCGGGAATTAGATCTATTTTTAGCATTAAAATAGATTTATTAATTGTATTTGCTTGGTTAAGTGCCCTAAGTCTATAAACGACTATATAAGCATAAAAGCTAGGGTTTAGAAGGGTGTGAGTGTGGATCATAATTACAAGATAATTATGTGAGAGAGAATTATTAGTAAAGAAGAAAATCTTGATGGGAAGAAGTACTGAACACCTGAGAGGTGTGGAAGATTGTAAATCTTCATTGTATATCTCGTCAAAGCTTTGGATAATAGATTGGCTTGTTTCTTGGTGGAGGTAACCCACACTGGGTTAACCACGTTAAATCTGGTGTTGATTTATGTCTCTTGTTTTGTATATTTCTTCTGGTAGAATATCCACTTTTATTTGCATGTATGCTTCGATCTAATATATTATCTATACAACCAGTGTGCTAACCCCAACAATTGGTATCAGAGCTTTGTTTGAGGGTTTTGTGTGTTGACAGCTTTACTCATAGAGGGTTTTCTTATTGAGTGGGAGCTACAACATGGCAGAAGGTAATAAATACAAGGTAGAGAAATTTTACGGCTGAAATTATCAATTATGGAAGATGCAGATTGAGGATTATCTGTATCAAAGAGATTTGTACTTACCGTTGGATGAGAAGTTTAGACCTACGAAGATGACTGATGAAGAATGGAAGATTCTTGACAGAAAGACTTTGGGATCTATAAGATTGAGTCTGACAGCATTCGTGGCTTCCAATATTACAGAAGCGGCTTCTACGGTAGACTTAATGAAATCTCTTGCTAATTTATATGAAAAACCTAGTGCTTCAAATAAAGTTTATTTGATGGAGAAACTATTTAGTTCTAATATGCATGAAGGTGAATATGCCTCTAGTCATTTGAATGATTTCTAATCTATTGTAAATCAGTTAAAATCGGTTGCGATACCGTTTGATAATGAAGTAAAAGTACTTTTATTCTTATGTTCTTTTCCTGATAGTTGGGGAAACTTGGTAATGACTATTAGTAATACAACATCTGCTAATAATATTTTGAAGTTTGATGATGTGGTTAGTATAATCTTGAATGAAGAAATTTACAGGAAGACTACAGAGGAATCATCATCTATAAATTCTTTGAATGTAGAAAGCAGGGGCAGGAAGAAGGAGAGATCCAAGAGTAAGAGTAATGGGAAATAAAATTCAAGGGATAACAGATCTAAATCCAGGAGTAAGGGAATTACTTGTTGGAAATGTGGAAAGAAAGGACATGCAAATAAATATTTTTGGTCAAAGGATAAAGAGAACCAACACCTAGACAAAGGTAAAGAAGAAAATCTTGTTGTGTCAGAGGTAATGCAAAATTATCTTATTCTTTCTTTAGATAGTAGAATTGAATCATGGGTTTTAGATTCAGGAGCTTCTTTCCATGTAACCCCTAATAAGGGTTATTTTAGAAATTATGTCCAAGGCAATTTTGGGCATGTTTATTTGGGTGATGATGAACCTTATAGTATTACTGGTAAAGGGGAAGTTCATCTAAAATTGCAGAATGGAAATACATGGGTATTGAAAGATGTGAGGCATGTGCCAAGCCTCAAGAGGAATCTTATTTATGCAGGGAAACTAGGTGAATCTGGTTGCATGGTTACTTTTACAGGAGACTCTTGGAAAGTCACCAAGGGTGCTTTTGTTGTGGCAAGAGGTAAAAAGGTAGGAACGTTATATTTATCTACTTGTATTACTGATTCCTTTTCTGCATTATCTACTTCAGATTCAGATACATGCATGTGGCATAACTCAGTCAGGTCATATGAGTCAAAAAGGAATGCAAATCTTAAAGACTAAGGGTAAGTTATCAGATTTGAAAGATTTAGATCTTGATTTCTGTGAGCATTGTATCTTTAGAAAGTAAAAAAGAGTGAGATTTCTCAAAGTTGGGGCAACTAAGGAGTAGAAAAAAATGGAGCTTGTACACTCAAATGTGTGGGGACCAGCTTCGGTAGCTTCTCATGGAGGATCCCAATATTATATTACTTTCATTGATGATGCTACAAGAAAGGTATGGGTTTATTGTATTAAACGTAAATATGATGTTTTTGAGACTTTTAAAATATGGAAAGCCCTTGTTGAGAATGAATTAAATTCTAAGTGCCTTAGATATGACAATGGTGGTGAATATTGTAGCAATGACTTTAATGATTATTGTTCAGTGAATGGGATACATAGAGAAATAATGGTTTTAAGAACACCACAAGAAAATGGTGTTGCAGAAATAATGAATAGGACAATCATGGAACGTGCTAAAAGTATGAGGATACATTTTGGATTGCCCTTGTAGTTTTGGGCAGAAGCAGTTGATACAATGGTTTATTTGATTAACTGTGGGCCTTCAAGTTCACTAGATGGAGGAATACCAGAGGAAGCTTGGACCAAAAAAGAGGTAGATATTTCTTTTCTTAAAGTTTTTGGTTCAGAAGCTTTTGTGCATGTTGATAGGGAAAATAGAAAAAAGTTGGATGCAAAATCCAAGAGATGCACTTTCATTGGTTATGGATCTGGTGATTTCAGTTTCTGTTTTTGGGATTTATAGAATTCTAAAATTATTAGGAGTCGTGATGTTGAATGGAATGAAAAGAGAATGTACAAGGATCAATTTTTGGTACCCAAGGATGAGAAAAGTTGAGATGTTTGTTGAATGAAAATGAACTCTCGGGTTTTAAAGAAATACCGACAGGGTAACACAGTAACTGGTGTCAGTTAGGCCCTAACTAGACATCCGGTCAGATGAACCGCCGTATTGGTTACAGAGGATCAAAACCGGAATTGGTTAGCAGAATTGACGTTGGTTAGAGGTGACCGGCATTAGTCACTGTCATAAGTTGGATACTAATGTCCAAGAGGTCCAGATTGAGACTTTTGTACCCCAAACTTTTGTGAGAAGGTCACAAAGGGTAACTAAACTTCTAGAAAGATTTACACCTTCTCTATTTTATCTATTATTGATTGATAGTGGTGAACTAGAAAGCTTTGAAGAAGTAATGCAGGATAAGACTCGCGTTTAATGGGAGCATGGCATGGATGAGGAGATGGACGCCTTGGAACATGAACCAAACTTGGGATTTGGTATAATTTGCCAGATAGGAAAGAGAACATCGCAGAACAAGTGGGTTTATAGAATTAAGGAAGAAGAAGGTGGATAGAAAAGGTATAAGGCAAGGCTTGTAGTAAAGGGATTTGCAGAGAAAGGTAGGTATTGAATTTGGTGAAATATTTCTTTCTTGTTGTTAAGATGACTTCCATTCGTACTGTATTGAGTTCCGTTGCAGTAGAATATTTGCATTTAGAGCAATTAGATGTGAAGACAGCTTTCCTTCATGGTGATTTGGATGAAGAGATCTATATACAGCAGCCGCTTGGGTATGAAGTCAAGGGTAAGGATAAATTAGTGTGCAGGTTGAAAAAGAGCCTATTTGAGCTCAAGCAAGCTCCAAGGCAATGGTACATGAGGTTTGATAAATTTATGCATGATCATGGTTACTTGAGATGTGAATCTGACCATTGTATTTATTTCAAGAAGCTTGAAAAGGGGAGTTATATTATTTTGTTATTGTATGTGGATGATATGCTTATTGCAAGATCTAGTATGCATGACATTGGTGAGCTTAAGAGAAAGCTAGCTCACACATGTTGCAATGAAGGATTTAGGAGCTACAAAAATAATTCTTGGCATGCAAATACTTTGACACAGGAAAAACAAGAAATTGTATTTGTCTCAGGAGGATTATATCTACAAGGTGTTAGAAAGGTTCAACATGCAGAATGCAAAACCTTTTAGCACACCTATGGCTTGACACTTCAAATTGAGTAAAGATATCAGTGTCCTTCGTCACATGAGGAGGTCATATACATGACACGCGTACCATATGCTTCAGCAGTTGGAAGTCTCATGTACGTTATGGTTTGTACTAGACCAGACATTTCTCAGGTAGTGGGATTTGTGAGTAGATATATGGCTAATCCAGGTAAAGAGCATTGGAAAGCAGTCCAATGGATACTCAGGTATTTGAAAGGGACATCTAGCATGCAATTATGCTATGGAGGTTTGGATATTTCATTATGTGGCTATGTTGATTTGGATATGGCTGGACATCTTGATGGTAGGAGGAGCACTACTAGATATATTTTCACAGTAGGTGGAACGACAGTTAGCTAGATTTCGATATTGCAGAAGGTTGTGGCTTTGTCTACTACAGAGGCAGAGTATGTTTTAGCTACAGAGGCTAGCAAGGAGATGATATGTATGAGTAGGTTCATGGAAGAGTTAGGAAAGGAGCAAAGTAATTGTAAATTGTTCAGTGACAGTCAGAGTGCAATTCATTTGGTAAAGAACTCAGTGTTTCATTCGAGAAGGAAACACATTCAGTTGAGGTATCACTTCATACGGCAGGTATTGTAGGATAAATAGTTGAATTTGGAAAAGATTCATATGAACAAGAACCCTGCGGATAAGCTAATGAAGCCATTAGCAAAGGATAAGTTAGAGCTACACTCCACTTCTGTTGGTCTTCAAGTTTGAGACTTGAAGAGGAAGAAATAAAGCCAAGAGAAGGATCCAAGAATGACGTTGTACTGGTATGGTGCAGTAATTAAACTCCAAGTGGGAGATTGTTGAGTTGTGGAGCTCAATTACTTCAGTTTAGCATGTAATGGAAACTTGCTGGAAAATATAGTATAGTGGGGAACCGGCATCGTTCACCCAGGACCGGAATCAGTCAGGTATGACCAGCATCAGTTAGGCAAGTAAGGAACCAACAGCGGTTAGGGCAAAACCGGTGTCGGTTACCTGTGCGATGAAGTTGTAATTAACTCTCGGGAATTATATCTATTTTTAGCATTAAAATAGATTTATTAATTGTAATTGCATGGCTAAGTGCCCTAAGTCTATAAACAACTATATAAGCATACAAACTATAAGGTTTAGAAGTATGGTAATGGATTAACAAGAATTACAAAGAACTTGAATTAGTTGGTGAGTGAGAGATTTCTTGGTAGAAGAAAAAAAAATCTTGAAGAGAAAGAAAGTAATGAACATCTGAGAGGTGTGGAAGATTGTAAATCTTCATTGTATATGTTTTCAAAGCTTTGGATTATAGACTGGCTTGTTTCTTGGTGGACGTCGCCCACACTGGGTGAACCACGTTAAATCTAGTTGTTGATTTATGTCTCTTAATTTGTATAATTATCTTCTAGTAGAATATCCGCTTTTATTTTCATGCATGCTTAGATATGATATATTTTGCTATAGCAATTGGTGTGCTAACCCCAATCATGTGGTTGACAAAGCCACCAACTTCATATACTTAGTGAAATTCAACTTCCTGTTGTCCCACTTTTCAGTGTAAACATAACCTAGTTGTGCTCCTCCTGGGTATCTACATCTCCAGCCATATCTAAATCTACATGACCACACAAAGTGGTGTTTGATCCACTGTAGCAAAAAATTGTCCCCATGGTCCCTCTCAAATACCGAAGGATCCACTATCTACTGCCTGCTAGGATATAATCTAAAACATAGGAATCACTCAGGGAAGATCTACTCACCACCCCCACTGCAATGGGCAATATCAGAGCCTGAGTGCACGCACATGGACATAAACCAATAGATATTAACTGCACATACCACTTTGAGTAAGGTACCTTGGACATCTGGTTTCTCTCTTGCTCTAGAATTGGGACAAAAAGTTCCTTTGAGCAGATCTAAGACAATGGCTTAGAAACAAAGGAGTCCCAACCGATTTAGCATCCTAGTTCATTTGAATACCTGCTCCAAGACCTTCTTAATGTCCACTACTTCAAATGAGATATAAGTCAGCTTTCATTCACAAAGTCCTGGATCCCAAGAATATTGCTCATACCAAGGATTCTGATTTGGCTACCCCCAGTAGGTTCTTCATAGCAAAGGATTCACTTAGTATGCTTCTTGAGGGGACTTTTATTTCCTAGCATGTTTTTACTTGAACAACCAACATGTGGAAGTCCACATACAGGACAACAGGATATAGCAATCTGTCATCCTCAAATTCCTCTTTGTATGACATGCAATGGTCAGCAACTGACATCTAGATATAACCTTAAATCCATGCATGAAGCTATCACCTATTTCTAAGTAGTTGACTTCATTCAAGTAATGGAGCTTGTTTCACAGCCATCACTTAAGCTCTTCTTTAGTTTGCACATTGATCTCCTCAATTACCTTTGACCTCGAAGAAAATCTGGTTGAAAGCATATATAGTTCCTCCTCTAAATCACCATGGATAAATGTAGTCTTAGACATCAAGCTGCAACTAAGTGAAAGTCCTCTGCTACAACTATTTCCATATTTTGCATATAGTTGACTAATAGAAGTCATTTGATTACTACAGGAAAAAAAATCTCATCAAAATCTAGTTGACCTTTGATTGTCCTATGCGCAAGCCACCTCTGACCATGTCAACCGGGCCTTGTCATCTTTGAAGCTTTTGCAGTCCTTCTCGTAACTCATCATTTTTACTCTTAATTGTACACGAGCACTTCAAAATTCTGGATTAATGCTCTTTTGCCAGGTCGAGTCTAGCTTCACCATGAATCCTTCATGTCTGGAATATTGTGAGCACATGCAGAAGATCCTGGATGGAAATTTCTCATCCATGGACTTGCTCCATGCACTTCATTAGAAATGAGCATCTACTTGCATTGCTTGCATCAAAGCACTCTTACAATCTCCATCTATCAGTGCAGTATCTAAATAATTAAATCGGTGATAGGAGAAAAACATTCAGGCATCTCTTCTATACCCTAGAAGACCTCAGTCAATATATAAGTTATGCATGATTCCTGTTGAGGAGGTTCCTGAATTGATTCATGTGTCACTTTCCCATGGCCGGAAGAATCCTCTATCTGTTGTAACTATTCTTTCTCTTTATTCGGCTAGAATTCTTCACAATTGGTGCAGATCTGGGAACTTCTTCAAATTTAAAGGATATATTCAATGTGTTTGACATTGATTTTAGTGCCCTTTCAATTATATAATCACCTATAATGAATACCTGCAATTAATTCAGACAAAGACGGAATCCGGAGCATGAACACTTGATTTTTATCATAAAAATCTGCATATAAAGCCCACTGCCCTAAAATTTGAGGTTTTTCTTGCATGCAAAGCAAGCATAAATATTTGTAACTTCACCTGGGCACCTGTAATAATATGCAAACAATTAATCAAACTTAAATCAAGCTCCTTCAAACCTAAGCACCAAATTTTGAGGCTTCCCGACAGTGAAAACACCTCTTTCTGAGTGAAATTCCTCCTTCTTTGGGTTCCAAAATTGCCTGGGCTGCACTCATTTGCTAAAGAATCAATAACTCCATTAATATGGCAGCCCATGCTTATATAACCTTCATCATTCTATAATTAATAATTTCCCTTCCTATTTTCGGCAATTAATTAATTAAAAATCATGCTTTTCTCTTTAAACTTGGGCGCCAAAATTTGCATGCTTTGGGGCTGCATTAAATAAATTAAATTTATTTAATTTTAACTTTCTTCCTTCAGTCTTCCTTGACTTCACACTATGCTTTGACCTCATGTGCCAAAAATAGGAATTAATTCCATCAATAAATACTTTAAAAAGTATTATTTCTCCTCTAGGTGGGTCGCACTTTTTTGCATGATATAGGGTTGTATTAAATAAATTAAATTTATTTAATTTTAGCATTCTATTTCCAATCTTCTTTATCCTTTCATCATGTGTTGACTTTTCCTCATGTTTGGGCACCAATTTTAAGAATAGAAACAAGTAATTAATACTTTAAAAAGTATTATTCTTCCTCTAGGTGGGTCACACTTTTTTCCATGGCTGATTTCTAGTTTTAAAAGTCACTTTTTGATGGGAATAATCACCCTGCACTACAGCTCCAAAAATCCCATGGTCCACTTAAGTTGTTTGACTTTCATAATGAGAGTTTTACCTTGCAAAGCAGGTACAAAATTTCTGTCTGCCTACTGCCTCTAATTTTCCCATCATGACTTAAGTGACTTTGCTTCCTTGGGAAAAAGTACCCTGTCAGGTAGGTACAAAATTTCCACATGCCTACTGCTACCAAAAATCCCATTACAGCTTAAAACCTTCCTTTCCCAAAAATGCAACTTACCTAGAAGAGGCCCTTTTTTGTGCATGACTTCGTCTTTTAGACAAAACCAGACTTCCTGTGGTAAATTCCTTCTAGCATGACGTCTGTAGATGATTTTTAGATACTCTAGACAAGAAAACAAACTGAAATAGCAAAGGAATTGACCTAGGGGAATTTCACAGAAAAAACTTGCAAAAAACACAAAAACGAAAAACGTTGTCAGAAGTCACACACAAATCCCAAGATTCATTCTTGGTGGAAACCCTACTGGTATATGGAAATATTGACATGTTAAACCTCAACAGGGTTAAACCAGAGCACAATTTACCTCAAACATAGCTTAAAATAATTAAATAAATATTTCCCGCAGGCAAACCCCAACGATAGAATATAACGAGTTTGGGTATCTGGGTATTTGTCGAAATTGGCTTATATGACTCTCTAGGAATATCGTGATGCAATACAGACATTTTCTGGCAATAAAAACACAAAATGACCCATTATTTAAATGTACAAAAAAAATTTAACATGGGGTGGTCTCAGATTTCAGGGTGAAATCTGGGGACACCAATCAACTCCGTCTATAGACATCTTTACTTCTGTCAAAATTAAATAAGTGAACGTGAGATCCCAACATCTCTAGTTTCATGTATTGTCTATTGGGCATGGGTTCAGGCAAAAAACAACAACACAACATAGAAAAACAAAGAAAAACAAACAAAGTTTATTTATATACATACAAGTTTTACCCTGCACTCTTAGATCCATAAAAGCTTCAAATGTTTCCCGTTGAAAGGAAACGGTAGTTAAATTGTATCCTAACGAGAAAGGATGAAGCTATCTATCTCGACAGTCTTCTTGATCACAAAAGGCCCTTTCTAAAGTGGATCAAACTTCCCGTGCATGCCTTTTGTTTCTCGTCTTTTGTCCCATAACAGGACCCAATCACCGATCTCAAACTTTCTTTCTCTGGCCTTTTTTGTCGAAGGTCTTGGGAAATTCCTTATCAACTTCATCTGATGGTGGCTCATCCTTTCTTCTTTCTATGGTGGATAAGTCTACATCAACTTCCTCTGTTCCTAGACTTACTTGCTGCATTTCTGAGGAAAAACTATCACCATATTCTCGGTTCTTCTTCAAGTACTGATCACACTTGTTGAAATTCTCCACTAAGGAAACTAAACCCTCGAGGATTTTTTTACCTTTTGGTTGGATTATTCCACTACTATCATCATAACCTGGATCATTTTTTCCTGTGATTGTTCTTCGTGGTGGTGATTTATTCCCTTTAACATGCAGGCATGTAGATGTTTGATTGTCATCATTGAAATTTTTCCACTGTTCAACATTATCATGGAATTTGGGGTGGTAGGCCATCTCCACTTTATACTTTCCTTTTCTGAATATGGACGGTGGTCTATCCAGATTCAATAGTGTAGTCGTGACTACCAAAGATTCTACCTTGGAATTCTGATTTATTGAAATGAACTCAATAGAGAAGGCTGCAAATTCAAATGTGGTAGAAAGTACTCTATCTCTGTAATGCTTCATCTTATCTCTTTTGACTTGACTTTGCCCTTGAACCTACTTTACTAGAAGTTCAACGTCTCCTTAGGATTTGAGGAGTTTTACTCCTTTCTTTTAAGGTTGCTCCATTCTTAGCAGTAATGTTTCATAGTCCACCGTATCGTTGGTGTTCTCGAACATCAACTTGTGGGAGTATGGGAATATCTCATGATCTAGAGATATTAATAGAATGCCGACTCCTGATCCAAAAGAACAATAGGTGCCTTTGAATTCTAGAGTCTAGATTTTTTTAGTTCCTTTTGGTTATGAATCTAGTTTAAGTTCTGGCTCAAGTACATTCTTATCCATTCCAAGAAATAGACCCCGAGATCAGATTCCTGAAAAAGAATCTAAGATCTAGGATCCTCATATTTTGTAACTGTGTACTTCGACTTCTTTTTTGGCTCCAGCTTCTAATTTATTCCTTTGATAGGAATATGAGCATATGACCAATCCATCTTTACTTCTCCTCCCAGCTCTTTGTAGAAGTTTCTACTCAGCAACATCCCATAGGAGACAGGAATATCTGCAACTAGAATTGTCATCTTTAATCTTTTGTCAGGAAAAGCTGCCAAAACAACTTGTGCATATTTTATTTTTCTGATTAAAGGGACTTGTCTCTCCATGGAATAACACCTTTTTATTGTCTTCATCAAGGTAATCCATAGAGCATCTGCAACTTTAGCTAACATGACATTGTCAGAAGAACCCAAATCTAGAATGTAATTACTTAACTTGAAACCATTAAGCAATAAGGAGACATAGAAAGGTTCTACTCTTTCAGAAGATAATGAGGGTTTAACAATTGTAGTGTTGTTCTAGGGAGGAGTATCCTTGGGCTTAGGAAAAAGGATTTTTGATGTATTGGATTGTCCTGGTGATTGCACATATTTAACTAGCCTATTTAACTGCTCAAGAAAATATCTCAGGGATTCGGCTTCTAACATTTGAACTCTAGTTTTCTTGGCATGATCAATAATGTCAAAAGAAGGTATATATTCAGATACCTGAGCTGATTTATATGGTTGAAATGAAGAACTCACATTTTAATCTCTAGGAGCTAAGGAAGAAGGAAAAGAGTTGCCCCTTCTTTGTCCGTCAGCTAGTGCCTCAACTTAGCGAGTTTGTGATCTTGTAAGTATTGCATATGCATGACCATGATCATCTTCAAGAAGCCCCTCATAGTCATGTTCAGATTTATAGTTAAGGTAATTAATGTTGGAGTCGCCAGCAGGACCTACAAAATTATCATTCTCAAACTGATCAATGTTAGCTTCCTGGTCTTTTGTATTCATCTCCACGTTGTTTCTGGGAGCAGCTTCAATTGCTAATCTTTGGGAACTAGCAATGTAGTTTTGGTTGTTGTTGAAATTTCGAGCAGGGGCAGTGTTTTTGCCTTGAGCCATTTGTTTCTTCATTTGCGACCTTTCATTTGCCAATTTTTATAGTAGTGAATCAGAAGTAGTAGTAGAGGATGAACTTTCAGCTCTACAAGTGTTGCTTTTTATCTTTCCAGCCATGATGAGGCCATCTTTAATCTCAACCACCATGTTTTGGCCTGCTAACAAGTCAACAAGACGTGCTCTTTGCAGTTGATAGCTTACTTTAGGAAGTAAAGCATTGATGAAGAATACCTTTTGATTCTCATCATTCAGAGAAGCAGAAGCCAGAATTTTGTATAGTAATCTTTGGAATTTTGCAATAAAATCCCACATGTGCTCATGTGGCTCCTTCTTCAACTAAGTCAATTGAGTTATCAATGTACTGGAATCTTCAGCTGCTTTGAATCTTTTCAAAAATGCATCTCTCATAGTAGCCCAGTTGGTTATGGTGCCAAGAGCTAGCCGGTAGAACCATTCTCCAGCTAATTCATGTAGAGTCTCTATGAAAATCCGTACAGACACATCTTCATGTTCTATGGTGAGCACTCCAAAGGATATATAGAATGCAGCCAGGTGATCATCTAGATTCTACTTGCCATCTCCAAAGAATTTTGGAAAATTCTTTCTCATCCCTTTAGGTAGATCATGCATAGGAGGAGTCAAATTCAGAGGTCCAAAGGCTGCACCCCATGGAACAGGTGTTGCAGGTGGGTTTCGGTTTAGCATGATGAATGAGGCACATCTTCTCCAAGATTAGAATTGATGAATAATTCTAGCTACCGGATTATGCTGAATATGATCCAAATCTGGATAAGTTTTCACTCTTCTTCCTGGTGAAAGGCTAGATTTGCGGCTTCTAACTTCAGGAGGATGGTTGAAATTGAATTGCTCCTGCAATTAGTAGAAATGATCAATCCTTCCTTGTGCCTTCACAGATCGGGTGAATGGACGTTCATCCATGTTGAGATTTGAATGGGAATAAACTCTGCTCTACAAAAGACAAGCGTTGATCTGCAAAGATATTTTTTCCTCAGCAGAGTCACTAAAAACTATTGGCTTGATTTTCCGCATAGCTGAAAACCTAGGCAGTCATGAGATAAATCTCCCTCATTTACCGGTGAGGCTACCGTGTAAGATTTGACAGTTAAATATGCTAGTATCTATTTGTGGGTATTACTTTAACCATGCAGCTCATGAACCATAGTTTTGCAACAAGTAAGAATCCGTTAAAGAAAGGAAATATCTAATGAATAAGGAAATAATAAAAACACAGGAAAGAAAGAGAGAAGATGTGCAACCCAATCAATTTATTAAAAATTTGATTGCATGCACATAGACAAAACCAATAGACATTAACACACATAATTATAAGCAAAGGAAGCTTTTAGATCTAGATCTAGAATAACAAAAAGTTTATAAGTAGATCTAAGACAAAAAGTTAGAAACAAAATGCACTGTGACACAAAGTTCTCTGAAAATATGCTCCTTTCTATTCCTCTGCTTCAAATAGCTATTAGGGGTTTCAGCACAAATTCTGGAACACGAGAATGTTGCTTACAAATTATAATTGTTTAACCAGTAGGTTCTTCCTCTACTTATAGCATGTAGATGAGAAATTACAAAATAGTAAGCCTGTAGTGAACTAGCACATGTGGAAGTTGGAAAGGAAACAACTAGCAATATCCCTCCTCGAATTCCTCTTTGCATGACATGCATGATTTGCAACTAAAAAATATAACCTTCAATTTTGAATGTCTGCCACCTATTTCCAAGTAGTTGACTTCTTCAAGTAATGGATTTTAAACCGATCACTTAAGTTTTATAATTTAATTGATCGCTCAATTACTTTGTTGAAGAAAGTAAGAGAAAGACGAAGAAAGAGGAAAAGAGATTAGAAGAAATCTGCAACATTTCCAGTCTTGTTCCTTTTTCCATATTCTGCATGTAGTTGACTCTTTTGCCTTTGATTCTCACCAAACTAGATCTGGAAGCAGCTGACTGTGATTTTCCTGTGGGTGATACCTCTGACGTGTCTTACCCTTTCATCCTTGAAGCGTTTATAGTTCTTCTCCTAACTCTTCATTTTTATTTTTAATTGGATATGAGTAATTAAAAATTTTGGAAAGCACTCCGAGTGATTGCAAATTCAATTAAGGCTTTAGCTGGAAGATTAGGAGCACATGCATAAGATCGTAGAAGGAAATTTCCATGCACTGACTTCTACACATGATGCATTAGAAACGAGCGGATGAATTTTTGCTAAAAACCTTTGCAATTGGATCGATTTATGCAAATCTGACAATTAAATCGGTGATAGGTGCATGCCCTGTGTCTGTATCATTGACCTCAACAAATCTGGAAGATATGCATGATTCCACTGAGCTTTCTCTTTCATCTCGCTTTGCCATGGCCGGAATAATCTTTATCTGAGCAACTCTTTTTCTCTTTATTTGGTTGGAATTCTTCATAATTGGTGCAGATCTGGGAAATTCTTCAGATTCGGAGGATATATTCAATGTTTCTGACATTGATTTGAGCTCCCTTTCAATTATATAAGCACCTATAATGAATACCTATAATTAATTTAGACAAAGATGGAATCTGGAGCATGAACACTTGATTTTTATCATAAAAATCTGCATATAAAGCCCGCTGCCCTAAAATTTGAGGTTTTTCTTGCATGCAAAGCAAGCATAAATATTTGTAACTTTACCTGGGCACCTGTAATAATATGCAAACAATTAATCAGACTTAAATCAAGCTCCTTCAAACCTAGGCGCCAAATTTTGAGGCTTCCCGACAGTGAAAACACCTCTTTCTGAGTGAAATTCCTCCTTTGGGTTTCAAAATTGCCTGGGCTGCACTCCTTTGCTAATGAATTAATAACTCCATTAATATGGCAGCCCATGCTTATATAACCTTCATCATTCTATAATTGATAATTTCCCTTCCTATTTTCGGCAATTAATTAATTAAAAATCATGCTTTTCTCTTTAAACTTGGGCGCCAAAATTTGCATGCTTCGGGGCTGCATTAAATAAATTAAATTTATTTAATTTTAACTTTCTTCCTTCAGTATTCCTTGACTTCACACTATGCTTTGACCTCATGCGCCAAAAATAGGAATTAATTCCATCAATAAATACTTTTATAAGTATTATTTATCCTCTAAGTGGGTCGCACTTTTTTGCATGATATAGGGCTGTATTAAATAAATTAAATTTATTTAATTTTAGCATTCTATTTCCAATCTTCTTTATCCTTTCATCATACGTTGAATTTTCCTCATGTTTGGGCACCAATTTTAGGAATAGAAACAAGTAATTAATACTTTAAAAAGTATTATTCTTCCTCTAGATGGGTCGCACTTTTTTCCATGGCTGATTTCTATTTTTAAAAGTCACTTTTTGATGGGAATAATCACCTTCCACTGAAGCTCCAAAAATCCCATGGTCCACTTAAGTTGTTTGAATTTCATAATGGGATGTGTTACCCTACAAGGTAGGTAAAAAATTTCCATCAATGCCTTAAGTGATTTTCTTTTATTTTATAATAGGAATTTTCACCCTGCAAGGCAGGTAAGAAATTCCCACCCGTTTGCTGCCTCTAATTTTCCCATCATGACTTAAGTGACTTTTCTTCTGTGGGAAAAAGTACCCTACCAGGTAGGTACAAACTTCCCACCTACTTGCTGCTACCAAAAATCCTATTGCAGCTTAGAACCTTCCTTTCCTAGAAATGTGACTTGCCCTTGTGCATGACTTCGTCTTTTTAGAGAGAACCAGAAGTTATGTGGAAAATTCCTTCTGGAATGACATCCGTAGATGATTTGTAGATACTCTAGGCAAGAAAAAAAACTGAAATGGAAAAGGAATTGACCTAGGGGAATTTCATAGAAAAAAACACGTAAAAAACACAAAAATGAAAAACGTTGCCAGGAGTCATAGACAAAGCTCAGGATTCATCCTTGGTGGAAACCCTACTAGTATATGGGAATATTGACTCACTAGGGTTAAACCGGAGCACAATTTACCTCAAACGGGGCCTAAAATAATTAAATAAAAATTTCCCGTAGGCAAACCCCAGCGACCAAATATAACGAGTTTGGGCATCTGGGTATTTGTCAAAATTGGCTTATATGACTCTCTGGGAATATCTTGACACAATGCAGACATTTTCTAGCAATAAAAAACACAAAACAACCCATTATTTAAAAGTACACAATTTTTTTAACATGGGGTAGTCTCATATATTAGGGTGAAATCTAGGGACACCCGCATGTATGCTTAGATCTGATATAGTGTTTGTACAATCGGTGTACTAACCCCAACAACACAAACAAGAAAATATTTAATGTCAAAAACCCTTTAAGGAAGAAAAACCCATTGAAACCAAAGAACTAGCTTGGAAAAATGTCTTGTAAAGGTTACAATGATTTCATCATTGAGCATCCACTCAACATGGAGTTACAACTTCAAAAGTTAGTCAAGCTGCCACTTGACCTTCTACAATTCTCTACTTACTTGGAAGCCACAACTCCCAGAAATTTAACCAAGCTTCAAATTGATCTTCTATAAGCTTTCACTTACAAGGAAGCTTCAACTCCATGATTGTTAAGAAACCACTTAGTCTTTTACAATGTTTTGATCACTCTAAATTGGTTGTCTCACACAACAGATTGTGACCACTGAATCAGTTCATTCTACTTCTCTTTTCACCCTCATTATCATATTGATTCCTCTGCTACAAATCTCTGTCATACAAGGATTCTTTCAAATTCTCATTCTCTTCATGATAATCTCTTTTAACCAGCCTCTCAATCACTCACACTCTCATAGGTTCATGTTGCCGCAACAAGCTCTCAACAAGCTAGTCTCCATATATTGTTGCTCTCTCTCTCTCATCAACAATAACTCTCATTTCCTTCAAAAAAAAATTAAACACAAGGATACATTTTTATGCTAAGGAGAGACTCTCCTAAGTGACTATTACGCTTCATCTTCAAATGAATCTTCTCATAATTTCCTTTACAACTCATATAAGGAGAGAAAAATACATTCATGTAAACTATCATTTTTTCATGATTGCATCTGAACTTGACATCAACATTTATCTCACTTTCATAAAATGACTCCCTCTAACTACACATGAAAGAACTAAAGCATAGGAATATTGATAAACAAATTTTAACTCCTTTTTCAACTATGACATCTTTAAATATTAATATTAAAGGTAATAATACTAAAGAACTAAAGCATAGGAATATTAATATTAAAGGTAATCATCCTTATCCAACTTATCAACATGGCAGAAAAGCCTCATCTCAAGCTATATAGGCCAAGTAACCTTACATTTCATAGACATATAAAACTGGTTTCAAAACACCCAAAGACTAGTCTTGATTTGTATGGCTTCAAACACTTAAAAATCACTTTCATACTCAACCAATGCATGATAAAATTATCAAAGTACTTGTACTTCACTTTCAAACCATCACTTTGTAAGGATTTTATGGAGAAAAACACATTTACCTTTCAAACAAAAGGTTGGTTTTTTCCTTCCTAGCATTCTCAAGCATTAGGACAGAAAATGAACTTGTATCATCAAATTTATCCCAAATATCAACCCAGATGACTTCATGAAAATAAAGAGCACATCTCTAAAGTCCTTTACCAAAAAATTGAGCATGGGTTCCTTTGCAAGTTTTGTCTGTACACTAAATTCTTCACAAAATAGTTATTTTCTTATGGGGTCCACCATGAGTCATAAGCTCAAACCACCATGAACATGACCTATGATGATTTATATAAACAATAAAGTCATTTTTCATGCAAAAAAATCCATTTGGAGGAATAACCAAGCATTTTTCTCCATACCGATTTCAACTGGGTTTAGGAGGGTTTTAGATAGTGTCAGAAAAATGGATAGAACTTTCTTATCCTGCATCCTTTGAATTCATAATTTTTGCATAATATTTCTATCCATATGCTATTCAAAAAATTCTCTTATAATTTATCTAAATAATTCTTTTCAATTTAGATTGAATGCTAAGAAGTTAGGGCACTATTTTAGCATACCTTACTTAACCCAGTTTTGACAAAATTGCAATTTCTTGCACAAAACTCATTCTCTGGTCCTAAAATTTGGTCCACACCTTCATGACTACCTCCTACATGATCTCAAATGGATAATTTTTCATAAATACACATATACCTTGTGGAAAAATCTCATTTGTGCATATTAAACCTGTTTGTTTTGAAGGGCAGTCATACCAATGACCCTAAATATGCCTCTACTTGTTGATTTATGACCTATAACTTCATATGAGGACTCTTGAAAATGTCCCTACACACTTCCCATGCTTTCATTATACTTGATATATATCTTGATTTTCTTCATACCCTCATGTCTAGGTCCTTGAAATAGGCCAAATTGAGCTAGTTTACACTAGTAACTCACCATCCTGAATTGTTCTTCACATGTATCCCCTTAAACATGTCCTATTATGTGTTTCATACCTTTACCATGATTTTCACCATACCTAAATCCTTCACTCCACCTTTCTAGGTCACTTTGCTACCTAGGCCTAGAGGATTAGGCATCCTAAACTGAGCTAGTCTAACTAATTCAACTCATGTACCCCTGTATTCATCCTTCTGAACTTGTTTCCACATCATATACATGATAGACCATGTATGAAATAATTTTAGTAGGATCTCACGTCATTACCCTATCTATACTAGTCATTGACTGCTCAAGAATTTAGTGCTTGATCAGGTGTTCCCACCTTGTCAACCTCATTCCAAGCTCTCTCTCTCTCTTTCTCCTTCTTTGTCATTAATATGCCTTTTGCATCAATGAAAAATCACAATCACATGAAAACAAACTCTCCCTTTGTCATTGATGAAAAACCTCCTGATTCTTCTCCCCCTTTTTGTATTAATGAAAAAGTGCATGCTCTCAGTTCATGGGAAAATCCTGCATCATCTTGTTTGACCTCTATTTTGGTTGGAAACATCAACCAAACTCATCATTTAAGCTCCTCCTTTTGTATTTTCTTCTTTATCTCTGTTTTTGGCCTCCACCATTCATTGAACTCACTATTGCTCCCCCTGAGAAGATGCATTCATGACACATACACATGCCAAAAACCTGATATTTGAGTGAAAACATCCGCTTAACACATACACATGTCTATCTTAGCTTATAAGACTCAATTATAGGCTTAATTCTTCCATATGCTTGGTTGTAGGCGAGATTTAGGACTTGGTCCCTAAAGTGAACTTTCAGTGCATTTTTGATCAATCTTTATGCTATAACAAGCTCATTTGTCATCATGAAATTCTCCTTTTCCTACTCCCCCTGGAGGTGACTACCATCTATATCTAATTCCTATGCAAGAATGGAGCTTTTGACACTTGATCTCATGTCTTCATATTTGGATGAGCAACAATTTATTTGTCTTGAAATCTGATCTTTCAATTTTTATAGCCTTCTTTGTTATGATATAGCTGATTTGTTTGATCATAACACTTACTTCCCCTATAGAGTTAAGTACCAATCATTATAATTTTTCCATTATCAGACTCTCTCAACACATTAAAACCTTCATTGAAGATCATAGGACAGTCAATTCCCTTGCCTTGAGTAACTTATCACGACATGTAGGTATTCATTGTTTTAGGACTTCTAGCATGCTTGCATTTAGGTATGACTCTACTTGATCATGGCTTTTAGTACTTCTTGTCATGATTCATAGTGAACTTGCTATTCATATCTTTCTTGATAGCATGAAGCCATTTGCTACCATTAGTATGAGAATCTTCCCTTGCTTTGCTTCAAATATGTCCTCATACCTATGGATCATCTCATCTATCATGCCTGTAAATGTCTATGTAGATGAACTTCAACCTCTTTCACCATCCTTGAGGTTAATACCATTAGGTTGGACTATGCAATTTTCCTTGGCTACTTCATTTCAGACCTTGACGTGATTCATCATTCCCTTTTGATGCTCTAAATATCTTCAAATTCATTCTATATGTCAATGGAACCATTAAAAATACACGTCATTCATTCTAACATAACAGCACTGTTATGAGTTCTGTCAATTTTCTAGAAGAACTCAACTTAACAAAGAATCTTGTCCTTTTAAGCTTAAAAAGCTTCATCAACCATTAAATACCCCTTAATTATACCCTTTCAAATGATCTCTTGGTATCATAATCGCATGAATTAAGACCCATAAGCAAAAGAGATTACACTCTCTCACTCAACACTCTAAATTGTACAGTTTTAACCTAGTATAAACTGACAAAGATCTGATCTATTGAATAAGAAAAATCTATCATTTAATCTTCAACATGACTTCATACTTGCTTCTAAACTCCCATTAATCATTCAAAATTTTCAATCCATTGACATGGATCATTAGAAGAAAAATATCTTCAACTTACTTAGCTGCATCCTAAAATTATCTTTTAATTATTCCCTAGAACATGGCTTTAAAATCCATGTAAGGAAAGCTTGTTAGACATTCCATGCAAATTTTTGTACTTCTAAACAATTTTATAGAAGGTGAAAAATTTTGAGGTTTCAATTCTTATGCAAATTTTCTTCATTTTTGCACTCCTAGGCTTAGTCTACCTATCTTAACAGCCCTGCACAATCACTCATTTCATGCTAGGTCTTATTAACCCTCAAGCTAGGTTTTCTACGTAATTTTAGGGTTTTTTGGTAAACCTATTTGAGACACCTTTTTCTCAGATCCTAAAAGACCTCATTATCTATTCCTTCATACACCATTCCTCCAATTGCAATTCCACCTTACAATCTTTATTAGGTCTTGTTTTGAGCATTTTACAGGCCTGAAATTCTAACTGTTATAAAATGTGCTTATTGTAGATCTCATCATGAAAGGTTTCAAATTTCATGAGTTTAACGAAATTGTTATCTTGGATTTTGAAGCTACTCCAGTTTTGAGTCTTGGTCCTTCAAACCTTGTTTCATCTTTCCACTAAACCCTATCTAGGGTTTTAGACTTTGCCAAAGTATCATTCAACTTACCATTTTCAAACTAGGTATATTTCTTCAATCACTTATAATTTACTTTTTATTTGACTTTGTACATCATTTAGGAGATTTTTCCTTTAATTGTGACAGTAGAAAATATGTTTATTCAAGGCATAGTATATGGATAATAGATCTTTAACTCTTCCCACTAAATTTGGATTATTGTGCTCATGTAAAACCACAATCTTCCTTTCCAAAGTTTTTCCTCAACATTAAGCAATCTTAGGAAACTTCGAGGATTTCCAATTGGTATAGGTTTACAAGTTCTAAGACTGATTTTTTTGTCATTTCTCCTCAATCTAAGGTTTGAAAACACATTTCCTTTCTTGATTAATACTAGGGTCCATGACACCATAAGATTTTAGATACATATCTTTGAACGATGCCTTTGTAACATCCTTTTGATGGGCTTAGTGCTTCATGAATGGATACCCATGTGTTTCCATGATAAATTTCAAGAATGCTCAATCAATCTTTCTTAAGACCAAACCTCAATCCCTTCTGAACTTCACTAGCAGGTCCATGATTGAGTGCTCATTTAAGTTCTATTTTACATTTAGACTCAGACTCATTCTAAGAGTAAAGTTACATTCAACATTCGTAAACTCTTGATACACTCTGAAGATCATACCCAGAGTCTGCATGTTGGGTCTGTTCACTAACATTGTAGTACATTTTTGACTTGAATTCAATGACAGATTAAGACATCAATGCTTTTTCACACTCACCTTCTAGAGTACACCATAATATTTGAATCACTCTGATGAGTTTTTCAATGGATTAGAACATCGCATTGACGGATTCAGGAGCACTCGTATCTTTCTCTTTCATGAAGAATTCATTTAACTTCATGACTTCATTCGAACCTCTGTCAAACTTTGATATAAATTTTTATCTCAAACTATATGCAACATCAAGTATTTCAGGTTCAATGATGTCCAATTATGGCATTCATTAGACATGTAAACTGATCATACATTCTAGACTTACACATGATCTTTAAACATCAATCTTGATAAAATCATCTTACAAGTCTTGTTCCTATAGGTGTCTTTCAACCAATTTTATAAACACTCATAGGAAGATACTTCTCTCTGTGATTTGAAGCATGATTCAACTTTGATTCAAGAAACACTTAAAACTTTAAATTGATTGAATCAAACTCTCATCATATGAGCCATTTTGGGTTCAAAATTTTGAACTTAGAATCCATTAGACACTGAGAGCATTTTGACTTCCACTTACTAACTTGTAATAATGACATCTTTTGCACATTTTAAGTGACTCATTCCTTGTTCATGACTAGATAGCATCATATGACATTGATCATAAAACTTCTCTTTACTTAGTGAACTATTCCTTTAACTTTTGTGGACCATTTGACAAGTTTAGAGAATTTGACCAGAGATCATAAGATTATTCTGATAGGTCATGACAACTTAAGACAAATGACAACCTTGACACTCACTTGATAAGGAATCATCATTCCTTTTTATGACAACTATTTTGTCTTTGACAAGTTTACAAATATTTATCATAATTGGGATCACAGTAAGACTTCAAATCAACTTGAGATGTAGTTCATGAACACACTTTCTAATGATCACTCTGATCATGGACTCTATTTTTGAAGGTTAAGGCTAATAGTTTCATCACATTTCACTAGATGCATTCTTAAATGGATTCAAAGTGATTAGGATTAGACCTTGATAGGTTATAAAATACATAAAGACACTTTACAACAACCTTCAGGCTAGACATACCTTATGACTGCAAGTATACACGTTTTTGGATTTGAACAACCATGAGGAACCTTCAAGTACCTTATTTAGACACAATATGCACAAGAACCTAATGAAGAAACATTAATCAAACATACCTTTGACTTTATACACATACTTGTAACATGAGAGGTCTTTTATCAACACATACTAATGATGACCCAATTTACTTCAAGAACACACCAATGCTTCATTTAAATGATACATGCATTCTAGAATCCTAGAGAAGGCACATCATGCCTTTTTAATCACCTTAGAATAGTAGATAGTCATCAAAGGAAACTGATGACTCTATCCGTTCTCTTCTTGTCCCTGATACCTTGTCAATATTATTAGATGTACTTCTATGTGTGAGAACCTCATTTCTTATGTATTCTTCTTCTGATTGGATTCCTGATAAGCATATATAATGGATTTCATATATTTTTTCTACCATAACTAGGGGTAAGATTTGCGTTTCATGTATTTAAGGCTTGTCTACTTTCTTCTTGGCTTGATCATCACCTTTTTATACCTTGTTTTGCCTCTCCTATGACGGTCATTGATTCCCTTGTCTCTTCATCATCTGACCATACTATTTTCTTGTCATTATTTGTCTCTTCAGGCCTAGATTTAGTTTCCTTGAATTTTTATTTGTGCTCAACCACCTTCTTTCCTTTGACTGTCTTAGACCTTGTTATCTTGGACTCACTTTTAGGATGTGTCTTCTTTTTTATACCTTTTTGCCTTGCTTCCTGATTGCATGAATCCTTGATTACTATATCTAAGAGGTTCATAACGGTGTTTTATAAAATTTCTTTGTCCATGATAATTGAAACACATCACACAATTATTTCCTCTCAAACTCTCATTTCTCCAATTTTGACTATATGATTCATAGAGACAATACTTGGCAGTATGACCCTTCTCTTGATAGTTGAAACAAACTATGTTTCTTGAGTACTCATCTTATGCAATCTCTCCATGGATGTTCATCCATGACATGCTTTCTACATTCCTTAGCTCTATGTCCAAAATTATGACAAGAAAAACAATAGCCATTAAAATTCCTTTCATACCTGGATGCATTTGGTTGCCTAATTGACTTAGGCCTTCTTGTGTTTGTCTCTTTGGTCATCTTCATGTCTGTTTGCATGTTTGGACCAGCCTTGTCATCCTCTCTTTTTCATAGGTTCTCCTTTGAATCCTATACCTGTTTTATCACCTGATGCTCTTTGACTCTCTAGAATCTCATCAAGAAATTCAGTACTCTTATCCATCTTTCCATACATCTTCAACTATTGTTTGCATCCTCTAATTCAACCTTCAAGGTTCTCAACTCTTATTCATGTTTGAGGAAAGCATCTTCTTTGTCCTTCAGAGATTTTTACACACTTTCAACTATAGATTCCATCTCTTTGAGGGCTTGGCCATGATCAACTTCCATAAGCTTGATTTCCTTCTTCAATCCATCAATTAGGGACTGAGAAATCTCATACTTCCTTTTTAGAACTGCTTCAACTAGGTTACCCATGCTTGTGCCTCAAGGATCTCCTCAAAGAATTTAAACTTGTTGCAAGAGAACCATGCTTTGATACCAATTGTTGGAAATTCTAGGCACTGAGAGGGGGGTGAATCAGTGCTTATTCAAAATTTGACAGATAATTCAATTCACTTAACTTAGTTATGATGAAGCCATAAATCATTCACAAGAAATAAACATGAGAACACAAATAGAGAGACATGATTTAATGTGGGAAACCCTTCAAGGGAGAAAAACCCACTGAAACCAAAGAACTAGCTTGGACAAATGTCCTATAAATGTTACAATGATTTCACTATTGAGCATCCACTCAACATGGAGCTACAACTCCAAAATTTAGTCAAGCTGCCACTTGACCTTCTACAAGCCTCTACTTGTTTGGAAGCCACAACTCCCAAAACTTTAATCAAGCTTCTAATTGATCTTTTTCAAGTTTCCACTTACAAGGAAGCTTCAACTCCTTGATTGCTAATCCACCACTTAGACTTCTTCGAGATGTTTTGATCACTTTCCTTGTGTTGTCTCACACAACAAATTATGATCACTAAATCACCTCATTCTTCTTCCCTTTTCACCCTCATTCTCATCTTGATTACTTTTCATCAAATATCTTTCATACAAGGTTTCTTTCACACTCACATTCTCTTCATGATACTCTCTTTGAACCAACCTCTCAATCACTCACACTTTCATGTGTTCAAACTGACTGCAAAATTTCAGTCATGAAGGCATTTCTTTCTACATTGGTCTCACCTCTTTTCCAACTTCTTGAATTCCTTCAAAAAATGATCATCAACAATTCATTTTCATACTTCATTCCTCTTCCTCAACTTAGCTACTTTTACACTCATCATATTCAACAACATAATGACTCTCTATCTTTCAACAACTCATTACAAAGAGGAAAAGACATTAATGTAAATTGTAATGATTGCATCTTAACTTGACATCAACATTTTTTCAGTTTCAAAAACTGAATTCCTCTTACCAAAAACAAAATAACTTGATCATATGAATATTAATCAATAAATTTGTAACTCTTTTTTCAACTATGACATCTCTCACCTATGTACTAACTAACATGTAATAGTTATGACAATTCCAAATTTTTATTTTAGCAAGTAGAATTGTCATATAGCTCCTGAGAGAATCAACACCAAGTTTCCTCCACATGCACATCCATTCAATATATTTCCTTTTGTCTCATACCTTCTCCATATCTCGCCATTTCAAGATCAAGACTCTAATGGACTCATGTTTCCAACTTGGAGTACTTGCTTCAAAAATACATACTTGATATAATGGTGTATGGATCAACCATTAAAATTTCATGAATCAATTCCAAGATGGATGTATTCAATAGAAATCCTTCAACAAATGGACTTTGAAGCTTCTCATATCATTCAATTCTGTTTTCATTTCTTTTCATCCTTTAATAGAGCGTCAAACTCAATCTTGAAAGGACTAGAAAATTACAGTCATGAAGTATCTTCATTTTCAATTGCATGTAATGCACATTAAAAACATTATAAATCTTGGAGATGATATGTAATATGATGTTAGACAATCTTCAAGATGAAATAGGATCAGCTTCATCACTCTCATTCAATGCAATGAGGTTGATTTGGACAAGCAACAAATAGACCTTCAAACTCAAAATTTTTTACATTCACAAAGTGAGCAGTTCTCTCATCACTTCAACCAAACATTCATGGCTTCTAAATCACTTTTATTAAAGGTACTCATCCTTATTCAACTCATCATACTAACATAAAGCTTCATCTAAAGCTATATAGGCCAAGTAACCTTACATTTCAGAGACATATAAAACTGGTTTCAAAACACCCAAAGACTAGTCTTGATTTGTATGGATTAAAACACTTCAAATTCACTTTCATGCTCAACCAATGCATGAAAAAATTATCAAAGGACCTATAATTCACTTTCAAACCATCACTTGCAAGGATTATATGGAGAAAAACACATTTACCTTTCAAACACAAAGACTGGTTTTTGCCTTCATAGCATTCTCAAGCGGTAGGACTGAAAATGCACATGTATCATCAAATTTCTCCAAAAGACCAACCCATATGACTTCATGAACATCAAGATCACATCCCCAAAATCCTTCACCAAAAATTTGAGCATGGGTTCCTTTGCAAGTTTTTTCTGTACACTAAATTCTTCACAAAATAGTTATTTTCTTGTGGGGTCCACCATGTTTCATAAGCTCAAACCACCATGGAAATGACCTATGATGAATTATCTACACACTAAAATTCATTTTTAAAAAAAAAAATTCCATTTGGAGGCATAGCCAAGCAAATTTCTCCATACCGCTTTCAACTGGGGTTTAGGAGGGTTTTAGACAGTGCCAGAAAAATGGATAGAACTTTCTTATCCTGCATCCTTTTGACTTCAGAATTTTGCATAATCTCTGTATCCATATTATATTTAAATATTTATCTTATGATTTATCTGAATAATTCTTGTCAATTTAGATTGAATGCTAAGAAGTCAAGGCACTATTTTAGCATACCTTACTTAACCCGGTTTTGACAAAATTGTAATTTCTTGCACAAATTTCATCCTGTGGTCCTCAAAATTTGGTCCAAACCTTCATGAATACCTCCTCCATGATCTAAAATGGCTAATTTTTCATAAATTCATGTTTACCTTATTTACGAATCTCATTTGTGCATGTTAAACCTACTTGTCCTGAAGGGAAGTCATACCAATGACCCTAATATGCCTCTAAGTGTTGTTTTATGACTATTAGATTCATATGAGGACTCTTGGAAATGTCCCAACACTTCCAATGATTTAATTTACTTCATATAGCTTGTTTTTCTTCATACCCTCATTCTAGGTCCTTGAAATAGGCCAAATTGAGCTAGTTTGCACCATAACTCATCAAGTATGTCTTGTTCTTCACCATGTAGCCCCTTAAACATGTCATATTATGTGTTTCATACCTTTACCATGATTTTCCAACTACCTCAAGCCTTCTCTCCACATTTCCAGGTCACTTTTCTATGTAGGCCTAGGGGTTAGGCCTGCTAAACTGAGCTAGTTTGACTAATTCACTCATGTACCCTGTGTATTTATCCTTCTAACCTTGTTACACATCATATACATGATAAACCATATATGAAATTATCTTGGTAGTGATACTCACATTATCACCATGTCATGTACCTGTCACTAGTTGCTCAAGAAGTCAGTGCTTCATCAGGTGTCCTCATGGCCATACCTTGTCCTGGCCTTGTCAATCTCATTCCAATATCTCTCTTGCTCCTTCTTTTTCATCAATGTGCCTTTTGCATCAATGATAAATCACAATCACATGCCAACATAAACAATATCTCAAATACAAAATAGGAGATGGATACCTATATATATAGGTCAAAAAAGAGGAGATGTGGATGTGCATTTGATAAATTCAAACATGATAGCATTTGATAAGCCGAGAGGTGTGTTTCAATAATACAAGTGAAAGAGGAAATTTTTCTCTAAACTACTAATTATAATTATATACAAGGACAAGTTTGAGTTCTTTTTTCATATTTTAAAGAAAAAATCTAATGCATAATTGGAGTTTACTATGTTTTACACCCTAATGAATTTCTAGGTTTTATCTATGTACAAAAATAATAATGATGTAAGGTTTTTCAATAGGTAAATTATATTGATCTAATTAACTTCTAACATCAAATACACAACTACATTAATGTATTAAAACTTGAAATAAGAAAAATGATTGATAAATGATAAGAAACTAGCTCAAAACATAAGAGAGACAAACTTAGATAAAATATTTTATCACACATGCCTAAACAAAGGGGCATTCAATATGGTATTTATATAGATACTAACAATTATAGGATATGTGAATAAATTCTCATAGGGATTAGGGATTTTTTTAGTGGTGAATATTCGTAATTCGGAGAATATTTCATTTTAGAAAAATTTGAAAAGGCAAATTTTCATAGTAGGCCAGTGACATGTTTGCCTAAAATTTACAATATATATGTTTTTAGGGTTCAGATTTGCCTACATTTGAAAACCTCTCCTATAAAAAACCTAGGTGATTTTCCGAGTAGTATACTACTAACTTACTACTATTTTACTGAGGTACCAAAATATAAAGTAATGTGAACTTGCTGGGTAGATTGGTGATGCGTGACAAGAGATTTTTTATGCATGGAAGGAAGTTTTTACACATGACAAGAGGTTGTTGATGCGTGAAATTCCTATGTTGTTGATGCATGATAGGAGAGAGGAGGTTGTAGATGCACGACATGAGATTTGCAATCGTATGGAAGCAAGGTTATTTTTGTGTGACAACAAATCTCCTACCGTGCGATAGTAAGGTTGTTATCACACGACAACAACCTTGTTATTGCACATCAATAAGTTTTTTGTGATGCATGATAGGAGAGAGGATGTTGCAGACACGGGATAGAATATTTGTAGTCGTACAACAACAAGGTTATTGCCATGTGACATCAAACCTCTTGTAGTGTGACAACAAACTTGTTGTTGCATGAAAACAACCTTGATGTCATACGTCATTGAGGTTGATGTCAGAGTCATGTGTCTGCAACCTTTTTTTCGCATGAATTGAAAATGAAAGCTTCTTTTGGTCGAAATATTTGCACACAAACCCCAAAAAAATCTCCATGTTTGTGAAAGTGGTTTCGGGGATATTCTCCAGGAATATTCCACCTTAGACTTCCCATATGTCTCTTAAAATGAATCCTAATAGGGATTAGATCCACAGAAAAAGGTCACATATACTGAAATGTGATAGAATTCAAAATTTTGACACTAAATCATGCACTTGGGTACATTTATAGGTCTTAAAATTATAATATCATTTATATGACTCCTAAGCAAGAAAACTAGTGATTGACAATTGTATTTGGCCTCTTTTCATTTTCTCTTATTTTCTATTTGGTCATACACCCCCTATAGCCAAATCATAACTTTATTAATTTATCTTGTATGGCTTCAAACACCAGTTCCCAGCCAGGAAAACAACACCCAGGTGCTCTTGTCCCGATGGGCACCCCTAACCCTTTTTTACCTTACTCGCTCTTTTTGGGTATTGTTATCCCAAATTAGCCCCCAGAGTTAATTTAGATAACTTACTCTTGAATAAGCTTAACAGGGAAAATAATGTTCATATGACCATCAAATTTAACACCCAAATTAGTCTGTAGCGCGGTGGAGAGAGAAAAGTGAGATTGGCTCATTGTGGTGAGATTGGTGATCTTAGAAAGTTGTGTAGAGATAGAGTCTTGGGCCTCTCCGGTAGCATCAGAGGATGCTATCGACTGATAGCAAGTACAGGAATAAGAATCCAGGAGCACAGATCATGGAAGGAGTGCAGGTAGCATCATATGGATGTTATAGGCTGGTAAGATGGAATAATGCTAACAAATGATAATAGGACAGGTCGACTCAATGGTAGACCAAAGCGGTGAGTTGGCTAGGTAGTGTATAGTGGTGCAGATGCTACTGACCAATAGCATAGAAGTATGTTACCTATAGAAATAGGAATCAAAAGGTGGAAATGTGACTGATCAGTAGCAGATCAATGTTGTCGACCAATAATTGAAACATGAAGTCAAAGGAAGGAAAAGAGCACTGCCAGTTGACTCCTCAGGCATTAATGAACATTGAATGAGTAGCTAAACCACCTCTTAGGAAATTAATGCATCGTTGGTGGGAGCTCAATATTTATATATATGTAAAATTTTCCCATTTAAAGGGTCTTGGATTATCTTTTAGCTGAGATTTTGAGCACTCTTTGTTGTAATGACACCATGCCAAGATGGTGGCCAACCTCCCATGAGTTCCAGATCTCGAATTCAGTCTCTGCAATGTAATATCACACCTTCTACCATGAATGATGCAGCCTAGAATCCACTATGAAAAACCTAGGTGCACTGACACATCACCTAGCTTGAGTTGAGCGCTCGCCTGAAGCACGTAAAGGTATCAGGCCCCTCTTTAGAGTTACTTATGTAGGATGTTAGTGTGATCTAGATCTTAGAGAAGCATGAATTAAAAAATACCTATAACAAGGTTAACCATACATGAACTGGATCTAGTTACGTTTAACACCATTATCCAACAAATATTGTCCATTACATTAAACATTGTAAAACATAGAAGCTTCTTATATTATAAAGTATATTCATAATCCATGCGCGTATCACATCCAGCTGCATAACTCGATAATAACTCACACACACTAAACTACATAGTTCAATACATATTTATAGGGGTGGGGACTTACCCTTCACCGCCTATGCACTTCTCAAAATAGGTCGTATGTTGATAATAACCATGTGCCTTTACAATAGCATGCATACATTCAAGTATTATAATAATAGATTTATTATAGTTAATTGGAAGAAGTAATCCTATTATTAGCTCAAACCATGCATGACACTTATCAGTCGCTTGATCCCAAAATTATATTGCATGTAGCACAAGTCTTCATCTCTATGTGTGATCTGTCTCCAAAAATAGCCCTTATCTAACAAAATGGCTAAGTTCTTAGCCAAATTGTTCCAGCTCCTTTCCTATCTTCCCATGCCTTTAAATGTGCCTTGTTCCCACACGCACATCTTTTGTGTGTCTTATTCTTAGAGCAACATTTTGTTTGCTCAACTTTACCCCACACTAAAGTACGTTACCGTCCTGACAATGTGAATTCTTTCTAATGCTCCCAAATAATAAAGAATAAGTGATGAAATAATTAAAGAATCACTATACAACAGAATGAATCTTTAATCTGCAACATCCTCTTCTTCAACTGGGAGGATCAACTTTGGATATTCATTTTTGATCTCAACCTCCAATGTTTATCAGTCATTTAGCATAGTCCTTGTCTTTTCTGAAATATTTGTGGCTATGGCATCTAGTTCATCCTAAGTGATATTTTATTTCTCATTTTGTAGTACTCAGACAAAATTATCCATATCTGACATCCTTCCTTCCAGAAGATCCATATTTTATGCTATGAGCTTCCCAATATCATCTATTTTCTCCTTATGCAGGTATTGGGCTAGTGCGAGGGCTTCACGCTTTTTTTTCACTAGTGCCAATCTAGCCATGCGCCCTAATGTCTCATCTTTCATCGCTACCAAGACTTTATTATATTCAACTAGAGTCCTGATCCTTATTACTGCCTCTGGTGCTGCACAAAAATTAAGAGCTTGTTCTGCTTTTTTCATCTCATCCTTTAAAGTTTGGATCAATGCCTCGTAATTTGAAATTTTTCTAATTATAGAGGACCTTTCCCTCTTTGCTTCTTGTTCAACATCTTTTGGTGCAGGAATTCAAATTGGGCCATCCTGTAACACCAAATCAACCAAAGTACACACATAATGCATAACATAAGGAAAAAATTTAGGTACCTTAGGTTATAGATGAGGCCTTGCTTTCATAATGTGATCACCAATCTCCTCAGCCATGTTAATGAAAGCCTCATTCTTTTCCAGTTCTCATTCCTTCTCTTCCTTTAGGCACGCTATCTCTGTAGTTTTATCCTTAAATCTATCCTTGACATCTATCCTTGACTATATAGTTGTGTGATAATGCATTGACATATATCCTTGAATCTTCCAAAATTCGACGATCTTCCAGTTGGGAATACGGAGCACAGAAAGATTATTGCCCACAATATATACATTATAATTTAAAATATTCATTTTAATAAATTAAATCCGAATACATGTTGCTTTTAATGTTTCCACAGAGATGAATAACCATTGAAGTGTGAATGGTTGAAATTAATTATTAAATTTGATGACTATGCATGATAAAATGTAATAGAAAGTGTTAACATAAAATTTGAATCAAAATATTTAATTTAATATTATATACTATTAAGTGATAAAAATATTGAAAATGTATAAATATATCAACATAAATATAATTGAAAAATTATATTTTAAGAAATAACATTTCAATAATTAAATAATTAATTTTAAATCATATATATATATATATATATATATCAACAGAACCACATAAAACGAATAAAAAAGAACACTACAATGAGTATATATTTCCACATTAATACAAGTTAGTTTGTCAACTAATAAATAAATGCAATAAGTCTGAGTTATGCAATAAGTCATGGCCATGATGATACCGTAAAGACACATTCACTAAAATAAATTCAAGTTTTCTGTCATGAGTATCAACATGGTAAAAAAATCCCCAAAGAAGACTATGTTGACATTACGATGACAAATTAATGGTGGTGCGAATATTCCCATATGGTTTGGTGTGTCAAAAGCAGAGATAACACACTCTTGCCGAAAATTTTCCACGGATAAATTTCAACCCATGCATGATACCTAAATTTGTGCCATTGATTTTCTGATGTGTTACTGTTGGCTAGCCTCCATTGCTAACAATCTGATTGTGCACACCTTCAATGTAAATATAGAGGATTTTATTAAAATCATTTTCAATGCCATGATTGATCACTACGTCACTCTCATTTCATTATATGAAAATCCAAATGCCAACCCCTTTACCTTAAGCATTCAATCGCCACAAAATTTATTGTCATGCGGTGTTGGATTTCACAAGGCATTTAGATGCTTTTTATTCATTTTAGATGTCAAAAAATAATCCACTTTTAAAATATGATCATCATGGTTGACAAGGAAGATATCATAAAGCGCCTGAAGCGTGGGATTTATTTAACACTTCATTGGATGTACAAATCCACATGAAAGACATCATAAAGCACCTGAATCGCAGGTTATGCACAAGTTTAGACATGTTGGCCTTACTTTCTGGGTGCACAATATTAATATATTCAGAGATCCTAGGTGACCTAGAGACGCTGTGAATTTTTCTGCCTCTTGTCCTAGGTCTTGAGGCTCTGTTTTTTACGGTGGCGCAATGATTCCCTATCGTATGGTTCATCAAAAGAATAAATAACACCACCATAAAATTTCAACGCATGCACTCAAACTTCAATCTTTTTCTTCCATGTTATAAATGGTATTAGAATAAAACCACCCCGATTCTAATAGGGAACTCTTTCGGTGTAAATATATCAGTTGGGGGCTTTAAGTTATAGTAAGAAAAACTCTAAATCACATCATTAGATCCAATAGACTAAATTAATTGTAACTATTGGCCTTACTATAACACCAAAAAAACATTATTAACTTTGAGAAACTATTATTTTACTTTGAAAATCAATGGGTCTGTGTTGTAGGGCTGTGAGAAATGCATATCAAATTGTAAAATATATCATGTATGGGATTAAATTATCTCAAAATCAGTCAAAGCAAACAAACTGCGAGATAAATAATTAAAAGAAAGACAGAAAAAAGCACTACGACATAGATTGTTACATGACTTGGGTGTTTTGGGTAAGTTATCAAAAACCCAAGTGATGTAATCTATATTTTGAAGTGACAATGTGTTGTTGGCCGATATATTTAAAACATGAGATATCAAACATGGAGGGGAAAAGGAGGACGAAGATGGACAACATTTGAGATGAATGGGTAGAAGGATTGAGAGCGCTTCATGCATTAGAATGCTTCGATAATAAATTCGTTGTTGAGGTACAAAGAAGAAATTATAATTTTATCCAACATATGGCCCTCACCTCGAGAGTTATAATAGCATAGAGTTCGTTTCCTAAGGGTCAGATCCCTTATGCCCCAATGAGAAACCTGATACCTATTTGAGTAAAGGAACTTTAAATTAACATTCAGCATCGAGGTCATGTCTTGTTCGGTTTGGAACATTATGTGTAGATGCGTGTAGAATCATTGGAGTTATGTCTGTGTTGGAAGACCAATTTAGAGATGTTGTTTGACTCTCAATCTATGGCATCTCATATTATATATGGAGGAAACACGTGTATAGGATGTATCCCAAAGGTGTTAAGGTTGTTATGAAGGAGCCTTATCTCAATCAAGCTCAGGATGGTCTGCTAATGCCGCATGTTGATATCCCTACACATATGGAGATTATTTGTTCATGTGAAGGAAATGTAGATGATGCGGAGGTGGATCTTGTTACACTGTGGGCTAAAGGAAAGGCATTACATGGGCTACAAGAATACAACTTAGCTTGTAACTGCTTTCAAATGGAATTACAACCATGCCCAACTGTTGATGAGAATAAATTCCAGTATGACCAATCGAAGACACAATGGTAGGGGTTTGGTGAGGATCTTAAAGATGGAAGGGCGAGCTCGCATGTATGGTGTAAGGGTTCAAGCTAAAATAGAGATTCGAGGTCGAATAAAAGGCCGATCCAAGAGCTAATAACATAAGGAAAAGGCACAAGTGGGAGAGGTTAATGAGCCCAAAATGGCGTAACACGACTCAGGATGAAGTGGGGCCAAGGCAACATAGTAAAACAGAGCTTCTAGGATGAAATTTGAGTCCAACTCAGAAGTACATGAGGGAGGAAACTAGATAGAGCCGGGGTGATAGAGAAGCTCTACTCATAACTTGATGAAGAGGCGAGAAAAGCCTTACATTTTCCCATTATTTTCCTACATAATTGTTCACAGGGTTGACAATTTTATTTTTATTTTTGTAAATGTGAATATTTTGAGCCGTAATATTTCAACATACTCTGACAAGAGTTTCTCCACTGTTAGATCTATGACAGTTGTCAGACTCAGTGAATCTCATCTCACAGGGAAAATGCCTTACGACGTAATTATAAGGGATAATTCTAATCTAATCATTTTGTAATTAAACATACATAACCACAATAATGCATTAATACTTACAAAAATGATCAATGATGAAATGATAGCTCAAATACACAAGAGGAGATGAATACTTAGATATATAGGTCAAGGAAGAGGAGATGTGGATGTGTAGGCATGTGGAAAAGGTAGTTAAGTGTGTAATTAAATACTACATGCCTAAAGTAAAATCATACCTCAGTGTGCACACACACTTTGTCTTCGCTCAATAGTTGTCTTCTGATGTGTTGGTGTTAGCATGTTCCATGGTGAAACATACAACATAGAGTTCAATTATTATATATTATGGTGCGTTTACAATTTATTTTATAATGAATCATTAAGTTTATATTTTAGTTTATAGATCAATGGACATGTGTAGGATATTCCATCTTAAATGCCAATTAAGGAATATGATTTATAAAGAAGTTGTACATCCATCCTTTTGTCAATTTTGACTCAATGTGCTTAGTCATAGAAAATGGTTTTTCCTCTAGTTCAGCCGACAGCTGATTTGATGCATACCTTTGAGAATGTGTAGTTTATTAAGATGGAAATTATTGTGATAAACTATTAATTTTAGATATGTATGTCAATCCCTAAGTGTGAGATCTTCAGCCATATCCGAGGGAATGAAAATTTTGGTAGATGCATTATTCCACCTCCTTTTTCCTATGTTTGTGCCAAGCATTTAGATTAATTTTGCACTTAATTCGTAACATGATTTTCTACAATAACAAGGAGGTAATGGATTGCAACATCCTATAAAATTCTGTCATTTTCCTAAGAATTCAAAGTTTCTCTCAGTGCTAATGGGAAGATGACCATTTGGTAAATACATTCAGTAACTGATTTCCTTTGAGAAATGAAGGCATTAGAGTTTTAAAACATCTTATATTATAGAGTCTCTTCTGTAAGCCTATGATAAGAAATTTTCAGGATATATCAGATGCCACAAGTAATAAGCTAGATTTTTATCAAGATTTTAAGTACAATATTGGGAAAGACTAAGTCAGAGTGATTTTAGACCCATGAATCCCTTAAACTGATAGTGCAGATTAGAAAATTGATGAATATTTCTTTTAAATTCTATTTCATAATTTCTTGCACCCATAAAGACTATTGATCAACCAAACATGCTTGGATAAGGGCGCCTAGACTGGGTCACTGGCAAACTAGTTATCAATGAGTAAGCTTCTAGGTGCCTTTGTATACAAAGGATGCTCTTTACCCTAGAGGTGAAAAAGTGTGACAATATGGTCACATGATAGTTGCTTGTAGTCACTTATGGATGTGCCCCAAGAGGATGAAACTTCAATTCACTTGTAACATTCTAAAAAGATGGAAAAAGACTGTATTGTGCTTGAAAAATCCATGACAAAGTCTCACTCTAAAGATAATATGCAATATGATACAGTCAGACCTGACTCTGAAAAATGGTCACATAAAACTAAGTGAAATTTTATGTCTGAGTGTATACACCTAAGTCAACCCAAACATCATGTAGGTTGCTTGTACGACGTAGTGACTAGAATCATACCTTACTAGAGGATCTCTTGTGCAACTGCAAATGAGAGTGGGCTAACTAGCTTGATGGACCAATGAAAAAAGGTGTGTGGATTGGAAATTCAAAAACTTCCCCTTCCTATGAAGTGAATGCATAAGATGTTATGGAAAAGGGAAAGACCCAAGGAATGGCAAGTGACATCAAATATGTGTTATCCAAATAACTCTCCTAGATGCTATTTGGATGCAACCTTAGGTGATTTTATTAGATGACTCTAGATATTTGGTCACATCTCAGGTTGCGTCACACTAGATTTGTATTTATATGATTCCCTTGGCTCAATTTTCATAGGTTGCAGTTCTTCCACACGCCCCACACACCTTACTTTCTTATTGATTTTTTTCCCCTTCTATCTATATTCTACTATCTCCTTTTCCATTTTCCTTTTTTCCTTCCTCCTATGGGTACCCACTTTATTTCCTATCCTGTTGTGCACCTCGGCATTGCACGCACCTTTGTAGACCTACCTTCTAAATCTGCTAGAGTCCCTCACATGCCTTCGAAAGTTTGCAATGCCTTCCATAGGTTCCTATTTTTATTTTTGCTCAAAAAGCACACCCTCTTTTATCTCTGCCAAGAGGCCACACATAGCTTCCTCAGTTGACTAGTTTCTGTGCCCCTTTCCCACATCTTGTCCTATGTAAGTATTCTCCTATTGACTCTTGCAATGTACGCCCAAGTGTGTGATCCGCGTGCCTTCACAAACTTTATTTGAGAAAAAAGATTCATGAATGCCTAAGAAACTTTTTCTTCCACACATGAGAGGAGAGATAAAATTCTATGCCAATCACTGTATCACATGTGCATATGTCATACTTGAGTATACTACACGGTAACCTATACAAATACACGCCAACTTATAGGATACCGAATATAGAAAACTTCACATGGTGTGTGATCACGTCAGCAAAAATGACACATATCAAATGAAATAGTTGGTATAATTCCTTTAAGTCAAAACTGTAATGTGCCACGTGTCATTGCGTGTCAAAGTGAATTGTATACTGGTCTTGACAGCCATTCCATTATGTTTCCATTACTCGATTTTGATGCACTTCGGTCTCATTTTAAATTTCTACCAAGCATATTAGCTACGGGTTACAGGAATTTTCATAAATTTACAGGTATAGGTGAGACAGTTGGTAGTATGGAAATATAGGGCATGAGTACATCATTTCTTATCATCAAAGCACATATATAGTCTAACATCAAGTTACCAGAATTGGTCAATGGGGGCATGATCTTACTAATTCCCTTCAATATCTTCTGACATTACCAAATAGATCATTGGAAGTGCATCTGTAACAACCTTGCATGGTGGTTTTGCAAGACAATTTCCATTCACTATAAGGTCTGTTGGTGGTTGAAGATTTGAGATATGAGTTGGGCCTCCCTTTCTCCTTCTCTTAGTCTCCTTCTTGAGTTCTAGTGAAAAGTAACAAAGTAATACTCTAGGATTTGTAAAAACAATCTTTCCTCTTCTATCGGATAACGATTCACCAAATAAGCCAAAATGCATGGCAAATGAATTCCCATGAGTCTTAGACCTCGACATGGTCTATGTAATGTATGTATCACCTCAAATTCTGTGAATGGGGAATGACTGTACGTCCCTTTAGTAATACACAAGTGTGTTTTTTGGAACTCTTAATCATTGCCTTCCAAATTTTCATTGCATCTTACCTCTCTGTTATGCAAAAAAATTAGGCAATGTTCAGGCTCATATTCTCGAAAATTGCAGTCCCCATGTTCATGTGTTGCACATGCTGGAAGGTTGATTCCATGTGTTGATTTGTGGCATGTCATTGTATGCCCTCTTGATCTCAAATCCCTATTTTTTTTCTTTGCCAGCTTGTGGAGAGATGATCGAGCCTGATTCCTTGGTGCTATCACCTTCCTCATCTTAGGACTTGTCCCCTTTCTACTTACATCCTTCAGATACCTGAGATCCCTATGGCATGTTTAGTCTAGAGATTTTATTGATCAACAGCTTAGTGAGTAGCAGTCAGCGTTAGGCATAGGTAGAGGAACAAATGGTTCACTTATCCTGATAGGATTTATACCATAAGAACTTAAGGTCCCACTCACATTGAGGGATGGTTCACATTCTGGTCTCTCAAACAACTTTCACTCTTCTAGATCCGAGTTACACAGGTGCAAGTTTTATCTGAAAAACAATTTTTGGCATGCCTGAGTGGGATCACAGAGTTGAGCTCATTTTTAGCCAATCTTCATCTCAGCAATTGATTAGTTGTGTTGAGTTATGAAGATCTATCCTTTGGCTGGTCATATTTCTAATTACATCTGGTGACTCCAAGGAATCTAAACACACCCATTTTCTCATTCTTAGACCATTCTCCCATAATTATTCCATATGGACCATTTTTCTTCTACAAGGAATGATAAGAAGATTGATCCAAGCCATGATCTCAGCTGATAATAGCACACCAAATTACATTAGCAAAATAGAAGAGACTAAAATACCATATATGGAAATCCATCATAATCCATAATGCTCAATACATTACAATACAATGAATTGAATTACTCAATAAGAAAGATGTACATATAGGAGGAGGAAAGTACAACTACTACCTAAATCAGTGGTGAAGAACTCCCACTAACTGATACCGGTAGTTAAGTTAACTCCAAAAGACTAGTAAGCTAACTCCACATAACTAAGAAGCTAGTAAGCTAACTCCACACAACTAGTACACCTAAGCAAGCTAACCCAACAAGTGTGGGGCTAACACAAGTGTAAGAATTATCCTAATAAATAAATGAAAGGATTAATGATAACCTACACTAACACCCTCCCGTAAGAATAGATTAGATGGGTGGAAAAAAGGTGGGTCCCAGGCAATAAGGTTTGATGAGGTACCCATGTACAAATAGTTGGGAAAATTGGACACCACAAGGTACCCAAAACCAGTAATAACAAAGTAGAGTGAGAAAAATCTTGCTGCAAGATATCCTCAAGAAGCTCGGCTCCAAAAAATTGTACAACACTGAAGAAGTGTGGTGTGTATTATGGTCTAAATCCACTGCTCGATCATAAAAATCAAAAATAACTGACACCGGGCTTCACCAGAATAAATCCATGCAATGATAATGTCAATGGAGTGATGTCAAAAATGTAAAAAAAAACACCAAACATAATTTGATCAACTGCTACAAATAGGTGTGCCACGACCCAAAAACAACAAAGGCAACAAGGCAAGGACACGAGATCCAAACAAGTAGGAGTTCCACGATCCAAGAAAAGCCAAGGTAAAAACGCAAGGACATAACAAGAAGCAATCAACATGTAACAAGGAAAGGACACGAAACCCAAAGAATCAGTATCAACACCACACCCTCCCATATTGCTGAATGAGTAGAGTGATACCGCATATCTGTATGAGTTGCCAAAATCAACTACTCAAACAATAACAAATTAACACTGGGCTTCACCAGAATAGCTCCCCCACAAGAGAGACTGTCAACATGCCAAAAAAAAGTGTCAAAAATACTAATCCAAAATATATCAACAAACAAGAGAGATATAATTGTATACACTCATAAATACAAGAATGCAACACTCAAAATTTTAGGACGTCGGGATCAACTGAAATTACATCCACAAGTGATCATAACACCCTCCCAAATTTGGCACTTTATAATTGAACTCCATAATAATATATGATGTTGTTGCTCATTTGTTTGCAAAGGTTTATGTAAAAGTTATTCTGGTGAATTACTTTCATCTTATTGATCATGGTGTTTGATTAGCATATGTGTTCTTGGCTTGGTATGATCTGGTTATTGTACCAAGCCAAGATACACATATGTTAATCAAACACCATGATCACTAAGATGAAAGTAATTCGCCAGGGTAACTTTACATAAACCTTTGCAATTTCCAAAAATTATGAGCTCTAAAAAATTTTGTTATTAAATAGCAAAATCTATTCATGGCCATCCTGGTACCTTGCACGGACATCGGGCTCAACCGAAATTGTGTCCACAAGTGATCACAACACCCTCCCAAATTTGGAACTTTATAATTGAGTGCATGTAAATATCACAATGAGTAAAAATACATTTTACATTTGAAATATGTGTATAAAATTTTTACCAATGTGTAGATCTAAAAAAAATACACAATTTCAAAAAAAAAGATCACCTTAATCTGAGCTATAGATCAAAAGTTATGAGCTCTAGAAGGATTTGCTATTAAAATAATATTTTAACGTTGATCTTTGTTTTAAAAGGTACACATGACACCCAAATGTCCAAAGGGTAAAAGAGTGCATCAACATAATACAGGCTTGTGACCAAAGGATAAAATCATGCGCCCAAAACCTAAAATGTCTAGAGGGTAAATCATTGCATCTAGAGGGTACACGTCAATATCCAATGCATAAAAGAATGCACCTAGAGGGTACAGATCTGCATCCAGTGGATAAAAGACTGCATCCAAAACATAAATATCCAGAGGGTAAAAGAATGCATCCAAAAGGTACATGCTTATATCCAATTGATAAAATAATGCACCCAGAGGTTACAGATCTGTGTTTAGTGGATAAAAGACTACATCCAAAACCAAAATATCCAGAGGGTAAAAGAATGCATCCAGAAGGTACACACTTATATCCAATGGATAAAAGAATGCACCCAAAGGGTACATATCTGCATCCAGATTTTAATGTCTCAAAACATGGTCAAGTTTATAGGAGATTCTAGGGTTTTGGCACCTTCCAAATCTAATGCTGCACTATGTTTTGCATAAAAACGCATGCTGCATAAAATTGCTAAAAAATTCCAAATACATGAAAATAATAAACCCTTGCTTGCAAAGAAAAACTTACAGATGGATGTATACATCATCTATTTCTCTAATACCATGAAAGGAATGATAATAAGATCGTTCCAAGCCACGATCTCAGATGATAATAGCACACCACATTAGATTTGCAAAGCAGAAGAGCTAAAATACCATATATGGAAATCAATCATAATCCATAATGCTCAATACATTACAATATAATGACTTGAATTACTCAATAAGAAAGATGTACATATAGGATGAGAGAAGTGTAACTACTACCAAAATCAGTGGTGAAGAACTCCCACTAACTGATACTGGTAGTTAAGTTAACTCTAAAAGACTAGTAAGCTAACTCCACATAACTGAGAAGCTAAGTCAACAAAACTAGTAAGCTAACTCCACACAAATAGTACAGCTAAGCAAGCTAATCCAACAAGTATAGGGCTAACACAAGTGTAAAAATGATCATAATAAATAAATAAAAGGATTAATAATAACCTACAATAATAACCAAAACAGGGTTGAGGAGAAAATAACAAATTTTGCATGACTAAAAGGTGGAGAATGGTGTTTTTTATCCAAACAAGGTATGATAATGTTTTATTAACATGTTCATATGTAGTAGATGCTTGGCCCAGGGGAAGCATGGTGATTGTATGCTTGAAATGAAGGCACAAATACAAGTTTGAGTACAAATTTCAATGTCTTGAGCTTGTTTGATATATTTGGTTGATGTTTCTAACCAAAACATGATGTTATGAATCTATGGAATATGAAGAACATGTTGCTACAGGTATGCCTCTGTCATTAAGGTCAAAAGGGGGAGAAATTTAGGTAGTTTTCCATCAATGACAAAGGGGGAGCTTGTTGGCATGTGGTCCTATAGGTGTTTTTCATTGCTGCAAAACCACATTAATGACAAAGTGGATGATAGAGTACATTCAGATGATGTTGTGTATGATGTTTCCATGATGGTTCATATGTGTACATGATACTATAAGGATATTTAGTGAGGTTTGCTTGCTCTTACAAGCCTATTTAGGTGCCTACGTGATGTTACATGGAGGTAGGAGCTTCTTGGTTGATTGAGAAGCATGTTGGCATGATGGATAGTAGGTTTAGAGAGTTCTTGGGAATGCACATTAGTTGCAAGGTGCAGATACAGGTGATTGACTATGTTTACAGTGTTCATTTGGAGCAAGTGTGTATGCTAAGAGGTATGATATTGAGGTATGAATCCATATGAGATCATTTATGAATGTATTCATGTATATTATGGTGTACTATGTATGTTTGGGTCATTTTTAGTGATTTAAATTTGAGTTATAGTGTTTTTTCAGTTGACCCCAACTTCTACAGTGTGAAACCCTAAGGGGTAACTATGGAAGTCTCAATGTTTGGAGATCTCGGGTTATGGTGATGACATTATAATGATTGGAGATGTTAGTATGATGTGTCATGATGATTTAAGAAAAAATTTAAGTTTCCATGAGGTGAATTTTACAAGTTATGACAGTTTCTATGAGATAGGGTCAAAATCTAGTGCATTTCCGACTAGAATTAGAACTTCTGATACTCACCCTGAATTGTGTGATTTGCATGGGATATTGTGTATTTAAGGTATGCTTATACAGTTACTATAGAAGGTTTCACAAAAATAATGAGGTCGGTTCATCGTCACATTTTTATGAACGAATGCTAAGAAGGTAAACATTTTTTTGTGAGTGTGAAACCCTAGCTTGAAAGTGGTATGGAAGAATTGATTCCTAAGTGGAAATTTTTTCTTCCTAGTGCATGAATTATGATTGTAAAATGTATAGGAATCATTCATATTTCAAGAAATGTATGGAAAATGTCATCATGATGAGTGGTCCCCACTCAAACATGTCAATTTCTGAAGAAGAGTGTTTTGGGACAAGGTTGTCCAAAGGAGTTACATGATAAATTGACATTGTGGAATATATGTGAGTTTATCTTGATGTAAAAATAGGTTTCAAGAAAATTTTAAGTAGGTACATGGTCAAAAGGGCTCCATTCAAGTTGATTGGTCAAAGGGCAGTTGTGAGGCCATAAAAATCAGTGTTCAGTAAAGTTAGCATAACTGGAGCTATATGTAGAGTTTAAAGGTGATTAAATTTGTGTTGGAAATATGATTCAAAGATATTTATAGTGATATGAGGTTTGTATCATGATGATTATATTTGATATGGATTACATGTGAACTTTTAGACAAGAAGAATTTTTCCAGTGCAAGACAGGACAACATCTGCTGAAACTTTTAAGTTGTTTGAAGTATGATATAGATTAGGTGATTCTTTATATCATCTGGAATGTAAACAAGTGTGCATATAACAAGATTATTTTTCTATAACACCTTCATTCCCTTAAGTGCAAGTCAAATGTGCAAAAATACTGTTGTCTTCTCCATATCTACAAGCATGTGATTCAACTTGAATAGTTACACATCAAGAATTGTGTCCTCAATAATCTGCGCATCCTCGTCAGAATTGATTCTTGAAAAATGATCAGGCCCTAAATTACTCTTTCCTAGATTTACAACAACTATGAAATCAAACTCCTGAAAGAGGAGTATCCAATGGAAAATGTGCCCTTGAAAAATAGGCTTTTTGACAAAATACTTCAATGTCATATGATCTATATAAATTATAAATGGAGTAGCCATAAGTATCAAATAAACTTATGAAGCATGTAGATCATAGAAAATTCCTTGCACTCGGTGGTAGTGTATTTATGATCCCCAGATGTCGACTTCCCACTTGTAAAGAATATGGGGTGATCCACATTTCCATCTCCAGGTTGTGCCAAGACTATGCCAATAAATATACTAGAAGCATCAACATGCACATGAAAGGAATTATCCCAAGAAGGAAAGCATATAATAGGTGCAGTGATAAGCCTCTCCTTCAATGTATCAAATGCATGTTGTTGCATGTCACCCCAATAAAATTTTCTTTTAGCCTTTAGCAATCATCTAATCATATATTCTTTGAAAATTTTCTAAAAGCGTAGAAATATTCACATATTCCTTGATAATTTTTTTATAATAGCCAGTATGACCCTAAAATCTGTGCACTTCACTCTGATTAGAAGGTTCTTACAACCCCAAAATGACTGCAACCTTTGTAGGATCCACCAATAATCCTTCTTTACAAATTATATGTCCAAACAAGGTGCCAAAAGGTGTAGCAAAAATACACTTATTAATATTAAGAGAGATGCTTAACTACTTGCACCTCTCAAATATAAGGCTCAGATTATCACATTGATCCTTAACCAACCCATAAATGGTCCAATCGTCTAAATACACTTGCAATAACTTGTGAATAAAATCCTGAAATGCATGCACAACAATGCACGAGAATACCTCTGGCGCATTCTTCAATCCAAAAGACTTGACCGTATATGCAAAGATTCCCCACTTTGTAGTAAAAGTGGTCTTCTCTTGGTCCTCTAGCATAATGCGCACATGACGATAGCTTGAAAATACGTCTATAAAATAAAAAATTTCACACCCTATGATTCCTTCAAGGATTTTGATGTAGCCTAGAATTCAGTGATACAAAACCCTAGACGCACTGACACATCACTCAGTCCATACTGGGCGCTCACCCGAAGCGTGCAAAGGTACCATGTCCCTCTTTAGGGTTGCTGTAGAAGGATGTTAGCATGATGGAGACTTAACATATATAGTCCCATTACTAGCTCGTCAGTCTATAGAGCATACCAGATCTATATCTAAGGAAAATCATAATTAAGTACTAACCATGATGAGATCAATCACATACTAGATTTAGATACACATAAAACTAATGCTTAGATTCAGCCAATATCCTCTATTATATTAATTGCAATAAGTTTACAGAAGCTTCATTGCAATATTAGTAGTATGCGCGTAGCAAATTTAACAATATATCCCTATATATCCCGATACCCTCTGTGTATATCTATATCTCTCTCTATATCTCTCTATATCTATCTATATCTATTACACATTTTACTACATATATATAAGGGTGGGGAATTTCCCTTCACCGCTTAATCATTCCAAAAATAGGTCGCATACTATTCGTAGCCACACGCCTTTTTACAAAACTAGCCACACATGTAAGTGTGCTAACAATAGAATACTACTAGCTAACTGACAGTGAGCAGATCTATTCTCTAGCTTGTGTCCATGCAAAGTGCTTCGTATCCAATCCTCCAAAAATATCCAATGTATGGCATGCATGTCTCTGCCTCATTTTTGTGTTCTGTACGCCATCTCTAAAAATAGACCTTCATGAGAAAAATGGCTAAGTCCTCGAAAACTAAAACTTTTGTTCCACACACATGTTCTCCCTATCCATTCACACCTTTGAATATGACTCACTTTCCCTGCGCGGACTTCTTGTGTGCTTTTTGTCAAGTTTTCTAAATGATCAACATTACCCCACACTAATTTCATCGTCACCCCGATAATGGTCATCTCCAAAAAAACAAAGAAGTAAAGAATAGAAGAATGGAAATAATGAAAATGAATGAAAGAATATTTTTACTTCCACATTCTCTTCTTCAGCCTGGACAATCTAATTCTAGGATATTCTTGTTTTATTTCAGCCTCCAAGGTCCTGTCATTCCATGAGTGCTTCCTCTACTTTTTTTGGAATGTCCACAACAATGGACTCTAATTCATCCCTTACATAATTTCCCCTTTTTCATTTTGCAAGACCAACACAATGTTGGACATTGCAGTCATCCTTCCCTCTAGTAAATCCATCTTCTATTTTCGATGAGTTTCCCAAGCTCTTCTAGTATGAGTCCTTGTGTGGTTCTTGTGCTGCCGACTAGGGCCTCGTGCTTCTGTTTAACCATAGTGCTAATCTTTCTACGCGAGCCCAAGTGTCTCATCCTTCATCAGCTTTCTAGACTTCATTGTCTATCCTCCAGAGTTTTTTATGTTGATGAGCGCCTCTAGATCTGTGTCATATATGTTCAAGGCTTGGTCCACTTTATTTTAATTCTTCTTGATAGCACTTACAACAGTCTTTCGTAGGATGTAACATTTTTCACTCATTAGAATAGCCTTTACCCTTTCCACCTCTTGTGTTGGATCCTTTGGCATGTAGCAGATGTTCAGAGCTCATCTTCAAGCACTAGGTCCACCAACTTTCTTACATAGTGTATTGCTGAAGGAAATTTCTCTTGGTACCTTTGGCTCCAAATGTGGCCTAGCTCTTATGAACATTGTCGCCAATAGTCCTCTACGATGCTGACAAATACAGTGTTTTTATTCTACACTAAGTCTCTTTCCTATGTGATTAGGCATGCTATTTCCCCATACATTTGTTTTAATTTCTTTCCTTGCAAGCACCCTGATGGTTGCGGCCTTATCCATGTTGTGCGTACGAGCCACCTCTGTGGAGACCTTTCACCAATGCATTACTTACTTATCTCATCGGACATAACAATAGACTTTACTATGTCATATGTCTATCTTGGGGATGTATTTTTCAACCATCCTCGACACACACGACTCCTCACACACATTGAATTCTAGGCTCATCCATATGCTTGTGCATCAACCATAAAAGTTTCTTTTCATTGTGCATGGTAGTTTCCAGATCTTCATCCATCAACTCTTAGCCGATATAACTCATTTTTTGCTCATCAGTGCTCTAGAAATCAGGTGTGGAAAATCTTTACTTGTGTCCTCAGCATAGCCCATGATTGGTGCACTGTGTTCTCCACTTATTCTCTTTATTCCTAGGCCCCTTGGGAACTGGAGCTTCAAGATTTAGGAGTTTATTTTGTATCATGACCCCAAGTAGTCTCATGCACAGATTTCAAATGTCTCCTTTTCTCTGTCCTCTCCATCCTTCCTGTCCTTCATCTCTTTGATATCCTCTCATGGCTCCTCCTTTCTCTATGGTTCCTCCTCATATTCAGGTGGTGTAGGAGACCCTGGCTTTCTTTCCTTCGGATTCCTTCTGCCTCTTCACCCAACTTTAACTTCCTTCTCCTTTTTGGCTCAGTTGTACTCCTTCTGTGGAGATATTCGAGTTGACCTACTTACACTGATTTGTGGAGTAGCACCTTGAGTCCTTATTCGATTGAATACTCTTCTTAAACCTGGCACTCTCCATGAACTACTTTTGGATCCTCTTCTTCTTCCTTCCCCTATGAGTTGGCAGTAGTGGCACGTTGCTCTAATTCTCTTCCTATCTGATGGATGCCTCCTCATGCTATGCTCTAAACCACCACTATCCTTACATGCTCATCCTCTTCATCTTCTACGTCATTGTCTCTTGTGGGCTTCGGCGCACTAGATATGTTCTCCATGGTATGGTTGACCCTTTGGAGGCCCTGGGAGCACGAACTCATTCTTCCACATACTTGTTGTTTTCCAAGTTTGGGCTTCAATTAAAGGTACACTAGAGCTACCCCAATATCTTCGATAGCTAAACTCCTTGGATTTATGCTCAGCACATCTGATATGAGCCTTTCAATATATGTAGCTTATGTCCCTAGATATACATACTTCTTCCTCAGTGTGTGGTAGTTGCAGTCTACCTTGTCTGCATTGAATGTTAGGTGGCGTGCATCTAAGAACCTATGAATCTGAGGCCTAAAAAATACATTGTTTTGAAGGCATGTACCTAGCTTGCACCATGGGATTTGTTAGCATATGGATTTTCACGCATGAAAATGACATGCAATTGTGTGGGAACGAAGTCCCTCCTAAATGAAGGTGAGGCTGCCTTTATTGAAAACCAAAATTGTATTTACATCTATACATTCAAAATTGTATGTGGGGGGTGTTTTGGAACATCAATGGAAAGAAAAGTGAATGAGGGAGATGGAATGGAATGAAGGAAAAGGATTAGAATGGAATGAGTTGAAATAACATGCAAGAGTTAGGTAAAAACAGAGCCTAATATTGCACGAAGAGGAAAGATGAATAACTAACACAAATAAAACGGAGTTTGAGTTAGGCTAAACAAGAATGTGTAAAAGGGAACACACGTGAGCAAGTAGATAATCAGAGTTTGATCACTGTGAACTAGAACAGACAGATTAATAACGTTGAAAATAAGATCAAAGACAATATTTGCATGCAAGATTCAAACATCTAACATCTAACGAACATAAGAACATCAAATTTTATAAGAGATCAATGAATGAGACAAAAATTTCGTGTTTCATTAACTCCAAAAAAATTTCTCAAAATAACACAAAGTTTCTTTCTTTGAAGTAAAGCTTGCATACAAAAATATTTCTTCTCCTCTCTCAAATTCACCCTTTATAAATGAGCCCCTCACTTCCTTTTATAACCCAAAAGTTGGTTACAAAGTAGTTAGGGTTTTACATGATCATTAAATAAAGAACTTAAGTGACATTTGAATTTTTCAAACCAACTTTGTTAAAGACAACTAAAAATAGAAATTACTTAAATTATCCATAGTCTTCCCGACTGTAAATAACAACATCCTTTTCTTAAAATACCACTTTTTAATATATACAATAATAACCAGTGCCTTATCCATTGAAATGGGGTCTTCCTATCTCAAAACATATGAGAAATGGACTCTCCCACTTCATTAAATATCAATAAAATTATCCCCCTAAACAGCTAGTGAAATTAGGATATACCCGCTTTTGCCAGTTGACAAGATCTAAACTTTCCTAAGGTTTCAAACATCTTTTCTTCTTCTAGAGATGCATTTGGTCGAATAATAGCCTCAAAAAAATACCTGCAATTCAAGAATCCTACTTGGTATATCATTTAAATTAACAATCTTTGGATTGAGAATTCTTAAATAATTTCTTTAATTTAATGCACCGCTCCACCAAAACTAACGAGAAATTGTTGGTAGGAGTGTACATGTCCTTAAACAATTTGTGAAAATTTCTCTTCCACCTATTCTGATGAACACCTTTGATAATGCTCATTTATGAGTTTATAAGGGATCTCAGCTATGAATTCTTGAATCAAGGAGAGTGAAGTGAAGGCTTCATTGCATATGCTCTCATAATGGATCATAGAATCCTCAAGAAGCGTCTTCCTTGATTTGAGATGCAGACACCAAAGAAAATGTGTCCCTCGATGTTCAAATTAGAGAATTCCTTCAATGGATAAAACTGAGGATTCCATACTCATCATCTCCTCTAAACTGGGCAATATCTCATCCAAATTTTATATATTAAAAACAAAAGTTTCCTTGAAAGAAAGAATTGGATCAAGATACGCACTGACATCTTCATGGAGCTTAACCGTTTTTTTGATTGTCCCTTGGCCTAAAAACGAGAATCTTTGTAAGCCAAGTTTTAATGACATGGCCCAATGTGTTTATTTATTTTGATAAATTGAAAGTTTCTTCATCGGGGAAAGCCACTGCATTGGGCATTGGGAAAGTGGATGATATGGGATTTATCTAATGTTGAACATATTCCACCAATTGATTCTTTTTGGCCTTGAGCTGAGAGTTCTGAGACTTATATTTCTCAAGTCTCTTTAGCACGATATCAATTGAATCTTGAGCCATTGTCCATGTCACTTTCTAATGTGGACCTCCCAAGTCCAAGTTCTGGAAACTTCATAATCAGCAGGTGTCATGGCATCACGCTCCTTATCAACTTGTGGGATGGCAAGATCTGTAAATCTATTTCCGTCATTATCCACCATTATTCGAGAAAGCACCTTAGGCTTCTTAGGAATGACATCATTTGAAATTTTGAAAAGGGCATCAAAATCAATGTCAATTGCCTTGACAACCCTCTTCCTTTTCTTAACCTCGGAATCAACCCAAGAAGGAGTATCATTCACTACTTTCCGCATACAAAATCCTAGAGCTTGAAGAAATATTCTCATTGTTCTCGACATCATGAGATCCTGCAAGAATCCTATCCACGACCTCGATTTGAGGAGAAATAACCTCAATATCCACCTCCTGATCATTCAAGAGATTTTGGGAAATTTCTTCATGAACTGCATGCTCCGAAGTGTTTGATATTTGGACTACCTGCACCTGAGTGGACGCTTGTGCAAAGCATGGCTGAGGATCGTTTGTCACGAGCTTCTGAGAACTATTAACAATGTGAGTAGAAGAATATCTACTTGAATTAGAAAATCTTGATACACGCTCTCTTCCTTTTCCAGGGCTAGGGTCTTTAGATTTTTCTCCTCATGGCACATTACTCAGTGAAGTGGATTTTGGAAACCACTCCTTTCTTGTTTGTTGTGTATGATTGGATGGTACAGAGGTTGATCGAGAAGGGGCTTTAGTTGAATGAAGACCTCCTCGATGTTGGCAATTTTTGTGATCCTGAAGAATGATCTTGAATTGATTGTAACTTGGCAAGTTATTTGTTGTACCGAGATATGCTTCTTTCAAGAATCGGTTGATTCTTGCTATCAAGAGAAAATTCATCTCTTTTGGTCCAGTCAATTCGAGGCAATGGGGTAAAAGCAACTGCATCATATGAGGGATCAATAACATCTTCATCATCATTTATGAATGAATCGGGAGGGTTCTTGATGTAAAAGGCCTTGATCTGAGCAAGTGTTAGGTGAGAAAACTCTCATCTTCTTACTTCATGCTCGTCTGAACAGGCAGCCCATAAATCTTCCATGGTAGGGTTATGTTGATACTTTGCTCAAAGAATATTCTACATATATCCATTGATATCAAACTGGGCTCTCTTCACATATGGATGAATTGTGATGAGGACGAACTCTTTTTCCATGAGTTATGCACTAAAAATATTTGGACATTGGTATTCCCCGATTTGGATTAGGAAATGAATTCTTGAATGGTGTTTGTCACTGAGAAGGAAATGAACTTAAAATAGTTGTCATACAAGCTCCATTAATGCCCATCTATCACTAATGTACTTTGGAAGATTCCATGGAGTACCAGTAAAGCCACTCACACGAATGTAGGAAAAGGATGAAAATTGAATAAACCAGGTTCCCCATTGGGAAATGACATTCATGGCTTCTTTAGAAAATATTTCCTCTGTATTCCGATTCAGGTTCTGAATCACACGGAAGGTGAATGCATCGTTGACTCTTCTAAAATGGTGAGAGCTATTTTTGAAACTTAGTTGCGAATAATAATGGAAGACACTATTTGACGTCCTACTGGCTACTCTTTTTTTGAGTCCAAAAAATATCTTTCTTCTTGTTACTGCATAATTCAGATATGATGTCATGTAGAAGCATCCAATCATCTTAACTTCTATCAATTGTTTGTGAAGGGTATTACTGATAATGGTGGCCCAATCCAAAAAATATTTCTTGGCAAGGATGACACAGATAAATTGATACATCCATGGGTGGAAAATCCTAGCAGAGGGTAAACCAAAAACTTGACTTAGGAGAGTAATCATGTCCCCAATTTCTTCCACAAACTCAACGTGGTACAGTTCTTTGGGAAGCTGGTCAATGTGAGGCCTCTTGGTCACTAACCAGTTGTTATTAACCATCTTACTCCATCTCAGGGGTTCTTCATCCCAAAATTCTTACACTGACTGGTGAGTGATACCCACATTCTCAGGAAAATCATGTATGTCGAGAAATTCCTCAATGTGCTTTGGTGTGATTAAGAGGAAAGGCTCATAATTATCTTTAAAAATTCCTCATCTCTCAAGATCATAATGCTCCACATAAGTGATAACCAATTCTGGACACTGCACCGAGATAGGAAATGTTGCTGCTTGAGGTAGACCACTATGGTAAAGCCTATCTGAGACTATGGTTTTGCATTCAATTTTCACATGTTCACAAAATTTTTGCACATTGATGTGACCTAGATTTGTATCAGTGATATTGTCATATCCTAAATCAATGGAACTGGGAGGGATGATTCCTTGGAATTCGTACTTGAGTGCGGACTTATTCGATTTATCCATTGGCTTCCTTGATCTTCCTGCAGATTTGCTACATTTCTTGGCCATTATGAATTTCACAGAAGAAAGACTCAAGCACACAAAACAACGCAAGAGGGATCGGGTCTCAGTCTCTGAAACCCCTGTCAATGCAAGAAAAATATGACTCACTTTAATATTATTATTATTATTATTATTATTTTAAAAATAATAATAATAACAACCAATCCGAATTACAAATTTTTTTTTTTTTTAATACAAATATATCGACACTAAGCTCGAGTTCCAAATCTGGCAATACAGTGATATATATAATTAAAATCTCCCGATTTTATTTAATTTGATGGAGCAAATTCTCCTTGGTATGCATGAAAATCACCAAATTTTAATGACCGCATAATTTGAGATTTACTTCTTCGATGTGATATTATGATCGATGCATGAATATACTTGTTGAATCTTCTTGTAAATGCATTGATACACCTAGAGAATATGTGGGGGATATGTATTTTTCTTATTTTGGATTGTCTTTCTTTCTTTCCCTACGTTAAAATTGGTTTTCCTTTGCTGTGTTGGATTTGGTGAATACTCCCTTCTTGTTCCTTGGCTGTGCAGAGATTAGCTTGGATGAGTTTATAGCTTTTGTTGTATGAAGGCTGCGTGGTGAGAGACCTGGAGAATGCATGAAATCTTGATGCAAATTGTTTCCTTTAACCTGCATGGAAACTTGTTTACTTCTGCAATATTCTTTTATCTCCTTTGGGCTGTGTGGGAGAAGTTATTTGGACTGTTCTCCTTTTCTTTTGGTTTCCCACGTGGACTTGTGCTTTCACCTTGCTGCCCTCTTGACTATGTGTGGAACCTTTTTCTTGGCTCTATTTGTATGTGTTGATAGTGGATGTGTGAACAATGGCCTGACAGGTAAATGTGTGGCTAGTTAAAGAATGCATGGCCTTTTAATTTTTGGTTCTTTATTTTTTCACTGGCTTGGCTTTATTTTTTCCTATAAATGTGTATTGGGCTTGTGTCTCCTCCCTGTGAATATGCAGCTTGTTATCTTTCTTCTCCAGGCATGCGCGGGTTATCCTTACTTCCTGACAGTTGTGAGCTTTGCTAATGAGATGCCTTCTATTTTTAAAACCTGTGGGAATAAGTGTGTGGGAATGTGTAAACAATTGGTGAATGCGCAGAAACAATTCTCTTTGTATATGCGTGATGGAGTTTTGTTTCCCAATGCGTGGAGGATCTTTTTTTGACCTTTGCTAATGCGTAGCTTGGTATTTTGGTATTTGTTGGATTTGATGAATACTCTTTTCCTACTCCTTGGCTGCGCAGAGATTTACTTTAACTATTCTATCTTTTTTTCATAAAGATTTCTATGACCATCCTATCCTCTCCCACATGGTGTTTTGGGACTGGTTTTATCCTTTGCAATGGCCTTTGCTTGGACTGTCCTCTTGCACGTATTTCTCCTTCACAATGGCATTCACACACTAGTATTATTTGATGGATGTGATAAAAATGTTATTATGCTTCTTAGAAGAAGTAAGAAGTAATTTAGAAAGCTTCGTATGACTCTTTCAAATGAGTTTGATAGAGGAATTTATGAGGGTTAACCCAGTTTCCCCTCTTCCTAAGTAGTGGAATTAATTGCCAAGGGAAAATGGGGAAAGCAACAGCCAATTGCCAACGGAAATGGCAAAGTGGGCTGGAAAATCCCCATTTAATTTCCCCATGTGGGAAATTGAGATATTTTTTACCTGTTTGTGAGTTTATTAATTTGGTAATCAAGAGAATAAATCCCACAGGTGGGGATTTAAAACAATTTTTCTAGGAAAGGGGAAATCTGGGCCTGGGAAGCCAATTTGGCATCCCCAAAAATGGGAAGTAGAAACTTATTTTTCCCTAGAAAAAACTTGTCGAATGAATTTTAATCAATATTTATTTAATTTAATACTCCAAAGTTATTAAAACTTAATTTTATCAAACAAAGAGTAATTAATTAATAAATTATTAACTAATTAATATTTAACACGATTTGAGACCTGGCGGGAGGAGTTCTCGCCCGAAATGGGTGAAATGAAGACTGGAACGATCACAAAAATGAGATGGTCATGATGAGAGTGATAAACCACGCAAAGTAACACTTTTGAAAATTTTCAAAATTTCCATTTTTATTTTTTTATTAATTTTGTGAAGTCAAAATTAGCTGATAACAGCTGGCTCTAATTGGGGACAAGGACTTCATGGACATAGCAACAAACCCAGACCAAAAAATTCATGAATATGATCTCAAAATGATGGGGCACAAAAATGGGGTGATACAAAAGAGGATACCGAAAGATGGGGAAAAGAAACAAACCAAAATCCTAATTACTTATGTACATACGGGGAACAACCCATTTTCAATTTTGATAGTGCTTGAGATATTGCCCATTGTAGGGCAAAGGAAATTGAGTTCCATCAAGATACGCCAAGTAATAGGTACTATCTCCAAAGAAATGTCTGATTTTGAAAGGGCCTAGCCACATCGAATCAAACTTCCCATGTTTTCCTTTCGATTTACATCTCTTGTCCCAGAGAAGAACCAAGTCATTGATTTGGAATTGTCTCTCTTTTGTTTTCATGTCAAGCAACCTCTTTACCTTGGATTGATGTTCCTTGATCCTGTTTTCCACTTGACTTCTTTGTTCCTTAAGCTTGCTTAGGAACATGATCCTTTTATCTAATGCATTGGTGAAGCATTCATCATCAACTACTTGGGCTAATTTTAATGCTAGTAACTCCAGTGTGATGGGAATTTGAGCATTGGTTCCATACAAAATTTGAAATGGAGACATCCTGATTGCTCTTTTGAGAGATATGCGGTCAGCCCACAATGCGTCATATAACTTTTTGTGCCAAGTTCTTTGATTTTCTTCTACTAACTTGCACACGATAGTAATGATGTTCTTGTTACTGGATTCTGCCTAACCATTTCACTGAGGTTAGTAATCTGACGAATGAGGTAAAGATATCACATACCCATAACAAAAAACTATCATCTCTGTAGAAGAAAATTTTGAGGCATTTTCCATCACGATCTTGTGTGGAATTCCATAATGAACCAATATATTTTCTTTAATGAAATCACATATTACAACAGTAGATGTTTGTTTCACCGGTATAGCTTTTACCCACTTTGTAAAGTAGTCAGTTACAGTGAGTATGTGAGTATTACCAGCACTAGAATTAGGATTCAAAACCCCAATGAAATCTAAACCCCATTGTTGAAAGGATTCTTCAACGACAACTGGCTTCAAAGGCAAAGCTGTCAATTTTGGTCTTCCAACAAATTGCTGACAAGCTTCACATTTTGTCACCCATTTTTGAGAATCAAAAAACATAGTGGGCCAGTAATAATGTGCTCACAAAATTTTATGAGCCACTACTAGGCCAGAGAAATGACCACCACAAGCATGATTGTGAAAAGCTTCCAACAACCTAAGTTGTTGCTCTTTATCAACACATCTAAGGAACATGTAGTCAATTCCTTTCTTGAACAAAGTCTTGTCCCAAATGACGTACCTAGAAGCTCTTAGTTTGATAGCTCTTTTTTCCTTAGCTATCATATTCTTTGGACACTCGTCATATGTGAGAAAGTACGCTTTATCAGAGTAAAATTTGTCTTTAGTACTAAAAAAAACTACCAGTGGTAAATTTTCCTCAACTGGTTCTTCTTTAGAGTCATCTCATGGTACATTCTCTGTGATGAGTTGGTAGAGTCCTCTTCCTTAAACCAACTTGGTAGGCTTGATATCCAAATCATATTCCTAGATCTTGGAGACCTAATTACCTGTTTTAGATCATGGTTCCTATTGTGTCAGCATTGATTTAACTACGGTGTCTGGAACTAAGACTTTGGTGTGAGAATTCAACACGTAGTACCTGAAGTGTTTCAGGGCTCTCACCACCACGTACGCATGCCTCTCAAGGGGAGTGTAATTGATTTCGTGTTTCTTGAACCTAGAACTCATGAATGCAATAGGAGATCTAATTCCCTCTTGATTGTGTTGAGTCAAAATGGCAGAGATTGTGTGTAGCGAAGCATAACAATAAATTATGAAATCCTTTTTAAAATCAGGACACACCAATGTATGGGCTTTTGTAATATCACCCTTAATTTTCTAGAATAATTCTCTACTTTCCTTCAACCATTTGAAGGATTATTTTCCTTTCATCATATCAGTTATTTCTTAAGTCAGCTCGGCATAATCTGGCATGAACCTACTCAAAAATTTCATCTTCCCAAAGAAGGAGTGGACCCCAGGCTTACTTGTAGGAAAGGAAAGATTCTTGATAGCTTGAACACACTCAAGATTGATCTTAGTTCCTTCCTTAGAAACAATATGACCTAGGATCTTCACTTCCGTAACTCCGAACACAGACTTTTTTAGATTCAAATAGATCTTATGAAGTCTACACCTTTGCAATATTTTCTCTAAATATCTTAGGTGATCTTCTTGCTTCTTTGAGAACACTGTCAAGCCATCTAGGTATATTATGATGATCTTATCTTTATAATCTACGAATGCCATATCCATAGCCCTTTGAAAGGTAGCACTGGCATTAATCAAACCAAAAGGCATTCTTCTATATGCAAACATACCCCAAGGGGTGGTGAACGCGGTTTTATGTTGATATTCTCTAGCCACTTCAATCTAATTATAGCGAGAGAAACCATCTAGCATGGATAGCATTTCTGATCCAGTTACTTCCTGTCGAATATGGTCCATGACTGGCAGTGGGTAGTTATCCTTCAAGTAAGCCTAATTAAGATTGTGGAAATCCATGTAAATCTTAATTTCTCCATTTTTCTTATGAACCGGTACAATATTAGCTATCCAGGTCAAATGTCAAATAGGAAACACAATCTGTGCATCTAACATCTTTTGAACTTCATGGAATATTGTGCCCACTATCTTGGGATTATATTGTCTTTGATTTTTTCTGAAAGGAACTACACCAGGCTTTAAGGGTATGGCATGCTCCATTTCCCTGGATTGGAAAGACTTCAAGTCTTCATATGAGTAAGCCAAGACATTTGCATATTTGGTAAGGAGGCTTATGAATTTCTTGCGCTCCTCAAGTGAGCAACACTTACTGATGTTGACCAGGTGAGGTTTATCCTTGGTACCGATGTTAACTTGGTCATAGTTAGTAGAATTCATAGATCCTACCTACTCTTTCTCTTTGATAAACATGTCATGTTTATCAAAAAGTTCTTCAAGTGAAACCAATCCTTTGGGAATTTTATTTCCTTTGAGTTGAATGATGCCTTCACCAGGATCTTCATTCTCAACTCCTTCCTGAATGGGTGAGGTAGTTGATTCACAAAATGCATAATCACTTCCCTCAAAGTAAAATTTTTCAAAATTGTCCCTCTTTTCCAAGAAAGCAATAATTTGTTGATCATCATTGAATACTTGCCAATTTTCTACATTATTAGGAACACTTGGCCTAAAAACCATTTCAATGGTGTATTTGTCTTGATCAAACTCTGAATTTGGAATCATTAATGAAGTTGAGACTGCGAGAGAATCTACTTTTTCATTATTTTCACAAGGGATGAATTTTATGGAAAAATCATCAAAGACTTCTATCACATCCCACACTTTATTTCTGTAGTGTCTTAAACGATCGTTATTTTCTTGGAACTAATTTCTTGCTTGTTTCATGATCAATTCCGCATCTCCAAATACTTCCAAATTTTTGGTCCCTTTCTCCTATGTAGCTTGGAGGCCAAGGATTAATGCCTCATATTCTACAATGTTATTAGTATTTGAAAATTCAATTTTGTAGGAAAAAGGAAATGTTTTACCATTTGGAGATATGAGCACCACTCCTACGTCAGAACCTGTCGAGCAATAACTTCCATCGAACTCAAGAATTTAGATCTCATTGAAATCTTGGCAAGTGATCTTAGGGGTATGAATTTCTGAAGTCATCATATAATTACCAATACTTGATCCTTGGAATAGGATCTGTGTGCGAGGATCTTCGGTTTTATTTACCGTGAAATTTTCCTAAGCTTCCAACATTAGCTTCTTCATTTATCCATTGATATGGATCATGGCATGAGACAAATCCATTTGAATCTCTCCACCTAGATCTCTACAAAATTTCTTGCTCAATAGCATACCATATAAAGCGGGAATGTCAGCAACTAAAATAGTTACCTTAACTCACTTTTGAGGAGATTGAGCTAAAACCATTTGGGTGTCTTTAATCTACCCAATCAGAGGAACTTGCTTGGTTTCCATGGAGTAACACGATCTGAATTTTCTCGTACAAGTCAAACTAGGAGCATGTGCTACTTTTTCCAGCATCACATTATCTGAGGCTCCAGAGTCTATAATGTAATTTCTTAATTTGCATACATTGATAAGAAAGGACACAAATAAAGGTTCAATATTTTCATTTGAAGTTGTAGTGGCCGCCACAATATTTTGAGTCTTCCCATATTTGGGAGTTTTCAAAATTCCTTTGGAGGAATAAACCGTAGAGTCGTATTTGATAAACTGGACCAATTTCTCTAGTTGATCCTTATTGGACTTCAATTACTTTGTCTGTGACATGGAAATTTTGGTTATATTGATATGATCGATGATATCAAATTTGGGAAAAGTAATCCTACTCAATGTCTTAGATATTAGTTCTTTCGAACTTGATGATGGTACAAATTTTGACCTTTACTTCAGGCTTGGTTGATATTGATGTAGAAGAAGAAACTTTCTTCATAGCTGATTTAGCTATGGATTAACTTAGCAAAGGTTCTCCTTTCTTTAAGATAGTTTTGACCTTAGGAGTCTCAGCTATCTTTGATTCTTTGGAAGCTTCTTTAATTTTGGATTCCTTAGGAACTTCCTTGGAAACCTCTTTATATCCCGCCTTAGTGATATTTTGATCCTTTTTCTGAGGTCGTGTGAAGACAGCAAAAGACTGGCTATTCATATCTTCTATAATTTCTTTGTATTCATCTTCTTCTTCTAAATGGTACTTGAAGAAATGATTATTAATTTCTCCCTCAGGATCTTCAACTTCATGTTCAAATTCTCTAGAATTTGGCTCTTCCTCATCAACCTCAATGACTTCAACTTCATCGTCACTTTCTTCAATGACATCACATTTTGAGTTAGTTGTGGGAGCTGCTTCAATAGCAAGCCTCGTCGGAGGACCTACAATCCTAGATTTTTTGGGAACATAGCCTTTCCTTGGAATGTCTTTGTAAGGAGAGGGTTTACTACTCTGAGCAACTTGATTTTACAAAGCTAGCACATCATTAGCTAACTTAGTAAGTATAGCTTATGAAGCATTGTGAGTTTCTTGACTCTTTCCCTTGAGGGAAGTTTTCTTGAATTTTCCTGCCATGATTAATTCATCCTCAATTTCTATGGCCAAGGATTGAGAAAGTTCTAAATTAGGAACTTTAGCCCTTCTCAGATGATAGCATACTTTTGGTTGTTGTGTGTTAATAAAGAAACATTTTTGTCTATTAGGATTCAGTCGAATCCCGGCAAGAACTTTATTCACCATTCTGTTGAATTTAACCACAAAATTCCTCATGGGTTCTGTGTGCTCTTTCTTCACCTGAGATAGTTGGGAAAGAAGAGCATGTTCATATTTTGTTGTTTTGAATCAATCTTCAAACTTAGTTTTCATATCATTCCAATTCGTAATGCATCCATTGGGTAGATGATGAAACCAATCTGCAGCACCATCATGCAATGTTTCAATGAAGAGGTGAATAGAAACATCTTTATATTCCATTGAAAAAACTACACCTGCAGCAAAGAAAGTAGAAATGTGGTCATCTGGTGATGTCTTCCTGTCTCCATCGAACTTGGAAAGAATCTTTCTTGATCCTCGTGGGAGTTCATGTCAAGCTAGTAAGGCTAATGGGCCTATGGTATTTCCCCATGGTACATTGACTACCATTTTGGGAAAGGTGGTATGCGAAGGTAAAACAATTTGAGCAAGGACAAGTGCTTGACTAGTACTGATTCCTTCCTTGATTGTTCTTTCAGAACTTAATGCAAATCTTGCAGATATATGAGGTGTGTTCTTCTTTAGAGGAGATAACTTGAAACCATACTTTCCTTGAAAGTCAAAAATAGGATCAAATCGACCTTTATCTTTTTCTCCTCACGTAAACCTCTTTCCTTCAAGTTGAAATCTTTATTGTGAATGGATCACTAGCATGTTCTGATCAGCTCTAGCCTTTTCTCTTCACTCTCTTTCTTGAGCTATTTGTGCCTGAATAACTTTAGCAACTCTCGTGGCTTTCTCTTCTTCGTTATCTAATACTGATGCGGCAAGATGAAAATGATAGTTATTCATGTGTTTTTCTGAAATAGCTTTCCTCAAATCTAATGATATGTCTTCTTGAGTATCTACAAAAATAAGATCTGGTTACAAGATAGGTGGGTTACCTGTAATAGTCATACAAATTATTACCTTGGTGGAAGAGGACCACGTCAATGAACAACAATCAACACGTTTCCAGGAGGTCTTCTGGCCACAAGTGTGGGTGCTCTTCTTCTAAGGTCTTCAATGTAGATTTCTATGTTAATGGCTCTATCAACAGCCACAAATTTCTGTAATCTTTCATGGTTTTCCCAAGCTACTATTCAAAGGTTGGTAGCAATGTCTCCTTGAAAATATTTGTTGAGCACAAGGTTCGAGTGAAGACCTGTAGCTTGTGTAGAGGGCATAGTCATAAAGACTTAACCAAGCACTGGTTAATGATTCTTGAATCCCCGGTAGAGTCATCAAAAACTATTAGCATATGGATTTTCACACTTGCAAATGACATGCAAAAATGTGGGAACTAAGTCCCTCCTCAATGAAGGTGAGGCTACCATTATTTAAAACCAAAACTGTATTTACATCTGTACATTCAAAATTGTATGTGGGGAGTGTTTTAGAACATCAATGGAAAGAAAAGTGAATGAGGGAGATGGAATGGAATGAAGGAAAAGAGTGGAATGGAATGAGTTGAAAGAACATGCAAGAGTTAGGTAAAAATAGAACTTAATATTACACAAAGAGGAAAGATGAATAACTAACACAAATAAAACAAATTTTGAGTTAGTTAAACAAGAATATGTAAAAGGGAACACACATGAGCAAGTAAATAATAGAGCTTGATCACTGTGAACAAGAACAACAACTTAATAATGTTGACAATAAGATCAAAGACAATATTTGTATGCAATATTCAAATATCTAACATCTAATGAGCATAAGAACATCAAATGTTATAAGAGATAATGAATGAGACACAAAGTTCGTATTTCATTAACTCCAAAATGTTTTCACAAAAGAACACAAAGTTTCTTCCTGAAATAAAGCTTGCACACAAAAGTATTTTCTTCTCCTCTCTCAAAGTCCCCCTTTACAAATGAGCCCCTCACTTCCTTTTATAACCCAAAAGTTGGTTACAAATTAGTTAGGGTTTTACATGATCATTAAATAAGGCACTTAAGTGACCTTTGACTTTTTCTAACCAACTTTATTAAAAGCAACTAAAAATATAAATCACTTAAGTTATCCACAGCTTTCCAAAACCAAATAACAACATCCTTTTCTTAAAAATCCACTTTTTAAAATATACAATAATAATTGGTGCCTTATCCATTGAAATGGGGTTTGCCTATCTCAAGCGTATGAGAAATGGACTCTCCTACTTCGTTAAATGCCAAGAAAATTATCTCCCTCAACCGTCAGTGAAATTAGGATCTGCCACTTTTTCTAGTTGAAAGGATCTAAACCTTCCCAAAGTTTCAAACATATTTTCTTCTTCTGGAGGTTCATTTGGTCGAAGAATAGCTTCAAAAATTACCTGCAATTCAAGAATCCTACTTGGCATATCATTTAAATTAATAATCTTTGATTGAGAATTCTCAAATAAGTTCTTTAATTTGATGCACCGCTCCATTGAAACTGATGAGAAACTATTGGCGAGAGTGTACATGTCCTTAAACAATTGTGAAAATTGCTCTTCCACTTGTTCCAATGAACACATTTGATTATGCTCATTTACGAGGTTGCAAGGGATCTCAACTATGAATTCTTGAATCAAGGTGAGTGAAGTGAAGGCTTCATTGCATATGCTCTCATAATGGATCATAGAATCCTTGAGAAGCATCTTCCTTGATTTGAGATGCAGACACCAAATAAAATGTGTCCCTTAATGTTCAAATTCAAGAATTCCTTCAATGGCTAAAATTGAGGATTCCATACTCGTCATCTCCTGCAAACTGGGAAATATCTCATCCAAATTTGATATATTAGAAACAAAGGTTCCTTGAAAGAAAGAATTGGATCAATATACGCACTGACATCTTCATGGAGCTTAATCGTTGTTTTGATCGTCCCTTGGCCTGAAACGAGAATCTCTGAAATCCAATTTTTAGTGACATGGCCCAATGTGTTTATTTCTTTTGAAAAATTGAGAGTTTCTTCATCAGGGGCAGCCACTGCATCAGATATTGGGAAAGTGGATGATATGGGATTTATCAGATGTTGAACATATTCCACCAATTGATTCTTATCGGCCTTGAGCTGAGAGTTGTGAGAATTATATTTTTGAAGTCTCTTTAGCACAATATCAGTTGAATCTCAAGCCATTGCCATGTCACTTTCTAATGTGGACCTCCCAAGTCCAAGTCTAGAAACATCATAATTAGTAGGTGTCATGGCATCACGCTCCTTATCAACTTGTGGGATGGCAAGATCTATAAATCTATTTCCGTCATAGTCCACCATTATCTGAGAAGCACCTTAAGCTTCTTGGGAATGACATCATTAGAAAGTTTGAAAAGGGCATCAAAATCAATGTCTATTTCCTTGACAACCCTCTTCCTTTTCTTAACCTCATAATCAACCCATGAAGGAGTATCATTCACAATTTCCACATACAAAATCCTAGAGCTTGAAGCAATATTCTCATTGTTCTCGAAATCATGAGATCCTAAAGGAATCCTATCCATGACCTTGATTTGAGGAGAAATAACCTCAATATCCACCTCCTGATCATTTACGATATTTTGGTAAATTTCTTCACTAACTGCATTCTCTGAAGTGTTTTATATTTGGACTACCTCCACCTGAGTGGATGCTTGTGCAAAGCATGGTTGAGGATTGTTGTCACGAGCTTCTGAGCACTATTAACAATGTGAGTAGAAGAATCTCTACTTGAAGTAGAAAATCCTGATACACGATCTCTTCCTTCGGCAGGGCTAGGGTCTTTAGTTTTTTCTCCTCATGGCACATTCCTCGGAAAAGTGGATTTTGGAAACCACTCCTTTCTTGCTTTTTTTGTATGATTGGATGGTACAGAGGTTGATCAAAAAGGGGCTTTGGTTGAATGAAGACCTCCTCATGTTGGTAATTTTTGTGATCCTGAAGAATGATCTTGAATTGATTGTAACTTGGCAAGTTATTTGTTGTACTGAGATATGCTTCTTTCAAGAAACAATTGATTCTTGTTATGAAGAGAAAATTCATCTCTTTTGGTCTAGTAAATTTGAGGCAACGGGGTAAAAGCAATGGCATCATATGAGGGATCAATAAAATTTTCATCATCATTTATGAAAAAATCAGGAGGGTTCTTGATGTGAAAGGCCTTGATCTGAGCAAGTGTTAGGCGAGAAAACTCTCATCTTCTTACTTCATGCTCGTCTGAACAAGAAACCCAAAAATCTTTCATGGTAGGGTTATGTTGATACTTTCCTCCAAGAATATTTTACATTTATCCATTGATATCAAAATGGGATCTCTTCACATATGGATGAATTGTGATGAGAGCGAACTCTTTTTCCATGAGTTGTACACTAAAAAGATTTGGACATTGGTATTTTCCGATTTGGATTGGGAAATGAATTCCTAAACGGTGCTTGTCACTGAGAAGGCAATGAAATTGGAATAGTTGTCATACAAGCTTCATTAATGCCTATATGTCACTGACGTACTTAGGAAGCTTCCATGGAGTACCAGAAAATCCACTCACGCAAATGTAGGAAAAGGATGAAAATTGAATAAACAACGTTTTCCATTGGAAAATGACATTCATGGCTTCTTTAGAAAATATTTCCTCTATATTCTGATTCAAGTTCTGAATCATGCAGAAGGTAAATGCATCGTTGACTCTTCTAAAATAGTGAGAGCTATTTTTGAAAATTAGTTGCGGATAGTAATGGAAGACACTATTTGATGGCCTACTGACTCCTCTTGTTTCGAGTCTAGAAAATAGCTTTCTTCTTATTACTGCATAAGTCAGATACAATGTCATGTAGAAGCATCCAATCATCTTAGCTTCTATCAATTATTTGTGAAGGGTATTACTGATGATGGTGGCCCAATCCACAAACTCTTTCTTGGCAAGGATGATACAGATAAACTGATACATCCATGGGTGGAAAATCTTAGTAGAGGGTAAACCGAAAACTTGACTTAGGAGAGTAATCATGTCCCCTGATTTCTTCCACAAACTCAACATGGTACAGTTCTTTGGGAAGCCAGTCAATTCGAGGCCTCTTGGTCACTAACCAGTTGTTATTAACCATCTTGCTCCATCTCAGGGGTTCTTCATCCCAAAATTCTTGTGCTGACTGGTGAGTGATATCCACATTCTCAGGAAATTAAGGTATGCCGAGCAATTCCTCAATGTGCTCTAGTGTTATTAAGAGGAAAGGCTTGCGATTATCTTTAAAAATTCCTCGTCTCTTAGGATCAAAATGCTCCACACAAGTGATAACCAACTTATGGAAATTACACTGAGACAGGAAATGTTGTTGCTTGAGGGTAGACCACTATGGTAAAGCCTATCCGAGAATATGGTTTTGCCTTCAGTTTTCACCCGTTCACAGAATTGTTGCACATTGATGTGACCCAGATTTGTATCAGTGAAATTACCATATGCTAACTTTATGGAACTGGGAGGGATGATTCCTTGAAATTCGTACTTGAGTGCGGAATTATTTGATTTCTCCATTGGCTTCCTCGATCTTCCTATAGATTTGTTAGATTTCTCGGCCATTATGAATTTCACAGAAAAATGACTGCAGGCACGTAAAACAACGAAAGTGGGGTCGGGTCTCAGTCTCTGAAACCCCCGTCAGTGCAAGAACAATATGACTTATTTAATTATTATTATTATTATTATTATTATTATTTAAAATAATAATAATAATAATAACAAGTCTCGGTCACAAATTTTCTATTTAATACATCACACCGAGACTAGGTTTGAATTATGACTTAGGTGACAAATTTTTTTAGACTAATTTTAAATAAACAAAATCACTTCAATTTCAATATCTGCAATTTTTTATTTAATTTGCCAGAGCAAATTGGGCTCCCTAGTATGCATGAAAATCACCTGGATTCTAATGATCCCACAATTTGATATTTGGACTTCTTCGACGTGGATCCTCTGATCGATGCATGACTGAATTTTCTTGTAAATGTGACTGATACACCTGGAGAACCCGTGATTTCTTGTGTCGGAAATTTGAAATGATTTAATCTTTTCTGTAGCTAGGAAAACATGTTCTTCTCTACAAAGTTTATTATTTGCTGTCTATTTCCTTGACAACCTCAGCTACCCTTGGCATGCGGTATCTCTTATACATGCGTTGCATGGACTATTTTCTTTGGCTTTTTACCAAGGAGTGGAGAGTTGTAAGACTATTTTTGTCTTGTATTTGACCAATGCGTTGAAACTTCTTCCTGTGTATTTCCTTTCCTTCTAGTTATGCGTGAAAGGATGTGTTCTTTTTGTTGTTTTCTAGATCATGATTTTGGATTGTTCCTTACCCCACATGGTCTTTTACAAAAAATGACAAGCTTTGAGCTTATGCTTATCCAATTTCCTGCAAATACATTAAAACAGACTTACTCCTCCTTGCTTGCATGGACAGACCATGGAGAATGTGTGGAAAAGCTTTGGGGCTAGACTGCATAGAAGATTCTTTATTGAGTTCTTTTTGTACTTTCCTTCTGAAAAATGCGTGGTTTCTGCCTTTCTCTTCCACAACTTGGTTAGAACTTTTTGCCATGGACTGCGTTTTACCTCTTGGGCTAGCTCTTGCATGTTCCTACCCTCTTTGCCTTATTCTTTTGTAGATTTTCCTTAATATGTCTTTGTAAATTGCTCCTGTGGAGTGCATGGAGAATCTCCTTTAATTGTTGTATCTTTTTTGCATAAATATTCTCCCTCTCAAACTGCTAACTACTCCTCTCCTTGACATTAGTCTTCTTTCTATTGCGTATTATCATTTGCACATGAAACAACCTTGGCATGGAAACTTGTTCCTTCTGCTGCACGTATTTCATAACCTTCACAATGGACTTTCACACACTATGTGGAAATTTTTTGAGGGATGTGATAAAAATATTACTATGTTTCTTGAAAAGAAATAAGAAGCAATTTAGAAAGCTTCGTATGACTCTTTCTAACGAGTTTGATGGAGGAATTTATGAGGATTAATTCATCTCGTTAAAACAACTTCCCCTCTTTCTCAAGTAGTGGCATTTAATTGCCAGAGGTGAAATGGGGAAATCAACTGCCAAATGCCAACGGAAATGGCAAGGCGGGCTGGACAATCCCAATTTTGTTTCCCCATGTGGGAAATCGGGAGATTTTTTACCCGTTTGCCAATTCATTAATTAGGAAATCAGGGAGAAGAAATCCCACAAGCGGGGATTTAAAACAAATTTACCAAGAAAGGGGAAATCTGGGCCCAGGAAGCCAATTTGGCACCCCCGACAATGGGAAGCGGAAGCTTATTTTTCCCTTCCAATTAAAATAAAACTTGTCGAATGAATTTTAATTAATATATATTTAATTAAAAACCCCAAAGTTATTAAAAATCAATTTTATCAAACAAAGAACAACTAATTAATTAAATATTAATTAATTAATATTTAACGCAGTTTAAGACCTGACGGGAGGAGTTCTCGCCCGAAATGGACGAAACAAAGATCAAAACGATCACAAAAATGAGATGATCGTGATGAGAGCAAAGTATCACACAAAGTAACACTTTCAAAAAAATTCAAATTTTCCATTTTTATTAATTTTGCGCAGTCAAAATTAGTTGATGACACCTTCATAACAGTATCACCAATTTCCTCTGAGAGGCTGATAAATACAGTGTTTTTCTTATGTGCCAAGTCTCTTTCTTGTGTTAGGCACACTATCTCTACATCTTTTGTCTTTAGCTCCTCGTGCATCGCTCTTATTGTTGCAGCTTTGTCCATGTTTCTTCTTGCAACTTCAGTAGAAACTAGTAGTGCGAAATCATAGCACCCCTAAATGAGCTCTAAAAATCTACTTTTCTAAGGTAGACTCATTTGGTGTGATTTGCATAACATTGGTCATCCCCCAAGCTATGGTACTTGCAAATGGGAATGATCCTCTAGAGAAGGTTGGTTCCTCTTCCTAATCCTAGCACTAAACCTACTTCGTAAGCAAGGAAATGCGACTATCTACTCCTAATCTAACAATTCCAAGGGACCAAGGAGAGAGAGAGAGCATGAAATATAATAGACTACTCCTAAACTATAGAGGTGATTCGTAACATGTAGAAACATGGTGTTCACCTGCTAATCACAAACCCAACTGCCTGATCATGGAGACTTTGTGAGCAATGGATGAGTTGATGCTTGAACAGATGCATCACAGATTCTTTAGGATATCAATGTTCACATACCACACAGAACATTTCAAGTACCCCTTAAACACAGCTCCCTAGTTTCTAGAATTGTAGCCTTATCTATTATGTCAATATTTATATCCTCTCCTATGGCCTTCAAACCTGTAACTGTGGAGATCAGCACGGATGAGATTCTGACTCATTGTCCTGTAAAGTAGATAAATTCCTCATGTAATCTGCTCATGAGCCATTGGTATAAAGGCTCATACTTCCCAAAATATGGAAGCTCATATAATTGGTAGACTCTAATTATTTTCAAAATTTTCTCAGTTGCATCAGCATAAACTAGCATGTCATCTGTCATACATTTTTTTTTCTTCGTGTTGAGCAGGGTATCGAGTTTCTTTTTGTTCTCTTTGGTCCTGTGGTTATACTCACTCACTTTCCTTTTTCTTATATGTGAATCCCACTCCTAGCCAACTATGATGCCCTCTGGATATTGCATTTCTAAAAATTTACTTTTAGGTGTTATCTCTTCCTCCTCTACAACTACCTTTTTCTTCTCCTTGTTTCCTATTGTAGATGTTTTCTTGGGTGCCATTTTTACCTTGCAATCCTTCTATAGACACTTGCCTCTTCAACTCTATAATTCTTGACTCAAACCCTAACTTGAGTTAACATGCCCTAGGTGAAATCATGTGCCCTAGATCCTCTCTTTCATCCTGCTTTGCTTAAACCCTTCACCACCGGGGACACAAGCTTCTTCTACACACAAATCTGCTTGTCACGTTTGGTTTCACACCCTTCACACCTCAAATAAATTACTCGGCTCTTTGCACTTAGATCTTTCTCAAATACTCTTAATTACAATGATAAAAATGAACTTGTATCTTGTCCTTATATACATTTTCAAATTTTGATGCATTTATTGCTTCTCCACGTACCAAATATCCTCTTAGTTATTGACCAAATTTGTTCTTTCTATGCGGTACATATTCACGCCCCAGCTATAACCTTCTAACATGCCTTACTACCCTCTAGTCATAGAATTCTCTTCAATGTGCACCCGAGTACCTTGTCATTGTACCTTATCATGGTAGCTATCATGGCCTCTACTTACCTGAATTTGCAATCTTTTTACTTTGGAAAACATTCGTAGCAGCTTATTCCTTGATATCAATAACCACACCCCACATGAAAAGTATGTGCAGTTCGTTGTGCATCAACATGCTCCATATTGTAGTTAGCTTTAGGTGCACAAGCACACTTGTTACACAAGAACAAAAACTAAAGAGCTAAAGCATAGTGATAATGAAGGAAATACATTAAGGAAATACCAAATGGAAACCTAATCTAAATGGAAATACTTCCTTATTACAAACACCCAATAAGACTTATTTATAGTAGGGCTTCAGCCTACTCCCGTTGACGTAACCGGGTAGCCATGTTCCATCAAGTTCTTCTAACTAGCAAGTGTTTGTTTCAAGGATGTAAGTGATAACATATGACCATAACCAATGTACCTTAAGTTTTCCTAGATGGTGCAATAACTTAAAGTCATAAAGAAGTACCATTTGTCCAGTCTCAAATTTCTTATCCCTTATGTTTTTCTCATGTCATGCTTTCTACCTAGCCTTCTCCTTCTTCTAACTCCATCGTGTTATGGCTCATCACTCATCTAGTTGAATCATCTTCTCAATACGCTCTTCTAAAGCCTGCTCATCAGCTAGACCTCTAGTGTGTGCAATGCGCAAAGAAGGTAACATAAATTCTATAGGGAGAACTAATTTTGTCCCAAACACCAATTGAAATGGTGTGGCTTTGTTCAATCTCTTATAAGTTGTTATATATTCCCAAAGAATGGCTAACACTTTATCATCCCAATCATTTCTTCCAACATCACAAATTTTTGTCAATGTCTAGCTCAAAATCTTGTTGAAAGCCTCAGCAGTTCCATTTTCTTGAGGATGATAGGGTGTAGTCTTATGGTGTGCAATCATAAACTCATCTAGTAGGATCCTGATTGTCTCATTCAAAAAGTGTGTACCCCTATCACTTGTCAAGCTTAAAGGACATCCATATCTTGTAAGAACATTCTCCCATAGAAACCTAGTTGTTGTAGTTGTTATACAGTCTTTCGTAGGTGTTGCTTCTGCCCACCTTGTGAGATAATCTGTACAGGTAATGATATAGCGCCGCCCAGTCCTATGTGTGCCTGGCGAAATAGGTAATACAAAATCCATGGCCCATTTATCAAATGGTTCGGCACTAGTAATAGGTCTCAGAGGCATCTCCTCTCTTTTCCCTGGATTACCTAGATGCTGACAATGGTCACATGCTTTGCAATACACTTTGCAATCTTTATACAGTGTCTCCCACCATAATCCAACAAGTAGGATATTTCTGGAAATTACATCACTTGCATAGTGGCCACCTGTAATACCACCATGTGCCTCCTCCATTATATCCTTGCACTCATGCTCTAATACACAACGACATAATACTTCATCTCTTCCTAACTTGTAGAGGTCACCACTGATTAACATAAATGGTGTCACACGTATAGCAAGTTGTTTCTTTTCTAATGCCTTCATTCCTTCTAGTGCCACACTAATCTATAGAAAGATAGCAATGTCTTCTAATTCTGGTGGCACACGGTATAACCTATATAATTGTGCATCTGACATGGTTTCTTCAATTGTCTGTGCTTCTTCTCCTAAGTGAATTCTAGACAAGTGGTCTAGTCTAGAGTTACTTTTCCCTGGCTTCACCACAACTGTGAGGTCAAACTCTTTAAATAGGAGTACCCATCTATATATGTGCCCTTGTAATATGGGTTTGTTCACCAAATAATTCAATGCCATGTGATCTGTATAAAACACAAATGGTTTTGCTAACAAGTATTTCCGAAACTTGTGTAATGCATAGATCATTGACGAAGCTTCGTGCTTTGTAGTTGTATAATTCTGTTAGGATGGAGTCATCTTCCTACTAGCAAATCAAATTGGATGATCTATAATACCTTCACCAGGTTTAGCTAACACAGTGCCAATGGCCATGTCAGAGGCATCCCCATGCACATGAAATTTTTTATCCCATGAGGGAAAGTGCAGAATGAGTGTGGTAGTAAGTTCTCCCTTAATATCTCAAACGTGCGCGCTGCTACAGTTCTCCTCAATAAAATGTACCTTTTCCTCTTAGTAACTCTTCCAAGGATGTAACAACTTTGGCATACCCTTTGATGAAATTATGATAATATCTCATGTGACCCAAAAATCTACATGCACCACACTTTGACTGGTAAGCACTTCCATGCCTAGAATGACTGCAATCTTAGCTGGACCAACCAACAAACCTTCCCTACAGATTATATGTCCTAACAGTATTCCAAAAGGTGTAGTAAATATGCACTTCTTGATGTTCAAAGAGATACTCAATCGTCACAATGATCTTTCACAAGCCCATATATTATCCAATCATCTAGATAAACTTGTAAGAAGTTATGAATAAAATATTTGAATGCCTGAAAAACTATCTGCGAGAATACAGTGGGCATGTTTTTCAGTCCAAAAGGCATCACAGTATAGGCAAAAATGCCCCATTCAGTAGTAAAAATTGTCTTTTCTTGATCCTCCTAAGCAATCCTAACCTGATGATACCTAGAAAACCCATCTGTGAATGAATATATTTCACGCCCTGCCACTCCTTCTAGTATTTCCTCAGTGAATGGTGTAGGAAAAGGGTGTGTGACACATGCAACATTCAACTCCCTGTAATCTACACAGATGTGAATCCTACCATCCTTCTTGATATTGATCACCATAGGACTAACCCATTCTGACTCATCCAAGGGTCGAATAATCCCAAATTTCAGCATCTTATCAATCTCTTCCTTCACCTTTTCACGTAAATTGGGATTCATTCTATATGGTCGCTTTCTAACTGGGCATGCATCGTACTTAAGCTTAATGTTAATTTCCGCAAGTGATTCATGCACGCCTTTAAGTTCATGATACCCTCGAGGGAATAAGTCCTGGTAATCCTTGAGTAACTCAACGATCTTTGACACTTCCGATTTTGACAAATAGTCTCCAATTATGACCTCTTTTAGCTCAGCCTCCAAACCTATATTCACCTTATTTGTCTTCATGGGTTTGTGATAGGTGCGAGTATCCTCGTCTACATTTTCCAAGACCTCATGCACCCCTTGTGAATGTTCAATATCCAGGTTCTCAACTTCCTCATTATCCAATATGTAAACCATCTTTCCTTTCTCTTTCTTAAGGCAAGCACATTCAAGTAGTATGGAGTCCATTTCTTCTTCCTTTTCAAAACGTGCTCCGGACTCTGTCTCACCAAATAATTCTTGAATATGATCTTCTTCCTTTGCACTATCTCCCATAGTTAAGCACTTAACAAATTTTAATGCCTCTTCTACTGGAGGTTTAGTTGAGAATTAGTCAAAGGTCTGGAGAATTCCTATAGTAAAATTCTTCCAATTCCCAGTCCCTCGATGTAGTTCTACGTATACATATCAGGCACGTGTGCATCCTTCTAGAGTAGAGTACAATCTATGTACCCAAAGTGAAGTTGGAAATGCTTCCTATCCCATTTTCTAGAGTCTCTCACACTGTTGAATGTGATGTTGAATAGGTTGATCACCATTATAAGTGTAGATCTGTGTAGGTGCATTACTCCTTAAAAACCTAGTTGATAGGGCAGTTCCAATCTCCCCCCATTCTATAAGATTATCTTTTTGGAATACCCACTAGCGTGTTGCCGTCCCACGCAAGGTATACACTAACATATCTCTTCTCTTAATTTGATTTTTCCACTGTGCTTCCATGGATTTCAAAAATACAAGAAGATCTTCTGCCCCTATATACCAAGGTACGGCGCTATCTATCCATCACACAGAACTAATTCCATTCTTTCGTGCAACCACGCTTTTTACATCGCACCCTACTAGTTCATATATACCATGAGCCCAATTATCACAAGAAATACTCATAGTATCACTAATATAATGATAATCTTCCCATTGTAGGATGCCTTCCTTTGATGGCTCATTGACCTCTGGGTCCTGAATAGCGTGTACAAAGATTTTGTTTAAGTCCTCACTTAGAGGCTCAACATATGGTATAGACTTCCCATCTGTCAAAGGTATCACAACACTTTCCTCCTTGTTCTCAAATCTGATATACCCCTTATTGAATCTCAAGTAGGCATTATTCTCATAACACCAAGAGCATCCAAGCAAGGCTGGAAAACTGTCTGCTTCTACAAGTGTTAATACCTCAAAATCCATAGTGAACTTAGCCCCTTGTATGGTTATAGATGCATCCTTCAAAACTCCTATGGAATTGGCCTTAGTCTAATTTTCTATAAACAACACATTAGATGATGGCTGCAATGGAGGCCTCCCCATTTTTACCCATACATCTAATGTAAGCACATTCACTTCTGCACCTATATCGATCAATATGTTGCTCAGCAGCCATCCATCCACAACAGCATTCAAAGTAATTCCCTTGTCATAGTCAATGCTATCATGGGGAATATTTGCATGTAGGATTTTCTATTCATTCTCAGTGCTTGTTTACAGAGTATTCCCCTTCAACCAACCTCCTAGAAATAGAATAATATTCTTCTGGCACAGCATTTTACAAACCTCTCTAACCTCATCAATATCATAGGGGAATTTTTCTACTTCTTTCTTCTGCTCAATTTTCCTTGACTGCTCCTTTAAACATTGTATCTCTCCTTGAAGATTCCTGAGGACCTCCATGGTCTCTTGATAGACTTCCTTCTTATGAGCAGGATCTGGGTACCTTGCATGCAAAACCTCCTCCTTGGTGATCATAGGCTTTTGGTGCAAAGCCTCTCTTGTGAGCATCACTTCAACTTGTGTAGTAATCTTTACTATTAATGTCTCATGTCCTAGTGATGTCTTAGGCATCCACTGATCTTCTACTATGTGCTGGAATCTAACCATCCCAGTGCCTTTGTTTTCTTGCCTATGTTGCTTACTCAGATGCTCATATAAGTCTGGGAACTCTTCATATATATGGTTCTTTCCATAGAAAGAACATGCAATATTCTGGGAACATTCACGCCTATAGTGGTTAGGAGATCCACATGTATAACATGTGCCAGGAGGGAACTCACCTCTTCCTCCACCGTGGCCTCGTCCTCCATATCCACCACGATATCCACATCCTCTTCCATAATCTCCTTCAAAACACCCCTCATTCCTATCATAGCGTGTTTTATTATGATCCTGATCCTAGTGCTCATTCTTACCCTTAGAATTATTTGCTATGCTTGTCTATCATACCCCAATGTCTATATCATTCTAGATCTGACCAATCAACCGAAAATCTTTAGTATCATGGGTCGTGGACTGGTAAATTTTACAGTAACAAGATACATTCTTCCTTATTGCATGTTGTAACAAAGGACAGTGACTACCATCATGATTCAAATGACAATTCTCAGATTCCAATAGTAATGAGCGTATAGATATGTGAGGGAAACTATCCTTGGTGTGACCTTCCACTTCACAATTTGTACACCAAATCCCTGAGCGCGTTTCATGGGTTGAATTTGTTTAAAGCTTGTATAATTGTTTTTCCATAGCTGTAATATGTGCCTCTAAGAATAGACTAACGCCAGTGTCAATGCTCCCAACTTCCTTAGTACGTAAAGCTACTTCTAGTTCTTTACGCGGATCAGTATATGTCTTATGTGACAGTGCTCTTCTGAATGGTGTAATCAATCCACCAATGAACCATTGTGCATGCTAGCTTGCATGAATATAATAAGAAACCTCATATATGAGTGTTTTAAAATGAGCATCATACTCACGTACACTCTCAGTAGTGCCTTGTTTGATATCCTTGAGCGTGCTTATACTCTTCTACTCAAATTCTGGGATATAGAACTCTTTCAATAAAGCATCCTTAAGCATTGTATAATCCACGCAAGTTTGATCAGGGTCAAACTTCTTATACCAGTTGTGTGCATGTCCCTATAATGTAGTAGCAAATTAACTTTCCTTGCACTCAGAATCAATGATCCCTTTCATGCGCCACAATATTTCACACATGTACACATGCTCAACAGCATCCTCTACGCCTCTATACTCTGGAAGATGAAGATACATCTCCATATAAATATTTTGGGGTTGGTGTGGACCTTGCCCACCTGATCTAGAACCTCCTGTATTTCCCCTGCCTCTAGAACCACCAGAACTAGAACCACCTATACCTCCTGATCCTCCACCTGTAACTAGATTAGGACCTATAGATGTACTCCCCTATGCTCTGATAATGGTACTATACTAAACCCCTACAGTCTGTGTGGTAGTTCCACTTCCAGAGGTGAATCCAACATTCTACGTGATTACATTCTGTGTAGATGATGCACCTGAAAATGTTCCTTCAATTAACATTGAAGTTGTTTGTCCTACCATTGATGTACTTTCTCTCTGAATTACTTCGGTTCTCCTGTTTCCCAAATTCACTTGCTGATTACTTGTCGTACTAGATACTAGAAAACCAAGCACAAGGGCTAGGTCACCAAGTGGATTAAGATGCATGCCCGCAGCCCAGGTAGTCTCTACTGGTGCACTTCTGTGTGAGGCCAAGGAGGGATCCCTATCATGATTTCCAAGATGGGGGAGTTCCTGATGCTCTGGATCCATGTCTTCTATATGAGCTTCAAATCCTTCACGAGCCATCTCTCTCCGCAATGCCATACTTTCTATAATGGTACGTTGCTTCTGTATCTCCCTCTCGCATGCCTCATTATACTTAAGCCGCCTTTCCTCTCTCTACCTTTTTATCGCTAAGTCTTCCATATTTTGCCAAACCTATTCCTCCTCTCATGCATGGTGAGGTTTAGTTAGCCATCAGTTTACTCTCCAGGCTCAAAGTTACCATCAAGATCTTGATCGTCAAAGGAATGCCTTGCAGATAAGCTCCTCTTGCATATCATAAGAACTAGAGTTTAGCTAATTCTAGACAAGAATACATCGAAATTTAATACTCCAAGATATAACTATTTATTATACCATGAAACCACATGTCCACAACTCGAGGCCAAATTAGATCAGCATCATAAAGGGCCTAAAATTCTTCCTATGTCCAGACAAGTGCACAATACCTCCAATTCCTCTTAGATGCATAAGCAATTAGCCACTCATATAATTCTACTAGAAAGATGGCGAAAAATATCTAATATAAATTGTCATACAGGTTCTATTCCACCCATGTACATGCATTAAAATCAAATCCAATGATGAACCACCATGCGTATTCTTCCTCCAGATCATGTATCCACTCCTCAATACTTGTTAGAGTTAACTGATATGTCTTCATCGTGAACCATCCTGAAAACAACTGAAAAAGAGATCTCGGCAACAGAACTAATGATGCAGCCTAGAATTCACCAGATAATACCCTAGACGCATTAGCACATCACTCAGCCTAGACTAAGCGCTCACCCAAAGCACGCAAAGGTACTAGGTCCCTCTTTAGGGTTCTTGTAGCATAATGTTAACATGATGAAGAATTAAAGCATATGGATCCATAACTAATACATCATTATACAATGCATGATAGATCTAGATCTAGGTAAGAATGGGTTTAAGTAATAATCATGATAGAAATAAGAATATGCACTACCTAATTACACACAAAAATAACACTTAAGTTCAGTCAATAGCTTCCATCTCTTAATTATCACAATAACACAAAAGCTTCTTACAATACTGGCAATCTATGATGTTGCACACATGGATCTGATATGGTAATCTAGAAAACATGCACACTATGTTATCTATCTCCCTATATCCATCATCTCCCTACCAGGTAATTCACTACATATATATAGGGTGGGTACTTTCCCTTCACCACGTATCTACTCCAAAAATAGGCCGCATGCTATTAATAGCCACGCGTCATTTTCATGCATAGCCACACATGTGAGTGTGCTATCTATATACTACTGATAGTCAACTGAGGTGACAATCCTATTCTTAGATTGTCTCCATGCAAAATCACTCTGAATCCAATCCTCCAGAAATAGACAATACATGGTGCACACGTCTCTGCATCGTTGGTGTGTTCTGCATGCTATCTTCTAACAATAGATCTTCATGCCCAAACATGGCTAAGTCCTTAATGTTTAGCACATGGGTTCTTCCTGTCCCTTCATGCCCTTGAACTAGGCATGTTTTCCCACGTGGACTTCTTGTGTGTGCTCTGTCAAGTATTCTCTAATCAACACTAGTTTGTATCTCAAACCTGATGTGGGTTTTTCCCTAGTTACTTCAGATGTGACAATGTGGGATTTAGGGAGCTTTGGATGCCTTTTGCAAAAATATGAAGTGATTATTCTAGTGCATTGCTTTAGGATGATTTATTGAAATTTAAATCTTAATCAAAGGAATGAGATCTAATGAGTACAAAAGTAACAAGAAATATCTATCATACAAGAAACAAGAAAGTGTGTATAATAGGGAGATAAGAGTGACTTAGCTTGTATTTGGAGATATGGACTGATTATGGGTTAGAAACCAAGTGGAATAGGTCAAATCAGGACTAGATATGCTTTGTATGGAAAACTTGAACCTGTAACTCCTTCGAAAATGACCACATAGATAAAGACATGACCGCTCATATGTTGGTGTCTAAACTAGGCATTAGAGTCCTAGTAAATGCTCTGGTTCTGATATTCTTGGGGTATAAACTTGTCTTCTTACTTACACTCTTTATCACATCCACTTTGATGAAGGATTTCATTGTCACACATGAACCTGTAAACCAAACCATAGCTACCTTCACAAGTCTTAAGAAAACATTACATGAAATAAATAATGTATATGCTTGAGTTGTATTGACCTCAACACTCACCATAATGTGATTGTCACCAAGTATTGCACTACATTTCTGACTCTATGTATTTCTAGTGTATGTGTGTGTGATTGAACTGTGTCCCTTGAAGCTAGGTTTCACTTGTTTCAGTCACACCAAGATAGTTGGATACAACTAATTTTCCCCCAAGATGAATGTGTGATATGGAATTTAGAAATAACCCCTCTTATGCAATGAATAATGCACCACGAATTCATTCCTTGAATGTTTCTCTTTTCCCAAGTAGTAGATAGTAAGTAATAGCCCAAATTTTCTAGCCCCTAGTAATAGTAAGTCATGTGTGTGTGTGTGTGCGCGCATGTGTATGTATGTATGTATGTACTATATATATATATATATATATATATATATATATATATATATATATATATATATATATATTATTCCCTTGTTTAAATTTCATCATTAAAAACCAAAAATTCCAACCTAAAGTGATAAAAAAAAAGGTTTTAGACAAGATAATAAGTAATGTGGCAATTCAAATTTGAGAAAAGAAGGTAAAATGATAAAAGTTCCTAAAGGGACAATAGCGTCTAGGGGATCCTATCCCTAATATCTGGTAGTGTCCAAGATGCTCGAAGGATAAAACCAAAAATATAGATTCGGTTCACATGTTTTCTAATGTTCATATGTAAAGTGGTCATCCTAGAAAAGTAAATGATAAGCTTATCAAAAGGATTAAAAAATGTAAAATAAAAACACATGTTGTTAATGTATAGTTTTATTACTTAGGAATCATACATATAATAACATACTTATAGAGTTGTTGTAAGTATTAAGTGTGTGATTTCATGTCTAAATTTACCCCTGCTTTATGTTGGTGAATGAATATGTGTTAGCATAAAGTAGATAGGAAGAGTGTACCTTATGGAGAGAAAAAGGGAGTCGTAACCAATAACATGTTGAATGAGGATTGTACTTGATATTATGTCGAATGGAGATTATAGAATTTGTATCATGGAATCTATAAGAGGATAAGGATCTTAGGGATGACCTTATGTGCATAATAGAAATGATGTTTGTGTTATTTAGTTGAATATTGGCTTTGCATGAGCGTCTTTTGCTTGAGATTACTTCTTGTTCCATTTGTGTGTTTCCCTTTTCGTCGGAGTAAGATTGGACCTGTAAAAGAAGATAAGTGTGGTTAGTTCCCATAATAAATGAAATTGAACTTTAACTTAGTAAATGTGAAAATATAAATATATAGTGAAATACGAGTGAATCAAGGATAGAATACACCTAAATGTTGTGAGAGAAGAGATATAATTGTTCGTGTATGTTCATTGCCTTAGATATGGTTGGAATAAAACTGAGGATTTAGGTGTCCTATATCCATACTGAGGATTTTAGTTTCTTGTTGTTAAACTGAGAATTTAGGCATTTTGTCACCAAGAGAAGAGTATTAGGAGATTTGTAGGCTTTTCCCTCCAGTCGTTAACACTTTCCCACAGATAAGTGTCATTGCAAATAGTCACAAACCCAATAAAAATTGGTCATGGATGACACATCACTCCAAGCATATCATTGTCTTGTATATTCCCTAGGTTTCATTCCATATTTGATCTCGAGAAAATAGAATAATTATCTCCCTTGCTAAAGTATGTAACTTGCCACTTATTTTTATTACTAGTGTACCTGATAGTAACATGTAACCAAGTACATGTTGCTAGATTTTGGAGAAACATGTCATTAGTAACATGTTTATCCTGCATTGTACTTGTTTCTATCCCAGGACACAATTTCCCAAGTAGTACACTAGTTTCCACCACTCCTGTCTAATTTGGGTACTTTTGTCCCCATAATGATTTTGTCCTAAGTCTTATTTTTAACTATGTTATTTTCTCTTGTTTTTTCTAATTTTTTGTGTATCGGTTTTTGTCTGGTATTTGGACTGCTAAGAGGGTGAAATAATCACCTGATGATTTCCCCCTATTGTTCAGGGTCTGTGAGATGAACCAAGGTGATCACGATCAAAATGAGGAAAACTAAAATTGATGTGCACATATAAAATAGAACTCCAACAAGTGGAATACGAAATGTGTATGGTAACTACCATGACACATATAAAATAATGGAAAGGCTAAAAAAGTGTGAGTCACAAACAAGCATGACATTGTGTAATGGAGACTAGTCAAAACACACATAAACATGACAAAAACACAATAAGTAGTTGGTTGAATACATGGGACACCACTCAAGATGTTGCAAGAAAATTAAAGCCTTTAAGGATATATAAACAAATACACATCATCAATCATAGGGCATATCGTGCAAGCAATTGCAACCAAGACACAAGCATAGATAAGATACAAGAAAATTAGATAACCATGGTTAGAAGTAGGCCTACAAGAAAAATGCTACACATGAAGCACCCGTTGGCATGATAGAAAATTGATAGTATACCATAATATATACAACTAAAAATAAGAATGAGAGTAATAGAAATTGCAATGATTAAACATGAATATAGAGAAATAGGAAAGGAAGATGCCCCCAGGATCCTTGGTCAGATTGGTAGAGAACAATGCCAAGAATCATATCGTTGTCCATTCTTGCACCCTTCCAAAAATTGAGCAAATGTGATAGCTACGAGTTAGGAATGTAGTCCATGGGATTTTTTTAGTATACCGTGAATAGAATTAAAAGACATTGGCCAAAGGTGAAATTCTCTGAAGTCTGAATCGTGCCATAGAAGGATAAAGTAAGGGTGTGGATGTTTGTAGCAAGTCGCAGTACACTGAAACAAAAAATCCGCGGATAAAAGAAAAATATGAAAATACCATGGATTAAAGGAAAATGGTCTATGGATATTAACATAAAGTCACGCCACATTTTAAAGCTAGGGAATGAAGGAGTCAAGGTCATGGAATTCAAAAACCACACAAAACTAAATAGGAGGAAAGTCATGTATCAAGGGAAAATGGAAACTTCCCGCACATAACCAAAAATAAATATGAATTTGAATCTGATGATCAAATCTTTACAAATATTGCAGCATTGGATGAATCTTATCCTTCTCTACAAAACAAAACTATATTTCTTAAATTAAATAGAGGTAGGTGGGTGAAGCAAAGAGAAACCCTCCCAAACACGCAAAAGGTCTACTTGAGGTGGCACAACCACTAGAATTAAATGCATTATGGGCATCATTCCTTCTTCAATAAGGAAAATGGTGTGGAGATGTGATAATTACAAAGGCATGATCAGATCCTTTCAGAAAATTTAATGAAAGTGATTGGTTGGATGAAAAAGGAATTTTAATTTCCATCTCTTTTCTTATTCCTTCTCCTTCTTTCAATTTTCTATATATAGTAAAGTGATTCCTAGTTTTAATGTTGGATACTTTGGGAATGCAAGGGCATCATTTTATGTTGCACAAGTATTCTAAGGGTCGCATGACTTGGACTCAATTTTTGTAAATGTTTTCCATCCTCCTCTTGCATCATGATGGTCTATGCATGATCTTTAAGCAATAAAACCTCTGATTTTGTGGCTTGTTTCTGCCCTAGATATTGTTTTATCACCTTTACTTTCCTTTTATTCACTCGCAGGTGTGTCGTATGCGTTATTTCATAATATTTTTCTATTATGCATCATAAAATGGGAATTTGGATATGGTTTTGATCTGTGGCTCTTGTTTTATCCCTTTTTATTATCACTTTCACTCATATTCGTTCCTTCAGAAGTATCTATCCCCTTATTTTTGGTGTTATCACCTTCTCTAGTTTAGGTTTCCATTTTATACATCTCTTTCTTACCCTGGTCCCTTGGAATGTTATAGTAGAGCTAGATAGTTGAATTTTAATTCCTAGGAGTAGTTTCAGCAGTGGAAGTAAGAAGAGGAATTCTTCCTTCTCTGGAGGTCCATCTCAGTTTGAGTCCCACAACTTGGAGAAAGTCCCATGTTGCCTCAAATCCCCATATTCTTATGATTTGGGACAGGTGAAAATTTGAGCTCCAATATTTTTGGAATGCTTGGTGGGACATTGAAATTAATATTTCCAATTTTATCAAGTTTCGATGTGTATCTTGATGATACTCTAGCCTGTGGAGGATTTGGAGCAACACATCTGGTGACTCCATTCAGATTATAAAATGGTTTCAACAACCCAAATTGTCCTTGATTCATGAGAAGGATACAAACACGGTCTAAAACAAGAGAATAACATGTATTTGAATATTTACAGTTATCTCCAGGTAGAGGGAGAAGAGGAAGACAAGTTTAGAGATCACCATCTCCACCAAAAAAAACTCTTTCAACACCTCCACCCAGTAAGACCTTCTTACAATCAACAAGAGTTCTCAGACCTATCATAATGGCTACACAACAGCTAAACCCATTTGTAAACTTCACATGTAGTAGTAAACTTAACTTGAATGCTCATAATCCCATTCCTGTAGCAGCTTTGAAGAACATCCTATTCATCACAACAAAAAATCATACTACTCTAGTTGATCACATCCAAGATATTAGAAATGTCTATGCTCTCCGGGAAATTATTAAGATGGATGTAGCAGTGAAAATTTTGGCTTCATCATTTAAAGGAAAAGCTTTGCAGTGATTTAGAAGACTAACAGTAGGCTCAGTTTGGAATGGGAATGAGTTGCGTACATCTCTATGCAATCAATTTGGAGAAAGAGTAGACAACTTATCTCTTTTGGAGCAGTTAACTACAATTAAGAGAGAACCCAATAAGCAAATGGTAGATTTCAACTTTAGATTTTAGAGAACATGGGACAAAATTCCAGCTCTTGTGAGACCTATAGTAGAAGGTTCCTTTCTTTACTTTTAAAAATCTCTCAAATCTAATATATCTTTTATGATACAATCTATGGGAGGGATTACTCTACCAGCAGCCTATGCAATTATAATTAGAGCTGAAAATAGTTTAATACAAGCTGGGAAATTAGCTCCTAGGCCATCCATGCCCTTTTATCCTGAATGTTCCAGAGATTCTTAACCTTCTATTGCTCTTATCCCTAAGCTAATACCACAACCTGCTGCTTACACATCTCAAACCCCTGCCTAGCAAAAGGAAGATGAAGAAATAAAAAATTTGATTATAAATTTGACCAAAAAAGTTATATCCCTAGAAAAATAGCAAGCCCAATCCTATTAAAATTATAAAAACTAAGGGCAATCTTCAAATCAGGGGTATCAACCATATAGAAAAAATAAATCTAATCAAAATATACACTAAATCAAAAAATATATACATGGAAAGGTCAAGGTGCTCCTCTTTCATTGACAATGATTCCTCCTCCACGGACACTTCTTGCTCCTAGTTCAAGTTAGACCTTATTTCCAATACAAAACAATATAGTACAAGGGACTGAGTGGTGTTTCCCATGTAATTTATCACATGATCAATTAATTTTTGAAAGGGAAATGCATCTTTAAGCATACATGGTTCAAGGTTCATCCAGTCAGCAAGAACCACTTAAGGGATGCACCCAGTCAAAACACGGAAGTAGTTCAAGAAGCCGATACTAATGTTAAGCTCATGTTCTTTGGAACTAAGGACCTTTGTGCGGTTAATCAAGTGGCAAGTAGCTCTAACAAAACTCAAATTAGTGTTGTTGATAATATGCGGAAAAAGAAGAGGATGATAGAATTGCAATTTGTACCTTTTGTGGGTCATATCAATTTTGCGGCTAAGGAGAAAGAAGCCACGGTGGACAAAAACAAGCTTCCTGAGGATCCTGGTAAAGATGCATTCAAGAAAGAAGCTGCAATTCAATTAAAACTTCCTATTCAACTGTCACCACCATAGAGAAAAGATAATAACATGTCGCAGATGCAGAAATCCACTGGTATTCCATTTAATATTGTTGAACAAATGAAAAAGACCAATTTCAATGTGACAATGTGGGATGCATTAGTTATTCCATCACAACGAGATATTTTTATGAAGCCCTCAAGCAACTACCCCTGGCGGATCTAGTAGTGCAAGATTCTCATGTTGAGGTTCATATTTGTAAAGCCAAGGAGTACTAAGTAAGTAAATATTTCAAACCCCGATATTTTACATGTCATTAATTATGGGCAAGCACTTGGTTCATAATTGTATGATTGATTCAGGAGATAGTACCTCTATAATACTTAAGAAGATTGTTGATAGCCTAGGTCTCTAGTACAATCATGTGTCTAAGGGAGTTCTGTAACTTGATGGGTCAACCATGGGTGTATTTGGAATAATAAAATATCTTAAGTTAACAATTCATGCCTCACCATAACCAATGACATATCAATAATTGACCTACCTCTCATGTTTTCCATTTGCTTTTCTAGAGATTTCACTACTAAGGTAGGTAGTTATCTGTCTTTAGATTGGACTCACATGCTTCTGAGAACTAGATATGGTATAATATTTACCATATAGGTTGAGACCATATTTTCCTACCACATTGATTAATATGATCCTACCCATATCCAATCAAATTGCCTAATCTAATAAGAACATAAATAATATTCAGCTGAGAAAATTATCTCTCTTCCTGTTGGTCGGATATTTTGTCAAACCAAACTATGAGGTTCAACCATAGTATATGGGATTAAATCCCTCCTCAAAGACAGGTGAGGCTGCCTGTTTATTGCTAATCTAAAACACAGTAAACAATATATATAGTATTCACACTAATCTAACCATTGGGGGTTAGGATGAAATCCCGAAATCCACATTCACACGATTCAAGGATATTGCTTTCGTAAATGAAATAGGTTAGAAATTGTTATAATGAAAGAAGCGCGATAGAAAGGAAATGGGAGAAACGTATTTTCTTTCGAGTAAACACAGAGCACGAAATAATCATGCGAGTTTTAGATCACAGATGTGATGTCTGAAATAATCAGAAACACTGAGATGCTATGCAAAGAATAGCCTAAGATCATGAACATAAGAACACTATCTTAGGTAAGATATATTCCACAACACAAAGTCTGTAAAACAATATCAGCTTCTATTCTTTAAAATGATTGAACGAAAACACAAAGTTTTTCTTCTTTCCAATAGCCCCTAAATATTCCAAAAAATCTCGACCCCTTGGAATGCAAAAGCATCCCTTATTTTTAACAAAAAGAAGTAGAGATAAAATAGGGCAGATCCTAAAAAGTAGCATTTAACTAGAGTTCTGTTTTGCTTGATTCTCACGCAAGAGATCAAGTCAAAATATGATTCAAAAATATGACGAAACAGAAATGAAAAAGACATGTCAATTTCAAGATTGAAATGACATGAAACGTTGGGACTTAATCTGAATCATCATCTTTTGCTCCTTCCTCTTTTTCTTCCTCCAGCTGAGACTGTTTGCTTTGAAATTCCTGGAACTTCCGAATTATGCCTTGCATTTCGTTCTCATTAGGCGCAATGGAATGATCATTCCAAATTTCATAGGTTTCATGAACATCGCTGGCAGTGCCGGGAAGCTTTTTCAATCCTTTGCTGAGCTTTCTTAAGGCCCCCAAAGAATGTTCAACCCTTACCAACCGATCCATGATCTCAAGGTCAAATCCACTTATTGGTTCATGCTGAACAGACTCTTGGATTTTCTTGAAGAGATCATCTGCTAATAGGATACCTGAGTTCCCAACGGACACCTTCGGACAAATCTTTAGCAATTCTTCTTCCAGATCACTTTTCCCGTCAATCAATTTATCCCTTGATTCTCTTAACTTACTGCAGGCTTCATTGAGAATCTTTATTCTGAACCTGATGGCCTTGGTCAGCTGGAAATGTTTATCTGTATGTGGGAGAATACCTTCTTCCACCAAGAGATGTGCTGGTATTTGCTTTAACACCTAGAGAGCTTCATAAGTCAAATCAAGATGTCCAATTTCTTGAGTAATCATCTCATCCATCTTCTCTCCATCTTTCTGAATGTCTCCCAAGGACTGATGAACTTGTGCCACGTCTTGAATTACTTCCTTTCCCTATTGGAGCAACCTTTGGATCCATTCGTCAACCACCCTTCCTTTTTTAGCAATCTTTTCAATCGTAGGTACTGATGAGAAGTCGAATCCGACAGAAATAGAAGAAGGTGGTATGGATTCAAGGGGTTTTGAGAGTTTAATCAAAACCTCTATCAACTGCTCCACTTTTTCCTTAAGCTCATCTCTGTTGTCCTTTGTTTCTTTCAACTTTTGGCACAACACGTTTATGGAATCCCGTGCATCTTGTTGCGCCCCCTTCTGCTGTCACTTTCCCTAGAGCCACCCTGGTTACCTGATAATCAGAGGCTGTTATATCCTCTCTAGTTTTGTCAGCCAAGGGAGTGGCAATCTCTGCGAACTTATCTCCTGAAGCATCCACCAAAACCCTTGAAACTGTTTTGGGTTTCTTGGCTGATTTCGCAGTAGGAGCCTTGAGTGAGCTAAAATCAAAGGCTGGTAGGGGTACAATTACCTTCCTCTTCCTCGGAGTTTGCTTGAGTAGCCATTGTAGTGTATCAGAGGAAGTTTCCATGGTTGCAGAAGCAGGTATCATACCCTCAAGGGGAGAAGATTCTACTAGTGGAGGAGGAATAGTTACCAACATGATAGTAGATCCAATAAAAAGAGGCACAGGAGGGGGCGTGTTGGTGATCACTTGGGTACCAGTAGAGAGGGGTGAAAGTCCAGAGAAAATAGTGGCCATTACTGAAGAAGTTGTTGGAGAATAAGGAGGTAGGAGTGGTTGTGTGGAAAGAGGCACAGATCCAGACTCCAAAGACTTGGATGCAAGAGACAAGGTCTCTTCAGTTGAGCAATCAGCAAATGGTTAAGACAGAAGCTGGCTTCCTCCTTCTTACAAATTAATTTCTCCTATTTCTGGTGGTGTTGGTGATTCTGGCACATTCACCATTTCTACTGGAGAAACAATTGAAGAGATTTCTCTCTCTTTCCTCTTTTTGACAATCTTGACCTTTATAGGCGTCCTAGAAGATTTTTTGTCCTTTTCCTTTTTGGAGGGCCCCGCCTCTGAAGCAGCCAACTTTGAAAATTTATCATCTTTAAAATTCATTCCCCAAGAGGAGAGCCATGCTTTGGTGCGAGCAAGAATTAGAGCTGACCTATCTGTAATAGAGGCTTTTTCACTAGCTGACCAATCAATAGGTGGGAAAACATATTGATCCTCCTTTAGTCCATCATAGGAAATATCCAAAACACTTTCATTGTCACCCGTACCTTCTGGAAAATCAGCAAGCTCCAGTGTTTGAATCTCAGCAATAGTTAATCTACTATTATCCTTTCTGCGAACAGCAACCTCATTACGCAGATCTACCCAAATATCCTCTATGTTTGGCCTACGCAGATGCTGGGTTCCATATGCTCTGAGCACTCCTCAGATGTCAAAACCGTCTCGAGGCTTCATATGCTTTTTCAATTTGTCCTGAAGTTCGTGGACAACATTTTTGGCTTTCAGTACTGTTGAGCAAGTATATCTCCCAATAGAAATTGGGAAGGATACAGTAGCCTTATGTTTGCTTTGTTGGAATTTATGGAAATCCAACAGCTGCTTAACCAACTCCATCAATATCAGTCTATCCCCTGGATATCGAGGCAGGCGAAAAGGATCTCCCGAGTACATGACCACCCAAAGATATGTAAACTTCTTGAATTGTAAGAAGATACATCCCCATTTAGAAACTTCAGCCCAAGCCTCATCTGAGACTCTTGTCTTCCTCAGCTCAGGGTTTATCCTGCAAATATTTTCATAGAAGAAGGCATCATTCACCCTCCTGAAATGGTCTTTGGACCCCTTCTTTGTTAATTGAGGGAAGTATTGATACACCTGGTTTGCCATTCTGCTTCCCTTGGTATCCAGCCCGGGATAGTTCCTCATCTCGGCTGCTGCGTATGTGACATATGAAGACATATAAAATTTCCCAGTTGACAAGACCGTTGTCATTTGGGAATCAATCTCATTGCTGATGAGAGTACCCCAGTCGATCCCTTGCTGATTCTTCTTGATGGTGATCATAAATTGATACATCCATCCTTGAAATACATTCGATTCGGGAAAACCAAAAACCTGACTCAGCAGGGTGATAATATCATTGATTTCTTGGATGAAATCACTCCTGGGAATAGTCCTTGGAAATCTAGAGACCACTGGTTTGGCCTTGATCAGGAACTTCTTGTTTACATCCTTGATGCAGTCTTCCTGATTGTTGTCCCAGGCCTTCTGAGTTGACTTAATGTTCAACTCCCCATACTCTTCAAAATTAGGCAGTTTCAGGAGATCATCAAAGTAACCTCCATCCAATTTGATCACTACTTCACCTGATTGACTTCTCACAGAATGAGAAGCCGAGTCATAACTAGATGCACAAGCCAAGATGAATTCTGGACATTGGGCAAACATGGGAAAACCCGCTACGAGAGGCAAGCCACTGTCAGCTATAGTTCTCATCCATGGAGTTTGGGAGGAACTCCTCACTCTACTCCATAAATCTTCCATGTCTTTATTTCCGAGTTCGGTGTCTCTGATATCATAGTTGCAATCAATGTACGATGGAGATTCTAGCTTCTTGAACTTGTATTTCATTCTGCCAGACTTTTCGGCCTTTTCCTGAGATGGACCAGGATCCGACATGAAGAACGTTGAAGGGTGAAAGGTTTGAAGCTCAGGAGATGTTGTCCACCGTCAGAATTCTGACCTGCTGGATATGCCGTAACAACAGAAGAGTCCGACACTGGAAGCAGAAGATGTCAGAAAATCCTGAAAGTCCGATGTGTTGAAAATGTCGGAACTTTGGGAAAGCCCGGCACTTTGGATAATGTCGAGACTTTGAGGAACCCTGACACGTCAAACCTTCAATACACTTCTGCTCTTCGACTCCACACAACAGGCTTCAAAACCCGAAAAGAAAAACAGGGTTTTTCATCGAATTTCAAAACATGCAATCTCTTTTTTTTTTTTGTCATTCATGTTCCATGCATATAATAAAACTTCAAGGAAATAGCATTAAGTGGTAGTCTTAGAAGAGATGAACCCTAAAACCTAAAACCCCTTTCAAAATAATTCCAAAGAGAACAAGAAAGGAAAACCCTCAAAACCCGGCAAGAAATTGAGAAGAAACCGCGCGTAATCGATCCGTAAAAACTAAGAATAAAGAAGGGATAGAAAAATACCTTCAATCAGAGAAAGAAAAGATCAACAACAAGTGATTCAATCGAGCAAGGAGAGCTTTCAGGTTTTGAAATTGGAAGAGCATGCACGAAAAATCTACGAATTAAAAATACGTCTGGTAAGAATGACGTGGAAATCCGCGTATTTATAAGAAAATTGGTAATTAATACACTTGGTGCGGCACGTGCCAACTCGCCAACAACTCGGCATGAATGCCATGTCAGCATGTTTGAGAGATCTGAAAACCTGAAACGAGGGGGCTTAGTGCAATTCAAGTTTCGGGGCTTAGATGTTACATAGCCCCAAAAACCCGATACAAAGGACTAAGCAGACTTCGGGTATCGGGAAGCATGAGACATAAAACATGTTTTGGATTAGGAATGTTCTGATTGCCTAATCTAATAAGAACATAAATAATATTCAGCTAAGAAAATTATCTCTCTTCCCATGCCTAATTTGCCTAATTTGTTGCTAAACTAATGGACTGAGAGAGACCATAGGTTTGACCCTTATGATGAAGATCTCAAAACTTTTGAGATTGGTCTAGGCACTAATTGCATTCTCTAGAAGGAATCTATAATACCCACAACATTCAAATAAGAAGAGAAAAGTGCTTCTAGACTATGGCGTATGTTCTTTAATTGTTCTAGAAGCATAAATGGAGTTAGGGTGGGTGTTTTGCTCATTTCTCCAAGGAATGAGAAGTTCTTATTTACTCATAGGTTGTAATTTGCGTGTTCAAATAATGTGGCAGAGTATGAAGCATTAGTGTATGGCTTGTTGATTGCTGAGAAAATAAAAAACAAGGAATTACAGGTCTTTGGGGATACTGAATTGGTCATTCACCAAGTCAAGGGAAAGTGTGCTACAAATAACAATATGTTAAAGGATTATAAGCATAGAGTCTAGGATTTTTTAGAAATATTTGATGTCATGAACCTACAATTAATGCCTAGAAAATTGAACAAGGATATTGATCAAATGGTGGCTCTGGGTTCTCAATTTTCAACAGTGGAGGATCTTATTAAGGGTAATGTACAACATAACAAAGCGATGGTCAAGCCATCCATTACATAAAATTAGACCAGCTGGTAGTTATTTGACAGTGATGAACAAATTGTGCAGTTCATCCAAAATGAGGTGGAGTTCTCCTCAAAAATGCAATATGATTTACAGGATATCTATGGTGATCAGATTATTTAGTTAAAAATAAACAAGTTATCGAAAGGATTGATTACCCTGGAGAAGATCTTCAATCTAGATGATAAATTTAGAGGAGATGATAAGAACATGGAAACAAAACAAGAAGATTTATAACCGGTAACAATCGCTCCAGGAAAAATAACTGCTACTTGGGAAGGTATGTGATGAGCATGAAAAACACGCTTTTGTCTTTCTGTGCAAAAAATTTAGTGATGTATTTTCATAAGGCTATGAAGATTTAAAAGAAATTAATCCAGATTTAGTTTATCATTATATTGATCTTGATCCCAATGTCAAGCCAACTAGGCAAAAACAAAGGTTGGTAAACCCCATAATTAAACCTCTCATCAGAATATAATTGTCTAAGCTCATTAAGGCCAAGATAATATTTCCTATTAAGTACTCTACTTGGGTGGAAAATATGGTTCCAGTGAGAAAGAAAAATGGAGAAATTAGAATTTGTCTCAATTTCAAGGATTTAAACAAGGCCTCTCTCAAGGATTACTATCCTTAACCTTCCATGGAGCGGATTTTGTAGACAGTAGTAGGAGCCAAGAGGTTTTCAATGTTGGATGGTTATTCTGGTTTCAACCAGATCAAAGTGAGGGAAAAGGATCAATACAAGACCATGTTCACCACCAAATGGGGAACATATGCATATTATAAAATGCCCTTTATCTTGTCAAATGTGGGTGCCACTTTCCAAAGAGTGATGGACATTTCTTTCAAGGAGTACATCAATCAATTCATCTTGGTATACCGAAATGATATTATTATCTTCACTAAGCAGAGCACGGATCATATGAAGCACCTGGAGAAAGTATTTAAAAGATGCAAGGAATTTGGTGTGTCCCTTAATCCTAAGAAATGAAACATTGCATTACCCAAGGGTAAGCTTTTGGGACACATTGTTTCAAAACAAGGCATCACCATTTATCCAGAAAGACTCTCATCCATCATGGCTTTTTCATTGCCAGCTCACAAGAAGGTGTTGTAGTCATTCCTTAGAAATATCAACTTTTTTAGATGTTTCATTCCTAACTTTATGGGTTTGGTAAGACGTATTACTCTCATGCTCATAAGGGATTCAACTTTTAGGTGGACCTCAAAGGGGAAAGATAGCTTTAAGAATATCAAGCAAGAGATTGCTCAGGCCTCCACATTGATTAACCCATATTATAATAAGGATTTCATTCTTTATGCTCATGGGGTGGAATCTAGCATAGACGTGGTTTTGACTCAGCAAAATGATCAAGGTTTGGAGGAGCCTATGGATTTCTTCAAACAAACACTGAAGGATTATGAGCTCAAGTATAGCCATGTTAAAAAATAAGTTTTTTCCATCATCAGAGCCTTGAAAATTTTCAAAAGTACGATTATTTCTAGTTGCATCAAGCTTTAGTTTCACATTATAGTGTCAGATACTTCATCATGGGAGAAGAAATCGGTGAGAAATGAGTTGGATGGGTGAATAAGATCATGGAATATGACATGACCATCAAGGCCACAAAATTGGTAAGAGGAAGGTAAGCTGAAGACGCCCAGGATCACCAAGATATTTCCCTCATGAATGAAGAGCCTTCAAACAATGATGAATGGAAGAACTATGAAAGAGACGTATTCAATGATCACAGTTGGATTATAGATATGACTAAGTTCTTTTCTACCTATGTATATCCTTTGGGGTTAAACAAAGAAAAAAGGATACATCTCAGGCTGTAGTTTATTCCATGCATAGTGATTGGTAGCATATTGTTCAAAATAAATATTGATGGAGTGATGCTTAGGTGCATTGAAGGCGAACAATGTGAAAAAGTTTTATCTGAGTTCCATGATGGTTTCTCAAGTGGATATTTCTTTGCTAGAGCCACAACTATGAATATCATCAAAGTAGGATACTTTTGGCCGACGTTGTTCATGGATGCTCATAGATGGGTGAGAAAATGTAAGGAATGTGTTCTCTTCATTGGAAATAAAATATTTGTGGCTCTCCCACTTCATCTAATTTAGGAATATCAGCCATTTGCATAATGGGGTCTTGACTTTATTGGTATGATCAACCCACCATCTAGTATTGGTCACAAATGGGTTTTGACAGCAACAGACTATTTCTCCAGATGGTCAGAAGCCACACTAGTAAAGGAAGACACGGAATTAGTCATCATGGAATTCCTTGAAGAAAATTTCACAAGGTTTGGTGTCCCTTAGACCATCATTTTAGACAATGCAAATGCTTTCTTAGGATCAAGTATTTCTAATTGGGCTTTGGGACTGGCAGTTTATCTAAAAACTTCTTCCAATTATTATCCCTAATGTAATGGATTGGCGGAGTCTAATAATAAAAATCTAATTAGAATCATGAAGATAACAATGGAAATCAATAAAAGTCAGTGGCACACAAAGGTGACAAATGCTCTCTAGGAAGACATGATTACAGTGAAGAAAGCAATTGGTACTTCTCCTTAAAAAATATTATATGGAAAAGAAGTTAAACTTTCTTTATCACCAGAATTTCCTTCACTTGATTAAGCTCAATAGCTGGAATTTGAAGGCATGGATCTAAGGGAAATAAGAATTATGGAGCTGGAGGAACTTTAAGAAAATAGAAATGCCACCATGATCAGGATGAAACAACATCATAAGTCAACCAAACAATGCTTTGATAGGAAATCTAGAGATCAGAAATTCAAGTTTGGTGATCTAGTTTTGCAATGGGCCATGGAATAATCTAAACCAAGAAGACACTACAAATTTGATGCAATCTGGAGTGGACCATACATCATCACCACTTGCAATGTGGCTAACTCATTTGAGTTATCTGATCTTGATGGGAACGTGATTCAAATCCCAGTCAATGGGATTTATCTCAAACCCTCTCATTAAGATAATTCATGCATCTTGTACATAATAGTTTAGGATTTCAATTCCTCTAAGTGCTTTCAGCACATTGCATTATTGGTAATTTAGGTTTCTTTCCCTAAGTTCCTTGTACAGTTTATTTCTTGAACATGTTCTTGTGCACAGCTCCATCATGTTCTCAAGGTTATTGTTGAAGGTGTATTAAGTAGTAGTTATAATTATTTCATAAAATCAAATGCAGAGCAACTAAATATCATATTTCAAAACATCAGGCTGACTTCATGCCCAATGGATGCTTAGGATACTAATCATCTCATCTAGTAGGTGGATGGCCCATATGAGTCACCAAAAATGTTGTTCATTCTTGCACCCTTGTAAAAATTGAGCAACTTGGATAGTTGCGAGTGAGGAATGAAGTCCACAAGATTATTTTAGTATATCATTAATGGAAGTAAAATCAGTGGCCAAAGGTGAAAGCCTCCGAAGTTTGAATCGTGCTATGTAAGGATAGAGTAATGTCACGGATGTTTATAACAAGTCGTGGGTAAAATAAAAATATGAAAATACCGTGGATTAAACGAAAAGGGTCTGAAAATGTTAACATTGAGCCACGCCACATTGTAAAGATGCAGACTGAAGGAATTAAGGCTACAGAAGTCAAAAACCACACAAAACTAAACAAGAGAAAGCCGTGTATCAAAGGAAAATGACACCTTCCCACACAGAACCAAAAATTAATATGAACTTGAATCCAATGATCAAATCTTTGAAAATCTTGCATCATTGGATGAATCTTAGCCTATTTTACAAAATAAAATCATATTTCTTGAATTAAATAGGGGTAGGTGAGAAAATCAAACAGAAAAGCTCCCAAACATGCAAAAGGTCTACTCCAGGCAGCGCAACCACCAGAATTAAATACAGTATGGGTGTTTTTCCTTCTTTAACAAGGAAAATGGCGTGGAGAGGTGATAAGTGTAAAGGCATAATCAAATCCTTTCAGAAAATTTAATAAATTTGGTTGGTTGGTGGAAAAGGGAATTTGATTTTCCCTCTCTTTTCTTCTTCCTTCTCCTTCTTTCAATTTTCTATATATTGTAAAGTGATACCTAGTTTTAATGTTGGATACTTTGGGAATGCAAGGGCATCATGTTGCACAAGTATTCTAAGGGTGACATACCTTGGACTCGAGTTATGTAAATGTTTTTCACCCTCCTCTTGCATCGTGATGGTCTTTACATGATCTTGAAGCAATAAAATCTCTAGTTTTGTGGCTCATTTCTGCCCTAGCTATTATTTTATTTCCTTTCCTTTCCTTTTATTCACTCACAGGTGTGTTGTATGCATTATTTCAGAATCTGTTTCTATTGTGCATCATAGAATAGGAATCTGGATGTGGTTTTGATCTATGGCTCTCGTTTCTACCCTCTTCATTATCATTTTCACTCATTTTTTCTCTGTTAGAAGTATCTTTCCCCTTATTTTTGGTGTTATCGCCTTCTCTAGTTTAGGTTTTTGTTTTATACATCTACTTCTCATCCTATTCCCTTGGAATGTTAGAGTAGAGATAGATAGTTGCATTTCAATTCCTAGGAGTATTTTTAGTAGTAGAAAGTAAGTAGAGGAAGCCGACCTTCTCCAAAGGTCTAGTCTCAATTTGAAGTCCCACAACTTGGAGATAGTCATATGTTGCCTCAAAGCCCAAAATTCTTGTGATTTGGGACGGGTGCAAATTTGAGCTCCAACACATACATCATGTGATAACTTGTTAGTATTTTTCATTCACCTTAAGAGTATAATGCGAACGTGCATGTGTGTATGGAAAAATATAGAGCATACTATGAATCAAAGTAACATGACAAGCAACATGCAACATAGAATAGTATAAGTAAACAAGGATACATAAAATCAAAATCTAGGCTAATCTTTTTGAATTTTACAATTATTTGAATGAAATTTAATGACTAGGAGAGGGGATAAACATTTCCCCCTGGTATTGGGTGAAAGGTAAGGTCCATGTAGGTAAATGCGCCCTCAACACTCATGTTTGAACATAAAAGAAGATTGTGTAAGCGGGTAAAATGGGGGAATAGTATGCCCCCAAGTGTTAATTTCATGGTTATCTATCCAAAGAGTTAACATAGTGTCAAAAAAATGAGAGAAGAACCATATGGATTCCAAGATTCCAACTACTGAGTAATAAGTGTATAAACAATAAGAGTGTGTCCATTAGGAGAAACTAGAATAGGTGGAACATTGGGCATGTTGGCAATAGTGGAAATAGTAATTACAAACATAGAGATCAATGCATAATTCAAAACATATGTAATATATGTAGTGTTATGAGGCTCATCAGTATTAACTACAAATAATAAAGGGAAACACACAAGACTCATCATAAGTAATAAGTACAGGTTGGGAAGATTGGAAGCATTAATTTTTTATGAACTATCCCTTATGAACATAGATGTAAATGTGGAAAGATGGGGGTTGATTTCCCTCATGAATGTAACAAGATGAGGTGTAGCTATAGTAAATGAATCATGCATAGAGGCTTGGAAAGTGGAATCATTATAAAATAAACACATGGTGTTTTAACTTGTGATGAGGAAGGTATGGAGATTGATGTAACATTGGAATTAATAAGCATATTATCATTAGAAGTGCATATAATGGTGTGCCAAATAACTAATTTTAAATCCATGGTCATTGTGACATTGTGAATGGGGGTATGAGTGTCTCCCAACACCTTAGGTATCATAAATGTAGAAACCATCATAGGGGAATAAGTTTTAAATATGGGTAGGTGTGTATTAGTATGCATTAGGGATCAAACATTATGTGGATGAGACATAGTAGGAGGAATATGATGGGTTCTAATAGAAATTTCATCATGTAAATTAGTATCACTATATACCATCACAAGGGGAGAATTATGTGCAATGTAAGTAGTGTCTTCATGATCATGTATGAGACATATATCAAAAGGAATATAAACATGGTGTGGAGTATATTGTAGCATAATCCATTAAATAAGATGTCCCGAGGTAATTATGGGGTATGTCATGGGTAAAAAGGAGTGCATGCATAGTATGCAACCAAGGACGGCCTAAAAGGATATTACAAGTGAGATCATGAGGCATAATGTAACATTGAACATTAAGAGTACAAGTATTATAATAATGGGTAGACTAATTTCTCCCAACACTCACTTACCTGAGTTTTATCAAAGCCACAAATACATAGAGTATATGGAGTTAGATCAACAACATAAAATCATATTTGGTGGAGAAAATAAATGTTGCATATATTAGGATCATATCCATTATCAACTAAAGCACGCTTGACAAAAAAAATTATGAATTTGAAATTGAATATATAATGTGTTGGCCATTGTGTGTTTTTTTTTTCATTTACTTCTAGTCCATTGATGGAAAAGGGTGTCATGATGTCATATGAGTCTTCATTAGGTGTCATTCAATGTCAATCATGAAGGTTGATTGGTAGTGACCAAGTTTGGTGATGTTCTATGAGGTCACTGGTAGAATGGTTTAGCTTTTATGGTCATAGAACGAGTCCTCCCAAGGTGTTTAGAAGGTTTTCATGAGGTAAAAAAATGTTGTTATAGAGGTGTGTTCAAAGGTGTTAATGAGTCTATAAGATGGTCAGAAAGGTTATTTCATTGTGATGTCATGGTTGAGTAAGGTCATTCTAGGTCTAGCTCCTAGTCTCAGAGCTTGTAGAATGGTATGGTGACTTGATCTTTTAGAGCTTATCGGTCATTTTGGAAGCATGATAGATAGCATGGTGGACAATTTACATGAAGTTTATCATGAGTTTCAGGATAAGTTCTCATTGAGGTTTGGTGGTGTTTCACGGTCCTGGGGAAGTAAAGTAAGTGAGAGACAGGCTAAGTTGGCATAGGTAAGTCTTATTGGCTAGAGTGTTTTTAGAACCTATTTTAGTTAGATGGTGAGTATGGAACAGTTATAATATATTGTAACGATGCTTCATGAAAAGTTTCAGGTCAAAGTGAAGAATATTTTGTCAGATACATCATTTTTGGTAAAACCGGGTATTATCCACATTGTGTTTTTGAGGTAAAAGTTGACCTTCTAATTTTTGTTGTGGGATTGTATGATTTACATGGAGAACTAGAGATATTTGGTATAATGTTTTTCCTTGGTTATTTATTAATATTTCAGAAAAAATAATGAGGTGGTTTTATCACCACGTTTTTACGAACAATCGTTAAGAAGATAAGTTTCTTTGAAACTCTAGTTAAACCCTAGCTCAAAGTGAGATAGAGAAAAATAGGTATATTGATTCTATTTTGATTCCTTTTCCTAAATTGATTATTTGAGGCTATAGAGGAATCTTACAGATTTTCAGAAAGGTAAGATATTGCTTGTGAAAGTATGTGGGCCCTACCTGAAAATGCTTGTTAATGAATAAGTTCAGTTTGAAGAAAATTTTCCTAAAGAAGTTGATGAATAAATTCAAAAAAAAAAAAAAGCCCTAGATTTTTTTTACATGTCCATTATATTTTTAGATAATGGTTTTACTTATAAATGTAAAAGTGTGCCTTATTTATGAAGACTAGATTTTGGGGCAGTTTGGAGAAGCTTGTGGTAAAATTATAATTACATGAGCTACATGTTAAGTTAGAACTTGATTCAAATTTTTTATGATCATGGTTCAGAGATATTTCCACTAACATATAAAACTTGTGATTTTTATAAAGTCTAAATAATTTAGGACCTATTCTTTTAGGGTCAAATATGTAGGATGCTTGGTCTAACAAGGTCTTGAGATGCTTTATGAGGTAAAGTGATAGTTATGAGTTATTCCTGCTTGTTTAAGTTTTTTTAGTGATTATAAAACATGTATAAGGGTGTTACATGCTTTGGTTAAGTGTGGAAGTGATTTTTTAATGATAGATCAAGTTGTGCTCAAGGTCAATTTTTGAGTCGTAGAAGGCTAAATGAGCAATTTTCAAATATGGACTCAGTTGAAGGCCTTCCACTTGGATTTAGAAGGAAATGTAAGATGTTATGGAAATTATATTCAGATGAATTTCCAAAGGTATATGTTTTGTTTTTTGATGATGATGTTTGATAGGTTAATCAACTCAATTTGTAGAAATGAAGGTTTCTTATTTCTCAAGACAAGATTGTTTTTTGCTAGAAGATGGAGGTAGAATATGCATGATATGAATGAGTTGATATTTGATATTAGTTGGAGAGTGAATAAGGAATAATTGTGTTCCTATTTAATTCCTTTATAGTTCTTGAAAGTGACAGTAATGGTGTAAACCAATTGAGTTTGTAAAATTTCCTTCTGGGCAGCTCAATTTGGTGAAGAGGAAAGTTGGTACGGTTTGCACATATGGATGTTTCATGAGATCTAGAAATAATGGATGCAATCTAAATGTCTAAAGGATTCAAATTATTGTTTACATGCCACATTTTAGGTGTTTTTGTGTGTGCTTGAGGTCCAAAGGTGAAGAGATGGTCATGGAAACAATTGTTTTAAGAAGGATAAGAGCCTTCTTGAATTAGTTATGATAAATTTGACTGGTGAAAGATAATTAACAACAATGTATGGTTTTTTATGTCATATTTTACATGTGTGGTTAATTTAGGAGCTTGAACAATCATGGTTATGGTATTTGTGGTTTTTGTTCATCCAGGTGATGGGGTTTTGAGCTAATTTTGTGTTTGTTTGGTGTATTTGGACATGGCCAACCTACGTGGGCCCAATATGAATATTTTTTATGAATTTTTTGGGATGTTTTTAAGTTTTTTTTGTTTAATTTATTATTTTTAACTGACCTCCTTTGTGTTTATGAGATGAGAATCATATAAAAGTAAAGTTTGGGTTCAAATTTGAACTAGTTCTTGGAGAGGGAAAAATGCAACTTGTTTGAGAGTGTGAAGCAGATTATAATGCATGAATTCAAATATAATTATGTTGTAAAAAATATTAGGAAGGATACAAAGCATGTATGCAAGAAATAGAATCCAAATCAAGGCATGAAAATCCAAGTTTGAGCGAGTTAAAGGAATGAGGGTTTAAAGGTGTGTGTGTGAGATGAATTAGTTATCTTCATTAGTTGTGGCAGAAATAAATTCAAATATATTCATCTTCAAATGGTTTATTTGGTGCTTGATAATCTTAGGGGGTTGTAGCCTCCTTTTGGAGTGGGTTCTTCACTAAATTAGGGGTTGGTGTTCGGTTGGTGCTCTACTAAACTATGGGGTTAGTACTCCTTGTGAATTTGGTGATTCACTAAATTTATTTTCTTTGTGTAATATAATCATAGTTTCAGTGGTTTTTCTTCCCCTTGAGGATTTCCCACTTATATTTGGTGTTCTTGTGTACTCTCTCATTCTTGCTCTTGTGTTGGTTTATTCAATGTTTAATAAAGCAAACATGTGTTTAATGTTTTGATTGGATGCTTGAATGAATGATGAATTTAAATGGAATCAAGTTTTAATAGAATGATTCACCCCCCGAGTATATTTTTCTTCAAAAAATTGGTATCAAAGCGGGTCCTCGAGAAGTAATTTTAGAAACTCGAAGGAGATCCTTTTAAAGCACAAGAAATGGGTAAGTCTTCAGATATTGAGGTTGCATTAAGAATGAAGTATGAGGTTAAAAAGTCATTCATTCATAGCTTACAAGATTAGATCAATTGTATGGAGATAGACCATGGTCAATCCATCAAGGGTTCTTGGGTTGAAAGTTTGTATAAAGCCTTAAATGATAAAGAAGACACTTGTTCCAGGTATGAAGAGAGGTTGAAAACCTTGGAATCTAATTTAGAATATGCTTCTAATCGGTTGAAGATGTATGGGAAGTTAGAGAAGAGTTATGAAACTCTTGAGGGGGTCTTAGAGAGCCAAAGAGTGGCTAGTGACAAAGCAAGTCTAGGGTTCAAAGGAGAACATTTGAAGAATGATGGTGAAATTGGACCAAGTTCTCAATCTGATGAGAATATGACCAAGAATGCTGATTTGAGAAGGTATAACCCTATAATAAAACCTAATTTTATTGGGTATGGTTCTTTATTTAATGGTTATAACTATATTTGTCATGATTTTGGTCACAGAGCTAGAGACTGCAAAAGAAGGTTTTATAGGAATGTTTAAAATATATTCAATGGTGAATGTTACTCATGTTGTGAGTATGGTCATAAGGCTAAGGATTGAGGTTGGAACCTTAGGTGTATCAACCTAGAAGATGGAGGAGTGTTATGTGTTGTGTATAAATAAAGACACATTGATAAAAAAATTCACAATGATGAAATTTTGAGAGTTAATAGTAGGTTTCAAGATACCAATGGGAAAAATGGAAGAGTGTTCAAGAGGAATATCAGTCCCATAAATTAGTTCGAGAGGTATGATTCTCAGAATATGAGAGTTAAAGATTCAAAGCAAGCTAATAAGGATAATTCAAAATCAAAAAGTCTCAAGATTGATCACATGGATTATGTCAAAGAGGATTCTAGTGTTGTCAAGGTGAAAAACAAAGTCAACAAGCCTAAATAAAATGAAGGAAGCATGTTTTCTTTGGTTGAAGAAGTAAAGAGTGAAGAATATCATATGTTTCTAGATACAATTCATTCTCCAGTTCATGAGAAGTTGAAAATGCTAGGAGTGTGGGATACTTTAAGAGCTATAAGGTATGTGAAGTGACATACCCATGTGTTTTTTAGTCCCTATCATTAGTAGGTGTCTGAGTTGTGAAAATATGCATAGTCAAGGTCTAGGTTATTTTCAAGTAGTGTCTCAAAGAATGTGCTTTCAGTCTGAGGTCTGAGATTGTTAAGGTTTGAGTTAAAGGTCATGAATTTTCACAAGGCTATCAATTTTGTAGCATGTCAATCTGTGGGTATTCATCTCTTCCTTAATCTTCAATTCAAAGGTATTTTGAGTCAATCATGAAGTATAGTCAATAGTATATTGGTCTAAGCATGAAGTACTATTAAGCTATCAAAGGGTCTTTATTGTCCCATCTTATGCAATGATCAAGTATTACCACAAAGTTTCAAAATGGTGTTTAAAGTAATCATGCTCTGACATATTTGTACTAAGTTCTGAGGGAATCATCAAAAGAAATTTTCTTATGGTTAGAGCTATCCAAGCACTAGTCTTACCAACCAGCAAGAATGGAGTTCATTCATTCTTTGGAAAGGTAAACTTCCTTCATCATTTTGTGTCTGAGTTTTCTTAATTAACTATGCATATAACTTCTATAATAAAACCTCAAGCAAGTTTCAAGTGGAATAAGGAAGGAAAAACAACATTTGAGGAGATCAAGAAAGCCATTTCCAAAGCTCAAACTCTTATATCCCTAGATTTCAATAAGGATTTCATCATTTATTACTATGCATCAAAACATACACTCTCTGTTGTCCTTTTTCAGAAAAATGATGAAGGTTTGGAAGCACCTATTGCTTTCATGAGCTTTCCTTTGAAAAATCATGAGCTAAAGTACAGACAATTAGAGAAACATGCCTACGCAGTGGTCAAATTTGTTAAAAGTTTCAAATCCTACATTCTCAATTCCCATACAGTGGTGATGGTCCCTAGAAGTGTAATAAAGTCCATTTTGACTCAACAAGATCCTGGGGCTAAGAGAGGAAGCTAGATTGCAAAGAACCAAGAGTATGACTTGGAGATTAGACCCTCTAATTTGGTAAGAGGAAATGGTTTGTGCAAACTGATTGTTGAAGATGAAGCTCTCAAAGCTCAGCAGGGAGAAAAAGATGGTGTGTGCTCAACCTGTTTAGAAGATAGTCCACAGGAACTCTTTGTCACCACTATTGATGAGTGGTATGCTTACATTGCTTAGTACCTCACTTATGGAGAATTCCATCCTCATCTTGATTAAAAACAAATAAGGACACTCAAGCTAAAGGTAGCCAAGTTTGTGATATGGAATCATGCACATTACAAGAGAGGCCTAAATGGTTGTTTCCTCAGGTGTGTAGATAAGGAGCAGAAAGAAAATTTGCTCAGGGCATATCATGATCAATCTTGTGGTGAACATTTCTCAGCAATGGTCACCACACATAAGATCCTCAGAGGGAGATATTATTGGCCCTCCATCTAATGATTGGGTTTCCAAATGCAAAGCATGTCAACAATTTGTTGGAAAGCCACAACTAGCTGGATTGCCACACAAGCTTGTGGTGATTGAAGAACCATTTCAACAATGGGGGCTAGATTTTATTAGTGTTCTAAATCCTCATTATAGTGCAGGGCATACTTATGTAGTCACTGCAACTAATTACTTCACTAAATGGGTGGAAGCCATCCCAACTAAGCAAGCCAACTCTGAAAAAATATACAACTTGATCAAGGAGAATATCATTGTTCATTTTGGAATACCACAGAAAATTGTTGTAGACAATGCCACCTATTTCTCTTCCAAGGAGCTCACAAAGTTTTTTTATGGATTTGGAATCTCCCTATCTCACTCTTTTGACTACTACCCATAGGGAAATGGGAAAGTTGAGTTAAACAACAAGAACATTGTGACCATTTTTTGCAAGCTGATAGATGAGAATCAAAGGAACTAACACAAGAAGTTATATGATGCATTGTGTGCCGATAGGATCACTCCTAAGAAGGTAATAGGTATGTCACCTTTTCAAATGTTGTATGGATTTGATTCAGAGATCCCCTCACAATTGATATGCCAGCTCTCAAGTTGCTCAAGAAATAGAAGATGGTCAATACAAAGACTCCATTAACAAGAGGATCCTCTTCCTAGAGAAGTTGGAAGAAATCACATGCCAAGTGGTGGATAGAATTAAAGAACACCAAATAAAATTGAAGAAGATCTTTGAAAAGAGGGAAAAGGCAAGAGAATTCAAGGTTGGAGACTTGCAGCCATGGAAATTTTGATTCATTATGGCTCGGCCCATTCCAAATTCATGGGACTTGTGGTGAGAATGTTTTTCTCCTCTCATACTTGGATGGAACACCATTGGAATTTCCTTGAAGTGGGAAATACTTAAAACTATATCATCAGTGAAAGTAGGTTGTCCCCCACCTTGTACCATAGGTGATTTGCGTAGGTGTGTTTTTCCCTTTTCTGTTGTGTAGTTATGGTTTAGTTTTGTTTTTGTTTTTTGTTGTGTGTTTCCTCCTTCCATTCTTTCACATAATTATACATGACACTACAAGGCATAATGGATAAGGCATTGGTCAACGTAATATGTTTTGAAACTTGATATTCTAGATTCTCATGTCGTGCCCTAGCCATGCCCAGTTCACGCCATGTCTCCAAGCTAGAGCCAGTTATTGTCTCCTGAAAACTGCTCTGTGTTTCCATAGCCAAATTCAAATTTTTTGAGCTCATGCCCTTCATTGGTGTTTAAGCCAAGTTAGAGATTCAATAAATTAGCAAAATTCATGCCCTAGTATTGTTTAAATCTTTATTTTGCTCGTTTTGAGAAATTCTCCATCTCCTAGTCTATGCATGAAATATCCTCTTTACAATCTCCTTTGTGATCGAAATTGTTCTCTTATTTTATGGCCTAGGTCATCAAATCATTGTTTTTCCCCCATGCCTGTAGTTCATGAAGGAAATTAAAAAATTGGACTCAAAATGATGAAGTTCTCTTCCTCTGCATATTTTTCCAGCAGTCAGGATGATGGGTGTGTTTTCCTCATCAAATTTTGGCCCCAATTAATGCAAGTACGTGGCCAGATCCTATTGGATGGGAAGGAACGAGATTTTTGGTGAACTTAACACTTTTGGTCACTTTTGACAAAAATGGTAAATTTGCCCCGCAGACCCAAAAAGTTGAATCGCCATTGAAAAGTCTAACCTCAGTGAATGGCTCTACGTGTCGCAATAGCACAACTCTAGGGTGGGGCAGAAAGGGTCAATTACCAAATCAGCCCCAGATCACCACGTGGTCAGAGTCATTGGAGAGGAAAAGCCTTTCGTTGAAAATTTAAAGCGGATGAGCGGGCCATTAAGGGAATTTGTGTTTTTTAGCCCCTTTACAAAAAAGGTGAAAAGTTAAAAAGTGACCCGCAGCCCCGATCAGGCTTTGAAGGGAAGAAATCAAAGTTGAATCCCGCAGGGAAAAAGTCAAAGGTGAATCCTACCACGTGTCCTAGTCAAATCGAAGCAGTGGGCCGGCGGAGAAATTTGAGTTTTTGAGCCTTTTTCTAAAAAAAAGGTTAAAATGTTGAGAAAAGGGCCGCGACCCCATTTCGAATCAAAAGGTGCCACATGTCCTAGTCAAATCGGAGTAGCGGGAGGCGGAGGAAATTGAGTTTTTGAGCCTTTTTCCAAAAAAGATTAAAATTTGGAGAAAAGGGGTGTGATCCCATTTCCAATAAGAACGTGCCACGTGTCTAAGTTTAAAAGTCAAAGCAAGGGTGCAGGCCAATTTTTTCCAAATTTCCAAATCTCTAAAAAATCACAAAATACAAAGGGCTTTCCCCCGTAACTGCTCCAATCCCTTCCTACCACGTGGACATCCTGATTTCAAAGTTAGAGGAGCAAATCAAATGGTCTATATTTAAACTAGCAAATCGAATGTAACAGTCATTTTGCAAGATCTAGTTTTTTAACCCACCATAAGCGTTTTCTTCACAATGGAGGAATTCGAAGAGGTGTAAAGGATTTGTAAAGATTGTTACCATTTTGGAAAAGGATATAATGGCTTCTTGACGTCATTCTAAGGGTTGTCAATTGAGTTAGTAATTGACCCTTTCTACCGCACCCTGGAGTTGCGCTGTTGTGACACGTGGAGCCATCCACTGAGGTTAGATTTTTCAATGGCGATTAGTGGAGTGCCCCTGTTGCGATCTCTGGCTTTTCCACCATTAAAATCCACCTTTTTGCATGCACCTACGGAATTTGCACCATTCCGTGGGGCAAATTTACCATTTTTTTCCAAAAGTGACCCAAAGTGTTAAGTTCACCAAAAATCATGTTCCTCCCCATCTAATAGGATCTAACCACGTACCTACCCTTATATTCACTCAAAAAATTGGCATGGATCCCACTCCTTATTATTAATCAAAACTTTCCAAAATTTGACAGGGAAAAGAAACCCGTCATCCCGACTGCTTAAAAAATATGCAGAGGAAGATAACTTCATCCTTGAAAACAAGAAACAGTCAGAGGACAACAGTCCCTCCTCTTTATGGGAGAGGCTCCATTGAACACACAACAAATAAGAAAATCTACTTATTTACAAATGATCAAACTATCAATATTTTAATGAGGATTTTTATGCTTTAGATGTCTTCATCTCATAAGATTTTCAATACAGAGGAAAAGGAACAAAAGAATCGGTATTCAAAAAAAGAGAGAGGAGCACTTTCAAACACATAGATTGCATAATGGTATCTTACTTATGCTTGGTAAAGTGACAAGATCTAAACGATGCATATATAAACATAGGACATGCATGCAATAGACACAAAGTTCTTGTTTAGATGCACATAGCTTCTCATGAATCCGATTGAGAATAGAAATAGATAGAGCACAAGAAAAGATGAAACTTATTTTGTATTGGTTGGCAATTCATTACTTTTACATCTCAAAAATCCGATCCCTCTAAATGAAAAGAAAATCTCCTTAAATAGCCTCATGGATGGTTACAAAAGAGTCTTTTCAGTTTCCCTTCTTTTAATCAAAATATTAATATCTAATTAAGCATTACAACATCAGTTTGTCTTTTACTTACATATTGTATGGCTAGAAATAAAATAGCCACCTTAATTAAATATTTTAATTAAAAGAAGAAACTAACGACTAGGAGTTGGGACACTCGAAGGAGTGTTTGTGGCACTCCTTGCCTTAAGTAATTGGTTTTTGAATCTCTTAAATGGTCCAGTGATTTCCATGCCTCAAGGGATGGTGGTATTTATAGTCGCATGAGTCTAGTTGCCTAGGAATTTCTCCATTTCTTTCTCAAATTACTACATTCTCCAGGAACTCCTTATTGGCCTTAGTGATGGCTACTTGAAGTGTACAAATTTCTCTCATATTATCCTTAGACATAGTGTCTTGTTTAAAGAAATATTCTTTAACAAATGTCCTAAAATGGGACTGAATCTCTTGGAATTTGAACCTATCCCTTGAATTCTCCTTAAATATTTGGTAGTGAATATCTTGAAAGGTAGAAACAACACATGCTTTAAAAACTTATCCCTTCTACAACATATTCCTGAGTTCACCAATGGCTTCCTCAAGGACTTTTATTTTCAAATCAATGTTGAAGACTCACTTAATAGACAAATTAAACTTTTCATCATCAAATAATTTATTTTCCAAAAGAACCTACACATTTCTGTCACTCATCAGCCAAAGATCTTGAATGCATTCACTCCACAATTTCAATTCTCTATCTAAACCACTGAGTGTTGTAGTAAATTTAAGTTATATAACGATGAATTTATCATATGACTTGTGTGCTTCCTCGATGAAGTTTAATCATGTGACTATAATATCATCAACCAAGGCCTCCATTGCCTTCCCATAAGTAACATGCTTGTGAATATATTTGATATCTTGAACTTCATCACTAGTTAGAATAAAATGTGGTGGAATTGAGGCTAAGGGAGTTGGATCAAGTACCTTGTCTTCTGCCAATAAGGACTTGATGAAATTTGAAAGGATTTGATTTTGTTCCTCCAACTACTCCTATGTTTTCTTTCCTCTCTCAACTCTTTCAATTACTCTTGACACTGTCTCCTTCAAATTGTGCACTTCACTCTCAGGTGTAGATTCTCCAAGGGGAATTCTTGTCAATTCCAAATCACTTACCAACATGTCTCTTTCATCCTTGTCAAGCTTGGGCTTAGCAATCTCCATGAATTTTTGGCCTTGAGAATCAGATACTAACTTGGATGTGGTTTTAGCTTTCTTTATAGATGGGGGAGGAGTAGTACCTAGAAGAGCTACCACAACATTGAAATTAGGAGAAACAATATGAGATGTGGATTTTCTTTTCTTATTTTCCACCAACAGCTGTACCCAAGCAAAAGAAGAACTAGAAGTAGATGGAACAATGGGTTTAATTGCAAGTGTTCCCATTGCACTCAAATTTTCTAAAATAGATACTTCCAACAAAAATGTTTTAGTTTAGGAGGTAGGAACTTCCTTGACAGAAACTTCTTTGGCATGATGATCCTAAAACATCCATTGATTCTAAAGCCAGATCCTTCAATTGATCATATTTTTCTTCTTCTTTCTCTCTACTACTTTCTTCAGGATTACCTTTCCCTTAGTTCTTCTTGTTCTTTCTCCTCACTGTCATCATCACTAGAGATCTATAACTTGTTTAACCTCAGGTACTGATTCCAATTTCTTTGAAGAAGACAAATTTTCACTTTCTTGAATTACTTCCTCCATCTTTTCATCCTTCTTAGCCTTTCCTTTCTTCATGTATACTAGAGTTGAAGGTTCAAGTGGAGAGGGAACAAATTGTACATGTGCCTAAAGGGTCACCATAGGAATTTCCTTCTGAGGAGTGGAGGCTTCTTGGGAGGAATACCTAGACTTACCTACTTTGAACATATTCATTTTCCTGTCAAACCAAAGTTTGGTCCTCACCAAGACAGGGTTTATGAGTTCCTTCAAATCATCCCTTTCCTTAACAAACCAATCAATGGTTTCAATGGGAGTGTGTCTGATAGATCTTTCATATTCAAGGGACTGTCATTCCTAATCATCGTCTTAAAGTCCATATGGTACCTTGTACACATCAAAATATTTGATTTGATGTAGGGACAATCTACCATAATACCTTCTTCTAGCCTTAATCATCAGAATAGTCAGCCCAATAGTCTTTAGTATCAACAAGATGATGAAAACCCATTCTAAAATTATTGGCAATAAATCCCTTGATATCAAAGAAATCCTTGGTTTGAAATAATGAAGAGTGAGGGGAGAAATTTTTTTCCACATTTTGGGCATCCAAAGTATCCTGCAAGTGTAGTTACCCAATGTGATTGGAAACTGGATGCCTGCAATCTTCTTGTCTCTGCAAGTTCTTGTGAAGCTTATCCAACTGCCTGTAGATTTCAACTAAGGTCATTTTATCACTACAATACATAGGGAGTTTTAATGGTGTTCCCTCAAATCTAACCAACCGTATGTAATAAAATTTCCTAGACTTAGTGTAATAACTGTCCATAGACATCAATCAATTGTTTAGCCTCCTCCGAGAATCTCTGAGTTGTGTTTTCCTCTAACAATCTAACAATATACATGGTGAAGGCATCATTCACCCTTCTGAAATGGTGATTACTAATATTCAAATTCAACTATGGACAATGCTCATAAATAGGAGCATATTTTTTGTTTTCATCAGGAGAGAACCCCAACATTCCCTGTATGCAGCAATAGTGTACATCAAATAGGAAGTCATATAGAAAGTCTTAGTCCTTTGAACATTGGTCAGTTGTTCAGTAAGACTATCACAGATTATCTCTCCCCAATTCAAGATTTGTTTGCCTTCACATATGATGTTGATATAAGGGCACATCCAAAAGTGGAACTCATTGGTTGAGGGCATCCCCATTATTCTAGCAAGGAGGGTGATGACATCTGATAACTCTTCCTTGAATTCAATCCTATACATAGTCTTTGGCAGTCTTGAAGCTCCCTTCTTTGGGTTTTTAAACCATGATTTGGCCACCCTGCTCTTATATTGTTCACTATCCTGATCAAACAGAAGATGGGCCTGAGCCTTGGTGAGAGTGTTTGAATCTTCAGTTACTGGAATTTTGAGGGTAGTACTAATACAATTAGATGTCTAATTGAGCAACTACCTACCCATCAGGATCAATGATATATTTTGTATCTGAGTTGAAGTAGGAGCCACATGCTAATATAGTATCAACATGTTGAACAGAAACTAGAAAAACCCCCGTGTGAGAAATTCCATTTTCCTTGATTAATTGAGCAATGGGAGTAGATTTCTTGCGTTCAAGTGCCCAAAAATCATCCAGGTCAAGGTGTTGAGCATCACTATCTCTTATCTCTAGTATGGTTGTCTCCAATGAAGATAGATGCATGTGCCCTTTGTAATGAATCTTCATTGTGTGACAAGGGCCGAAAGATTATGCAATGGACTTCTTGATCCTCTGAACTTTGCTCTCGAAAATCCGCAACCTCTTCTAGAACACATTGCACCTAAATTTTTTGAAAAATACTAGAACAAGGACCTTACCACAGCTACAAATAGTGGAGAGAACAGAATGGGAAAAAATGCATGGAGTATGGTAAAAACAATCGATTACCTGAGATATTTATACATACCCCTTTTTTGAGTAGGTCATTGGGGGGATTGAATGTGATAATTAATGCACTGTACCGAATCAAGACATTGGAATGCAGATATATTGAAGAGAAATGTGTACAACTAGCCTAAGTGATGCCAAGACACTTGGGACCTGAGGAGCCAAAAACCCACAGTGAATGGGATGCGGAAAAAATGGGCTTGCGGGGAAATATAGGCCTGGAAGCACTAGGGACATGTGGGATGCGAGAAGTTGAAATGTCCACGATACATTCAAATTAGGTAATCTGGAAGAAACTCTCACAAAGTTGACCCTTGGGACATTGGGACGTGAGTTCTCCACAAAGCTGAAGTACCATACAAAACAAAGGGAAATCAATATAATGCAAGGAAGGTGGGGAATCGGTGAACTGGGAGCCTGATAGAACTTGGGACGCGAGGAACATCAAAATCCTAAATGACCACACAATAAAGGGAAAGCCTCATAAACTCAATGCTCAGAAAATGAATAACTATTGGAAAACAACTCTTCCTTCATGGACCTTCACAAGGACATTCTGATAGACATCTTACCCAAAAATGTAAAAATGGAGATAGAAATACACAATTTCTATGAAGGTGACAACAAGAAGTATGAGTATGGTCTCTCCCAAATACATGAAATCATGAAGGTCTCTTAGAATTTGATTCTACAAGTTATCTCTAAGTTATTACTTGTTAACATGTCAATTTAATTACCTGTGAATGAATGTAATATAAATGACAATGTACATGCCTAAAACTCCTTGTAGAGGATTTTGTTGAGGGGGAGCATGTGTAACCCCAAATTATAGGAGATGTAAGGTTGAAAATGCTTGAGAGAAGATATTGAATCTTAACAACTATTGTGAATGGTCATTTTTGCACTAAATTGTTATGCTACAAGTTCAGAATGTGATAAAGATTTGTGACAGAGTATAGTGGACTTTTAAGGCAACCTATAAGTATAAAAGGTTCTCTTGAGGCCAAAGGATTCACTTTTGGCATTGTAATAGGAGGAATAATGAGTGAAAGATGGTAATATAGGTATTGATGTATCTTAATCTACTAAGACAACATGTAAAAGTGATTGTATATGCAAACAGTCAGAATTGTGAAGTGCAAAGGTAAGATTTCAAGCTAGTATGAGGTATGTTATGACTAAGGTCTGTTATGACTAAGAAGGTGCTGAATAGTTGTCTTTATAATATAAAAGTGAGATATAGGTATCAGATGATCCATCAAGGTAAGAGAGGTTTAATTTTATTCTTGATCAAGTATAAAATATATTTGAAGGGTTTTTGTAGGTGTATGAACATTTAAGGTGTGATGAAAATGCTAGAGAATGTCACAGGAAAAAATAACATGATATGAGCCACATTAAAATCCTACAGGTCTGTGAAATATTTTTAATGCAAGGGGAGCAAGGTAAGAACCTTATGAAGGACTATGATAGAATATTGAAGGAAATTTTAGTATGTTGATCTTGCACAAGAAGGTATACTCCTCTAGCATAGTTGTTCATCTTTATAGTACACTGTAGAATAGTGTTGAGTATTGAGATAATGAGGTATAGGTATGAGAAGGTAAGTAGAAGAAGGGGGGACATTTTTACTCTTCCAATAAGAGATTTAGGTGCCAAGAAACCTAGTTAAATGAAGATGATAAAAGTTGTAGGAATTTTGTTGTATAGAGCAAGTTAAGTGCTCAAGATGGTCTAAAGAAGCTTGGAACATTGAAATGTTTATTGAAAGATAGTTACAGGAATGTGTAAATGTTGTTGATCTATTTCCATGACATATGAGCAAGGTAAGCACTCAAATTTGTGCATTCTTAATGAGTTATAGGGATTAGGAACTTTGGGGGAGTCATAATAAGTTGAGTCATGATATACATGGGCTTTTATTATTTGGAAAATTTTAAACAATATGCATTGAATATGTGGTTTATGGGTAACAATCCTAAAAAACGTTTTACAAACATTTAGAGGTAGATTTTGTGATTTCTTACATGATTAAAACCTAGATGGAGATGTAGAACATGTATGAAGACAAATAGAAGGATATTAGCTCGGGGGAGCTATGTGTATGACCAAAACAAGTCCATGGATCATCTCATGTTGTTGAAGAGGTCAAAGAAGACAAAGTACAGTCCAAAGGGGAGTCAAGTCAAGTAAATAAGTATGTTTTTTAGTATTTTTGTCATTAGGTGTTGTCATTTTCCATGTCTATTTGTCATTGTATCCTTTTTCATATATGTCAAAGGGGGAGAGAAGCATCAAAAAATATGGAAATGAGGTCATGTAGTGTGTGTTTGTTAAATGGTTGTCATCAATTTTTCTAAAGGTGGTTGCCATTAATGATAAAGGGGGAGATTTTTGGCCATTGTTTGTTTACATTGTCATTGATGTCAATACCATTGATGGAAAAAGTTATAATGAGGTTATATAAGTCTTTATGAGGTGTCATTCAATGTCAAGCATGAAGGTTGATTGGTAGTGACCAAGTTTGGTGAGGTCCTGGTGCATGGTTAAGACTGCATGGTCATAGTATGAGTATTTTTGAGTTTTTTGGATGTTTTCACGAGGTCACACATGGTCATAGAGGTGTGTTACATATGTTAATGAATCTATAATAAGTCATCATGGTCAGCTCATTAGGTTTCATGGTTGAGTCAGGTCATTACAAGCCTATTTCTAGCCCTGGAGAATACAGAATGGTATAAAGGCATGTGTTTTAGAGATAATCAATCTTTTCCAAGCATGGTATCAGCATGTTCCCAATGCATATGAAGTGTATAATGAGTTTTAGGATAGTTCTTAGAAATTTGGTGGTGTTTCATGGTCCTCAGGAAGCAAGCTGGTGCGAACAAGGTAAGTTAACATAGGTAAGTGTTAATGGATAGAGTGCTTAAAACATATTTGGGCTATATGGTGAGTATGGACTAATAGATTATGTTTTCATGATGCTTCATGACATGATTTAGGTCATTCTGAAGAATATTTTGCAATATAGATCAGTTTTGGTGAAAATGGGTATTATAGAGTGTGATTTTGAGCTAAAATTTGACCTTCTGATACTCGTGAATTGTGTGATTTTTATGGGACCCAAAGACTTTGGAGGATGTTTTCCCATGTAAATAAGAAGGTTTTGAAAAAATAATAAGGTGGTTTTATCGTCACTTTTTTATGAACGATTGTTAAGAAGATAAGTTATTTAAAATCCTGGCTAAACCCTAGCTCAAAGTGATTTGGAGAAAAAGAGGTATACTCAACCTATTTTGATTATTTTTTAAAAATTAATGATTGGAGGTTGTAAAGGACTCTTATAAATTTCCAGAAAGGTAAGATAATGCTTGCGACATTATGTGGGCCCCACCTAAAAATGTTTGTTTCTAAAGAAGTTCAGTTTGAAGAAAAGTTTCCTAAAGAAGGTGATGAATAAATCGACATTTTTATACCTTGAGTTGTTCTACATGTTTATGATAGTTTAATATAATTTTTGTAATTCTAAATGGAAAAGTGTGCCCTATTTATGAAGACTGGTTTTTGGGGCAGTTTAGAGCCGCTTGTGGTAAAATTGGAATTTCAGGAGCTACATGTGGAGTTAGAACTTGATTCAAGTTTTTTTGTGATCCTGCTTCAAAGGTTTTTACAATGATATATCAAACATGTTTTTTTGATTAGTTATGACCTATTCTTTGAGGGTCATATCTAGAGGATGTTTGGTCTAATAGGGTCTTAAGATGCTTCATGAGCTAAAGTGATAGTTTTGAGTTCTTCATACTTGTTAAAGGTTTATGAGTTTTTATAAAACATGTATAAGAGTGTTCCATAATTTGGTTAAGTGTGGAAGTGATTTTTGAGTTAATGGAGTAAGTTGTACTCAAGGTCAGTTATTGAGTCCTAGAAGGCTAAATGAGCAATTTTCAAAGATGGACTTGGTTGAAATAATTCCACTTCAATTTGGAAGGAAATGTAAGATGTTATGGAAATTATATTTGGATATAGTTACAATGGTATATGGTTTGTGTCTTCATGATGAGTTTTGATAGGTAAATAAACTAAATTTGTAGAAAAGAAGGTTTTTTTATTTCTCAAGACAGGATTGTTTTTTGCTAGAAGATGGAGGTAGAAGATGCATTAGATGAATGATTTAATGATTTATACCAGTTTTAGAGTGAAGAGGGATGGATTTAATTCCTATTGAGGTAATTTTGAGGTCTTGAAAGTGACATCAAGATTTTAAACCAGTTGAGTTTGTAAAATTGCCTTCTAGGCAGCTCAATTTGGTGAAGAGGAAAGTTGGTGTGGTTTACACATATGGATGTATCATGAGCTCTAGTAAGAATTTATGTTATATAAAATTCCATAGGATTATGATGAGTGGTTACATGTCATATTTGAGGTGTTTTAGCTTATGCTTGAGGTCCAAAGGTGAACATATGGTCCTAGAAACATCTGTTTTGATAAGGATATGAGCCTTCTTGACTTAGTTATGATAAATTTGATTGGTGAAAGATAATTAACAACCATGGATGGTATTTATATGTCATATTTGAAATACTTGATGAATTCAGGATCTTTTCTAATCATGGTTATGGTGTTTGTGGTTTTCCTTCATCCATGTGATGGAGTTTTGAGCTTGTTTTGTGCTTGTTTTGTGCATTTGGGCATGACATACCTACATGGGCACAATATGAATGTGTTGGGATGTTTGTAATTTTTTTTTTTAAATTATGGTATAGGACCGACCTATTTTTTTTATGAGATGATAAGCATATAAAAGTAAAGTTTGAGTTAAAATTTGAACTAGTTCTTGGAGAGGAAAAAATGTGACCTGCTTGAGAGTGTGAAGGATCTTCTAATGCGTGAATTTAGATCTGAGGATGTTGGAAAAAATATGAGAAAGGATATAAATCATGTATGCAAGAGATAGATTCCAAATCAAGGCATGAAAATCCAAGTTTGAGTGAGTTGAAGTAATGAGAGTTTGAAGGTACATGTGTGAGTTGAATAAGTGATCTCCATCAATTGTGGTAGCAAGAAAATTTAGAGATATTCATCTTCCGATGGTTGAGTTCATTCTTTATTATCTTATGGGGTTGTAGCCTCATTTTGGAGTGGGTGCTTCACTAAATTAGGGGTTGGTACTCCTTGTAGGGTTAGTGCTTTACTAAATTAGGGTTTGGTGTTCCTTGTGAAGTTGGTGCTTCACTAAGTTTATTTGATTTATGTAATATAAGTAGAGTTTCAATGTATTTTATTCCCCTTGAGGGTTTCCCACTTATATTTTGTGTTCTTGTGTACTCTCTTGTTCTTGCTCTTGTGTTGGTTGATTCAATATTTAATTAATCACACATATGGTTAATGTTTTGATTAGATGGTTGAAGGAATGATAATGAATGATGAATGTAAATGGAAAAAAAATTAATAGACTGATTCACCCCCCTCTCAGTGTCTTGTGCTTCCAACATAATGGAGAATAATTTTCATCAACTCTATCGTAATCCATAAAATAATTTTACATAAGCAAGTGAGACAGACAAATAGATTTGTATTGAAAGTGATGTTGATAAAAAATGATCATCGTCAAAAGAATAAAATGACCACATCTCAAAATAGAATTTGAATTTTACAAAACAAAAAGATGTTGTTTTGAATATAATGATTAAATAAAAAACATCCAAGGGATATTTTTAAAAAATTGTTTTTTTTGAATTATTCCTTAATTACCATAATGTGCAATTTTGAATTTCCAAAAATTGTGCAAATAATTAGGGAAAAAAAGAGGTTTTCATTTAATATGAAAAAAAGAAAAAACAACCTCAAAGTAAATTGAAAATAGAGTTTTTTATGGTTGAGATATGAAACAAAAGGTGATGTAGAAATTGGGAGCCCTAGAAAATGACCCAAAGGGTAGGATTAAGCATGAAACCCTAGAATTATTTTGCAAATCTGATTTATGGAAAATGATAAATGAAAATCATGTTTCAATCTTAAGAATTGATGTAGATATTAACCCTAATGTAACTAGGGATTGATTTTAGACTAGAATAGATTTGTTAAAGAGTGTGTAAGCATCTGTTTCACCAAATGATTTAATGAAAGTTAAATCTTAATCAAAAGACCAAGATTTATGAATACAAAAGTAACAAGAAATATTTATCATGCAAGAAACAATAAAGTGTGTATAATAGGGAGATAAGAACAACTTATCTTGTTGTAGACACTAAATCATGAACTTTGGGTATATTTCTAGTCCTGGTCATGTACCATTATTCATATAATTCCTAAGCCAAAAAATTACTAATTGACCATTGTCTTTGGCATATTTACTTGTTTTATGTTTTCCTTTTTGGTCTTACACACCTTCTTGCTCAGTTTGTCTTTTGATACTTCAACATTTCTAACCCTGGACATGAACACCCATCCAGGACGTCAGTGCGCAGGTGTCCTTGTCACCTCTGGGCATCCCCGACCTCTTTGTATCTTGCTCACATCTTTTGGGTCATTTCTATCTTTTAGGTATCTTAATTTCTTAGTGGCGGCCTTTTAGTGGTTAATTAAGAAATTAAAGCAAGGGAATCATATAAATACAAATCTATGTGATCATAATAAAGGACCAAGTACTAAGCATCTATTATCATTACTTGTGGTTGCATTCAAGAGCATTAAAAGAGCATTAAAACATCCATGTATCTTCCATTCAAGGGACGAGGGATTGCATTCTTCTGTATACACTTCATAGAAGGGGAAGTTCATTTTTCTATGCACACATCTATCTACATTTTCTACATCTATCTATTGATCGCTATCAAGAGCGACTCACACAAGAGACACCTAGGGGAAAATTATACACACACACACACACACACACACACACACACACACACACACACACACACACACACACACACACACACACACACACACACACACACACACACATAAAACTACATGGAGTCTAAAATGTAGTGCAATACCCAGATCATAAGTTCACTCAGTCAGGTGACCGTCGGGGTCATTCTGACTCCCCATTTGCATATTTTTATGATGTAATGTGTTTTTGGGTTTTGTAGGTGCTTCTTTCTTATTGCAAGTTTTAGGTAAATAACAGAAAATTTCTGCAACATATAGGTGATCAAAGGCAACAACTAGCAAACATTTTATGACCCTGGGAAAATGGGTTTTGTAGCTTCTGAGAAGTCACCCAAAATAGGTCTCTGGTGACCCAGGCACCCCTAACCCAAGATAAGCACCCTGGTCATGGAATTTATGACACTCCTTCAATTTTCTAAGTCTGATTGTGACATCCTGCTTCCCTATTCCAGCACTTTTCTAGCTCGGCACAACTTTGGCATCACTTTGAATCAACTAAGTCTTTTATCCCTTTCATTGTAACTAGGGTTTCAAATTAAAATGATTATTTTCTTGGGATAAATTTGAACTTAATTGTTTATATCATTACGTTGGTAAATATTTAGACTTAGCATTTATTTATTTCAATATTTTTTAATCATTTGGTGAACCCAACTCATTAGAACACTCTTAGTTCCTCATTTCATCACTTCTTGAAATTTTTAGGCTCATCTCATCATGGATATTTCTATTCATAATTTCTTGCTAGCTAATCCTGAGTGTTGCGCTAAAATAATTAATATTTTGGCTACTACCTATATCTCTTCCACTAGTCATCTAGATGTTGTTTATCAAACATTCATCAATGCATTTTCTCAACAAATTACTTTTCCATATGTTATAACTGAAAATCTTGTTGTATGCGACAATAATCCTTCTCTATATACACGAGTCTATGTTAACTTAGAAATCAAGTAAGCTTTAGTTGATACTGGATCTGAGCTCAATATTTTCCCTTTATCATTTATCAGGTTATAGGCCTCCCTGTATTTATTCTTAACTCTACATCTATTTCTATTCGAGCATACGATTCTACTACATGTCCATGCTTAGGCATTGTCACCTTGCCACTCATAGTTGGTCCAAAGATTGTTCTAGTTCAATTTTTTCATTTATATCCCACTTGCATATAATTTCTTAAATGGTCAGCCACGGCTTCATTGTATAAGGGCTTTGAATATGAGGTTCATGTTGATAGTACACCATTTCAACATTGCAATCTATATCTAACCACTGCATTACATGTTCCGATTTCCACTATTATCCATCATGTTGTTGATTTGCACCCCATGCATTATCTAGACAACTTACCTCCACTTAAAGGAACTGTTTATGCATTAAACATGGTTCCATCTATTTTAGAATCCCCCCTCCATCTACTACTGCTATAGTAATTTATCGGGGGTCTTTATGTGCATTGGATGTCATACCACCTTCATTACCTCATTCGGAGAAACCTACATCTATGATACCTTCTTTCACATGCACTCTTTTCATAAACAATGCTTTTTGGTCGCACATTCCATTACATACCACTTGCTTTAACACTATTTTCACATTTGATGGCTTGAATCTACTTTGGTTCACACTCGATGATATCTTACTACCACCTCATTCACCACATATATATCATGGGCATGCTTGCATTACTGTTGTTTATGGGCTCTGATTATTTCATCTCTCAGTATTTATTGCATGCACTTCGCGTAGTTCACCACTTACTCTTGGCTAGTCTTGCCTTGATTATATTGGTGGAACTTTAGATCCTAATCATACTGAAATTTCATTTCCCATGCCTTTTAGCCATGTTTTTATTTGTAATGACTCAATTCTTGGCTATTCACAAAACCTTACTCATTAGTATGCACATAGATGTCCATTACCACCTTTAACTAATGAGGAATACACAGTGGGCATGTATAATCTATTCCATAATGGATCCCTACAGGATCAACCATGTACTATTGCTTACCAAGTCTTAGAGGCATCACCATTCGGTTTTGACCATGAAAATTAAGATCTCTTAGACAATGTTACTTTTTCACACTTATCATCATACACTTGGGGGGAATTACACTTATTGCCCCCTTCTAGTATTATTAGTTGTCTTGCATTTCTACTTGTTCACTCTACACTTCGTGTCTAGTCTTTCACATGCATCTGGAACATTTTTATACATTTGTATCACCATTACTCGATGACGCACTCTTGTGCTATGGTTCACACTTGACTGTTTAGGGTATACTACACACATGAACCTCACACACTACACACTTCACACATTGCACATTCATGGAATCTCTTTCTCGTAACTTCTATCACACCTCATAAGCACTACACATTATACGCATTCATGATACATCTTTCTTGCATCTACTCTTACACGATGCACTCATTGCCTTATGATACACTCTAGTTCCATGGTTCATACTTGACTGCTGAGGGTCTAAATCTAAAATGAACCTCACTCATTCATAGAATCTCTATGCTCTATGATTTGATGATCATATCTTTCTAGTGCACAATTCAAAACCATTTCCTGATGATGCACTCTTGTTTTATGGTTCATTCTCGACTATTGAGGAGGCATGTATAAATCAACCTCATCTCATGCATACTCATTTGCATTCTCTCAAGGGCAAACAACTCTTATCATATTTAATTTGCATTCAATTCCAACTCACTCATTCACAACATACTACATATCTTGGTTACATTTCATTCTTGTTTACTTATTCTCGCATGATACATCTTGTTTATTATGCTAGCTAGATACACTGTATGTCATTATCTTTTCAATATACACATGTGTGTTCACTTGCATTCTAGTTGTGATCGCAGAATGTACACAGATCGATACATGTAACATGGATGCTTGGCATAGTACCTCTTACCAGTCCCACAATAGGCTCCTAGGGGCATCCACTTTCCTTTACACTACAGGTATTATTGTTTCATTTTTCATCACACACTACTATATCAAATTATACAGGATTTGACATACTTTTTATCTTTCTAACATGCTAATAGGTGCTTCACGTGTAACATTTATCTTGCAGGAACTCTTTGCTACCATGGTTTTCTGTCACTATTTTCTTGTTATTGTTTGTCATTGCCTGCTCTTGTATGCCATTTTTTGCGGGCTTTGTCCTTTTTTTTGTGTGCACATTGTCTACTTTGGTTAATTCAGCCTCGATTTTCTTAAGACATCACAATTCATGTCCCATGTTTAAAACTCACTTTTTACAGTCTACTCTATCTACCTTATTATTTTTCTCCATTGTCTTATTTTTTGTTAGCTTACATTTTGTCTTCTACATGCGTGTTTATCTTGCTTGCACTAACACTTGCTTTCTAGCCACTTTGTTTTGTGTGTGCCTTGGTTTCTACGAAGCACACTCCCTACCCCTAGGTAAGTGCATGGAAATTAGAGGCCAAAAGGGGATCTTAAGTGGACATTTTTTTGAAAAATAAAAATCTTCAACTTGTACGAGTTATTTGAGATAGTTACACTCAAAATTTGAAAATGTTATAAAAACATAATTTGTAGCATTTCGAGTCTAGTTTCTAAACTACTAAAAAAATTAATGGTTAAGTGTAAGTGATTTAAAGATCTAAAATGTCAATAGGTGCTCATGTTTTTGTAAAAAAACATAGTAGACAATCAGTCGTGCCCCCCCCCCCCATTTTTTTAACACTATTTAATATTTATGAACACCCTTTGGTAGAAAGATAGATAAGAGCATCTAGTTTGGGATAAAATTTCTTTTAGATTTTTTTAGTGAGTTTTTTTTAATGATTTTTCAAGTACAAAGATTTTAAATTTTTAAAAATAAGGGATAGCTGATCATGCCCCCCCTAACTACCTAAAAAAAATCAAAAATTATTTTTAAAAAAAAATATGTATAGAATTAGTCCTAGTTTGGGACTGTATAATTTTTATTCAATTTCACTAAGTTGAACAAAAGATACATGATGAAAGATAAACATGTATAAAATCAAAAAATAGCTATAAAAAGGCATATTTAGAAAATAATTAGTATCAAAACCTTATACTAGTCAGAAAATTTGAAAAATCATATATTTAGAAAGAAAAAATTTTACTCTACCTCGTAGTCATATTTTTAATAAATTTGTTAATCATTTTAAGTTGGATTTCTTATGGAGAAAGACACATTTTACCCTTTTTTTCAAAAACACATTGTTTGTTGTGTTTTAGTAGGTCCATGCCTCAAATTTGGGGATCCAAAGTAGATCTAAGCCAAGAGGTTTTCCTTGAAAAAGGCAAAAAACAAAACACATACACATTATAACACGTACGTGTTTTAATTTTTTATATATTGCATGCCCTCCAGCGTCCTTTTCCATAACTCAAAACACATACATGTTCTAAAATTTATACAACTCAAAAAAATTGTGTGTTATAACACGTACATGTTTTATGTTTGGAAAATACCAAACCTAAAAAACCATAATACGTACATGTTATTTGAAAACAAGTACACGTTTTGGTTGATTTTGGGTTTTTGTCTACTTTTGGCCCCCCAGATTGGTGAACTTACCCCCCATACGGGGTATCAATTTGAGCATAGTTTCTAGTCCTCCTTTGGGCCACATACTCCTTGTGACATTTCATGCACCCCAAACAAGGGGAGATATCGTTGGGTGAATCAGTCACCCTATATAATAGTTCACAGTCACAGTTTAGTATGGGTATAACACATTCATCAGTCTCAGCAACAGCCCAGAATCTGACTTGGGTCTTTAGCACATCACAAACACTAGTGCCCAGACATAGACAGTAGTACCTACGTACCCCTAACCCTTCCAAGGCACTTATGACTAGGTGTAGTGCTCACATTTTTTTAGCCTCAGTTATTTGTTGTTCTCTTACTCATAGGCATGTTTTGACAGGGAATTGATATATTTTGGACATTTTAATTTGACCTTATTAGACATGTATGGAGATTTAGGCGTATAGTGCCAATTTAGATTGATTACTATGTTGTCATCTTATCTTATGATGTCATGGACACTAACTGTTATGATGTTGTTTGGACCGTATCTATAATTGATGGATAGTTTAGATTGCATGGTTGGATTTTATGGATGTATGTCACTTTATTGTTATGTCTAACTCATGGTGAATTATGTATAAGTATGCATGTTGTCGCATTTTTTATTCCAGAATGAAGCTAATCTAGTATAGAATTTATTGATTTCTTATTGAGTAGTTGATTCACATCTTATCGGACAAGTGTGTTTAATGTGTGCAATGAGTGTGCAGGTGACAGGTCACAGGAGAACGTGGGATTCAGGCCAACTACACAATTTTACATAAGCAGCCCACGGGGCTAAGTCCTAACCATGTTTACTATATGAGGCCTTAGTATTAGAGTTTATTGTTTTAGGCACCATGATTGACCGTCCTTTGTAATGTAATATGTCTTGTAATAGTAATCTTGCTTAGGATGTTTAGTTTGCTTTGTAAACTTGTTTCGGGGACTTAATGGCCCCCACTTGCAGTAAGTTTTGAGTTTGTATAATGATGTATTTAATCAAAAGGGATAATGGTCACATGTGAACCCTTGGGTGGGCCCCACATCCTCTACCCTTGTGCCCAAATGTGCCAAACCTGATATTGGGCTATTTTAGACATTTTTAGTGACCCCTTTTTAGTTTGGGTGTTCACTTAGCATGAAAATGGGCCCTTTGACCCTACCTAATAAGTAGGGGGGCTTAATTCCAAGGCATAGAGGGAGTTTCCCTCCCATTTTGCCTACCTTTGGTCACATCCATGTAAGGTGGATGGATAAGTGTGCTTTGTTAAAAGTTGCACAAGTTTGTTTGTTGTTCATTTGGAGTAATTTGGGAGAAGAGGGTTAAAAGCTATTTTATCCTTTGTCCCTTTTATTTTGAGAATCTTTGACCTTGAGGGAGGAGAGGGGTGACACATGTCACCCCCTCATTTGTGAGGATTTTTGTTGGCTCCTCTTTGAATTCTCCCTCATGGGGAAATAAGAGGACTTTTTTTTAGAGCTTTTGTTTGGAGGCTTGGGGATTTTGGAGATAGAGCTTGCTTGGATAGAGAAGAGGAAAAGTTAGAGTGTTGGAGAGCTTTTGGAGGTAGGCTCCTTGAGCTCATTTTTCTTTATGTATCATATCATGTTACATTGTAGTTTTGTTTTGTTTAAAATGTGTGTTGCTTTTGGGTGTGGCTATTTGTTGTTATGTTTGTTGTTTTCTTTTCCTCCATCCATCATTTGGCATGATGGATTTTTGGAGTTTGTGGGGGAAGAGGAGGGATTTTTCCCTCTCAATCCTCATGGATTGATGGGCAAGCCATGTAGGATTTTAGTTACTCCCCTCAAATGGTTTGAGGTGGGGAAGGTGGTTCATATGGCTTGAACCCCCTTCCCCATTCTTGGAGAGGAAGCCCTTTGGGTTTGAAAATCCTCCCAAGAAGGATTTTGGTGAATGGATGGAGAAATAAGGAGGGTTTAATAACTTTGGAGGGATAAGGAGGTTGTGGAGATCATTGTTTTTATGTAACCAATGTTGGATACAATTTTGGCATTTGGATATCTCTTTCTTCTCTTCCCCATCTTAGAGGTAGAGCATGGTTTCTCCTCTTTGTCTTCTTTACAAAATTAGTGTTGTCTTAATATTGTCTTGTCTTTATGTGAATGTAATGGTGGTTATTTCCCTAAATCTTGTGCAAGTTGTGGAATCTAGTCTTCTTTCCCATGGGCTTGGGGGAGGCTAGCATGTCTTCCAACCTTGGAAAAGCATGTAATGATGCCTAAAGGTTGGGTGGTTAAACAAGCTCTTTCTCCTTGTGTTGGCCCTTTGGAAAATTTTGGAGTTGGAAAGCTATTGGAGGACATATGAACACACTTGTCAATTTGGAATTTATTCTTGTCTCCACCATTTTAAGGACTTCATTTTCATTTTATCTTGAAAAGAATGGCTTGTGGAAGCTTTCATTGTCTTGTAAAACCTTCTTTTGTATTTGGGATTACTTGCAAACTCGAGACATGCTTACTTGAACAATCTCTCTTTTTCCTTGTAAAGAAGCTTGTAATGGGATTTATTGTGAGTAGTTAGGTATTTTAGAAAATATTTCATATTGTGTTCAAGCTTCTTGGAAATAAAATATTGCAATGAATGTTTCTTTTAATAAAAATCTTGTTGTAATCTTTGTTGGTGAAGGAAAGTTATTTTTTTTGAAATAATGATTAGTCTTGTAATAGTTACTCTCTTGCAAAAATTTGGTGGCTTTATACAAAGAGATGAAATAGGCTTATACTCTCTTTTTCCAAGTGAAAATCTTAATAAGTGCTTGCATTTGAAATTCTATTTTTTAAATGTGAAGTCTTTTTAGCAAACTCTTTTGACATGTTCTAGTTTCTTCTCTTGAATGAAATACAACACTACATGCCTTTGTTTCACATAAAGAAATAAATAGTTTTAACCTAGATTGGATTTCAAAACAAAAATAACTTATAAAACTCATAGTCCATTTGGATAAAAACCCAAGTTTATTATTATTTAAAAAAAAAAAATTGTGGCATTATCTTCTTCTTAGAGTATTGTATAGAATCGTTAAGTAAATGCCTTTTATTCATATTTCAGAAAACACTACTTTATGTTCTTACATAGTAGTTTGCTATTTAACATCTAGAATACCCTATTGTAATATTCAAAAATATGAAATACCATTTAATATATATTAAACAATACAGCTATGTTACATTTACATAGTTACCGGTTGAGTTATACATATTAATAAATTACCTGTGACATTATAATCTAAATTAATAGATATATCATATCAGATATATTTTGGTTATATTTTGTACAGATAATGTAATATATATAGCTATATATATAATTATATATAATATAATATATATACGTATTAAAATTAAAAACAAAAAGCAAAAAAAATATAAACAAAAAAAAGGAAAGGAGTTGGGGAGGGCCGAACCCCCTCCCCACTCACTACTCATTCCCTGTCAGCGCCACTATCCCCACCCCTGCACCTCTCCCTTGATCCACGCACAGACCATTGCCACCGTCGCTTCCCCTCCTCCCACATAGCCTACCCACTCCCCTCTCCACCGCTGCTCCCACCCTCCGTGTCAATCTATCCCTTCCCCCAAACCTGCATCGTCCCCACGCCATCTCCCCTCCCTCACTTTCACTCCTTACCCCACTGCCTCACGTGGATCCCCTTCACATACCCCCTTGTCCTCACCCTTCCTCCACATAGCTACACCACTCCCCACCGCCACGTAGCCCCTCTACACCGTGAGCCCAAATCCTCCTAGAACAAATTCGTAACCACTCTTCCCTCACACAGTCTGAAATCCTTTCATTCGCCCTATCAACTCTTATAAATCTCTCAATATGGCTCTTGTAATACGGGTAGTGTGGAAATACATAAATATTCATATATTGCAACTGCACATATTGATCAAGTAAGAAACCTCCATTGTCTTCCATGGCTCCTCAACCTGTAGAAGAAGAAACAAAGAAAACAAAATAAGAGAAAATGATTTGGAAAAGAAAAGATAGAGATGATTAGAGCAACTTTAGGGCAAGTTCGAAATCAATGGTCAAGAGTAGAATTGATCCTAGGGATCTCCTTCAATCCTACCTTTCTTTAAGTCATGACATTTTAATGGGAATGGAAAATAAATTAAAAGGGGAGCGTGAGGGGTTAATTAAATAATAAGAGGGGTGAAGACTTGTGATTTATGGCCCTAGTAAACTTAAAATAGAAGTAAATAATTAATCTCGAGTTGGGACTAGTAAATAATTTACTTGGCTAAATTATATTAATATAAATTAATTATTAACAGGATAGGTGAAAAAAACATTGGTATTATTTTAGTTCACTTCCAAAAAAAAAATCTACCCAAAATTTTTAGTCATTCTTGGTGTGTTTTTCGGTGTCCCGAGGTGGGGCGTTACACTAGGGGGGAAATTACATGGTTTTTCTCATTTCAGTACAATTTTCAGTAGTACAGGACACATAATCCTTTAGCACTCGAAATGTATGCATTACATCTTCTTTTCTACTTTCACATTGGATCAAAATGGATTGGATTTGCACACACCATCGGTAATGGTGTTTATACTTTGGGAAGTATTCAACGGTTAGAGAATAACACTAGAATTTTCTCCCTACACTTCTTCCATACTTGGCACAAATAGTGTGAGATCACCGAAAAAACTCGCCAACACAACTGGCGTGAGATCACCCAAAAAACTTCTTCTTCTACAACATCTTGAGGATCATTTCTATCTATTTCACTCATCACAAATCAGGTGCACATTTTCCTTTTTCACATTTTCACATACTTAAATACTTTCTACGCATTTTGATCAAATTTTTCATATACACATATTTGACTATTTGTTTGTTCTTCTCTTTTGCAGGTTTTTCCTTATGGGAAGTGGTAGTCACATCAATCACACATCATCAAACAACTAGTAACATCAATAACATGTATAAAACTACATCTATACATACACTTTCACCCCTAGAGTCATCATCATTTTCACTTCCTCTTCTTCAACATCCATGCTTCATATTTTTATCACTCCACATTCTTTCTTGCCTCCTCAGAACGCTTTTTTCCATCGATCTACATGGTTATCAGGTACACATCTCATATCTATTATATTTTATCAATAATTCACTCATTAACATAAAGTGGGGGAAAATGTAGACACGAAATCACACACTTTAGGTATATTTATAGTCATGATCATGTATCATTATTCATATGATTCCTAAGCGATAAAAGTACTATTTGACCATTTTCTTTGGCCTCTTTGTTTCCTTTTTGTTCTTACACACCTTCTTGCCCAATCTGTCTTTTGATACTTCTACATTTTTGACTCTGGACACTAGCGCCCAACCAAGATGTTTGCACCCAAGCACCCCCGTCCCCTTTGGGCACCCCCGACCTCTTTGTATCTTACTCACATCTTTTAGGTCCTTTCTAGCTATTGGGAATCTTATTTTCTTGGCGATTGGCCTTTTAGTGTTTAATTATGAAATTAAAGCAATGGAATAATATAAATACAAAGTTATGTGATCATAATAAAGGACCAAGCACTAAGCATCTATTATCATCACCTAAGGTTGCATCCAAGAGCATTAAAAGAGCATGAAAGCATCCATCTACCTTTCACTCAAGGGACAAGGGACTGAATTCTTCTGCATACACTTCATAGGAGGGGAATTTCATTTTTCCAAGCACACATATATCTACATTTTATACATCTAGTTATTGCTCACTATCAAGTGCAACTCACACAAGAGCCACCTAGGGCATGATTCTACACGCATGCACGTAGAACTACATGGTGTCTGAAATGTATTGCAGTGCCTAGATCATAAGTTCACTTAGTCAAGTGACCACCAAGATCAGTCTTAATCCCCATTTGTATCCTTTTATTTTTAGGATTTGATGTGTTTTAAGGTTTTACAGGTGCTTATTTCTTATTGTAGGTTTCAGGCTAATAACAAAAAAGTGAGATGACATACAGGTGATCAAAGGTGAAAACCAAAGACCATCTCGTAACCCTAGGAAATATTGTTTCACAGCTTCTTAGTAGTCACAGGTTCCTAGAATAGGTCTCTAGTGCCCCAGGCAACCCTGACCCTGCATAGGCATCCAGGTCCTAGCATTTTTGACACTCCTGTAATATTCTGGGTCTAATTGTGACATCCTGCTTCCATGTTCCAACATTTTTCTATCTCGGCATAGCATTGGCATCACTGTGAATCAGCTAAGTCTTTCATCCCTTTCATTTGAAACTAGAGTTTCAAATTTAAATTGCTTATTTGCTTGGAACAAATATGCACTTAATTATTTATATCATTGCACTGGTACATATTTAGATTTAGCGTTTATTTATTTTAATATTTGCTTAATAACTTATATTCATAGATATGGACTAATTCAAGGATGGAAACCAAGGGCAAAAAACCAGATCTGGATTGTATATGCTTCATCTGGAAAAATTGAACCTACAACTCCTTCAAAAAGGACTACCTAGACAAAGACCGGACCACCATGTCATTATTGTCTTAATTGTGCGCTATTGTCCTGGTAAATGCTCTGGTTTTTATATTCTCAAGGTCTAAACTTGTCTTCTTCTTTCCACTCTTTTTCACATCCACTTTGTTGTGGGGTTTGACTATCGCGCCCGAACATACAAAACAAACCCTAGCTACTTCTACAAGGCTCAAGAAAACATTAGATAAATAATGTATATGTTTGAGTCAAAACGACCTCATCAGTCACCCCAACATGATTGTCACTGAGTGTTACACTACATTTCATACTCTATGTTGTTCTAATGTGTGTCATTGAATTGTTTCCCTTGTTAGGTTTCTCTTGTGCTAGTCACACCAAGATAACAATATACAACTATTTTTTTACCAAGATGAATGTGTAATGTGGAATTCAAAAATTTCCCCTCCTATACAATGAATAATGCCTAAATGCAGTCCTTGAATGTTTCTCTTTACCCAAGTATTAGATAGTAAGCAATAGCTCAAATTATCTAGACCCTAATAATAATGATTAAGTCATATATATATATGATTCCCTTGTTTTAATTTTGTCAATAACAACCAAAAATGTGATCCACAATGATAAGAAAGGTTTTATAAAAGATAACAAGTAATTTAGCAATTCAAATTTGAGAAGAGGAGGGAAAAGGATAGAAGCATCTAAAGGGGACACTAGCACATGGGTGATCCTATCCCTAATGGGTAGTAGTGTCTAGGATGCATGGAGGATAAAAATAGAAAATATAGAGTTAGGTCACATGTTGTTCAATGTTCACAATTAAAGTGGTCATTTAAGAAAAGTAAATGATAAAGTAATGTTAAAGAAAAACAAGTGTTGTTAATGTCTAGTTTTCTTATTTAGGAATCATACATATAATTACATACTAAGAGACATTATGTAATTAGTAAGTGTGTGATTTCATGTCTACATAGTATTTCAAGGTTAGCAAATGAGGTAGTGTTTACTTACTTATATAGGGTCTCATAGATGATTTATCTAAGAAATTTTGACTCAGATGAAGTATAAGACCCAATGAAAGATGTCAGTTTGAAAGAAAATTTGGAAGACATGTCAAAACAAGACTGTATAGATGGGTTAGGAAAAGATACAAATTTATGACCGAGTTATATGGTCCTCATCCAAAGCAGGAAATATATCACATGAAGTTTGGAGCTATAAATTAATGTTTTTCTATTGGTTTTGTGCATTGTACTCTCAAAATGTGTTGACATGTTAGTGTGTAAGGATAAACAAGCTAAATAATGGACCTCAAAAAGTTCCAAATGAGAATGGAGTTTTATTTATCATAACAAGAGTGCATATTCAAATCAAGGGTTTCCAATGTGTAAATTACCAAATTTGATTATCTAGACCCTCAAGCATTCATACCTCAACCAGGTATGGTATTCTTGTATTATTTGAGAGCCTTTAACTTTAATCTTGTCGTCATAATCTAACTTCTAAGATGAATTACTATTCCTTAGGATATTAATGTATCTATAAAAGTTGAGAGGAGTCTTATCTAGGTTGGTGAAATTCCCCCCATCCCCATATCTCTAATTCTCCCCTCACTTTGTGATCTTCCTCCTTTTCCCCACATAATTGTTTAGCATCATCTTGATCTACTTAAAATCTTGGAAGCCTATATGGTTCCTAATAATCCATTTTCTTTCCTATAATCTCATCATATCCAAACAATCCCTTGTGTTTCTCTCACCTCCACCTATGGCATTATCTATCCCTCCAAAGACTTGTCATGAATTTGTGAGGAACTATGGTATCCCAAAGGCTAACCCAATCCCCTATCAACACTCACTAAGCCAGATCATACCATGGTGTTGGTAGGTTGAGTTTTTTATTACTATCATGAGAAGGAGAAGGAATTCTAGACCCTAGAACATTCCAAGTAGTTTTCAACATTGAGACATGTAACTGTTTTAAACGATCAATGCTAACAAGAGAAGATCATACATGATTTTCTCAATCTTCTCGAGTTGCAAATATTGAAGCACATGATGGATTATCATTTGATAGTTTTAGAGGATCATTTTAGAAAGGATGTCCCCTAGAAAACACTTCCTAAGGAATTAGAAAATAGACACCCCCTTGAAAAAGTATCATGCCCATTTCATAATACCTTCATCAGATTTAACCATGAGATCTAGATTTCATAGTGGAATGACTCTAATTTAGATGATAAAATCACAGGTTTTTATAATCAATAGATGTCCACCATTGAGAAGAATCAAATAGAGTTATATGGTGATCAGACAGAGCCTGAGAAGGGGAAGGTAGTGTTTTTTTAACATTGATGGCATTCAGACTAGAGCTGAAGATCACAATGATGATAAAATCATGTCTATTCTTGAGGAGTTTGATAATTTCATTCTTTCACTTGAAGAAGAGTGTGAGTATCATATTTTTCCTTCATGTGTTGATCCTACTTGGAAGAAATCATTGGTCTCAAAGATTTCACAATAAATGAAGAGTTTGAGATTGGGAATTTTGCATTTGGGGAGGAAGAAAGGGAAGGTGCAGAGCTAAGTATGAAACAAAGGTGTTTGTTGAATAGAAAGTATAGGAAGAGAATTTAAAACAATTGGTAAACACTCTTCATAAGAAGAAGTAAGAGGGACATGGTGGCTTATATGAGAAATGCAAGAGATCATCTCTGAAGAATTTATGCCTAATCAGATATCTAAGTGTTTTAAAACTCTATTATAAATTGCCACATGTAATGCTAATTTTAGAGCATGAGGAAGATTCCAAAATCGTCAAAATTCAGCTCCAACACCTCCCAAACCCAAACAAAGATCAATTAGAGGTATTTTCACTCTTTTCAGTTGATATTGTGAAGGACAATGATCTGCAAACTAATTTTCCACTCTTATTAAAATCCATGTTCTTTGCAAAGTTGATTTTATGGCCTAGATTTATCAAGAAGGGAAGCTAATTCTCTCAACTTATTTTTGGTTTTGTATAATTTTTGTTTATCTTCATTATTTTATTAGTGTAGTTTTCGATTGTGGAAAAATAAGTTCTTTGGCACACTCTACATCTTTTCACTCGATAAATATATGATTTGATCCTTTGTACATAGTTTGTGAGATTTTTCTCAGCTTATGCATAGTCATATCAGTCATATCTCAAAGAAATTTCAGACCAAACAATCTAGTTTACATAAAAAAATCCAATATCAAAGGATTTCCATCTAAATCCAAAGTTTTACAAGGATAACTCAGGAATTTTGGGGAAATTTTTCGGTGTGATCAAGGTTTTATATGGATTAAAATATCATATTTAAATCATAAGAGAAGACTGATTCAGGGTGATTTTTCAAGCTTTCAAGGTTAATTTTAAGTTATAATTGACTCCATGCCCTATAGATATGATAAGAAACCTAGTAGGAATATATCCCTTGTGAGTCACCAAAATGTTGCCAAAAATGATCTCACACTTCATTTTTGGGCATTTGATTATGAATTCTAGGCTTTGAGGGTTTGATCATGATTATTGATTCATTTTGGACACCTTATTATATGCAAAAAAAATTAATTTTCTTGCACAAATCAGCTCCAAGATGATACAGTCAAATTAGAGAAAAACTTGATCAAAATCTTATGTTGTGTCCTCAAAATGGGTTAGTGATGTTCAAACGGTTCACTTTACAAAGGATACAGACTGTCAAATTTAATGGTGTCACAAAGGGGACACATGGTGGTCATTGGTTACTTTTCACCTTTTATCCAAGTTATACCTAAGTTAGAGTCAAGATAGGTGAGTTGAGTTATGAGTTGGGTCATGAGCCGAGTTGATCAAGTTGGTCACTAAGTTAATTTTGAAGACAAGTTAGGTTGCTTAAAAAATTAGTTAAGTGTTAAATCAAAGGAATCAAAAAATTGAGAATCGTGAAATCCAATCATTGGTCCACATGGACCAATGATTATGGGGATAAAAAGGATTAGAGTTTGAGTTCATATCATGGGTCGTAGTTAAAAGATCATGGATCAATGCACTGCGAGTTGGGTTCTCAAGGATCGGGGATCTTAGTAAAGTGGAGTTGGTGGCTAAGGGATTGGTCTTGATATTTCAATATACTAATGATGTAGGAGCATCAAACCTTGTACACTTGTAAATGAAATTTTTTTGGTTTTTCAATGTGGGATAGGCTTGTTCTAGATCTAAATGGTCTCATTCAGGATTTTTGACAAGTCATTTGAAGCATTTAAGTCCCTCTATGGAGTGTTTGGAGTTTCTCCCTCCAAATTTTCATATTCAAAAGTTTGAAATTCTGAGATATAATTCAAGGGACAAAAGTTGTAAATGAATATGTTTATAAACTTGTAATGAGCCTACACGGCCTAATTAAGGTGCTAACTTGAGTGGAGTGATCTTAGGATGGTGGGAAATAGGGTGAGTTAGTAAAATGGAAAAAATGATGCAATTAAGCCTATTTTTTAATGAAAAGACGTGTGAAATCTCAAGAGTTGGTTAGGTTTAAAAGAAGAAGTTGCATTCAAGGAGGGAATTTGAATGAGAAAGAGGGGATGAAAAGGAGAGTATAGGGAAGACCTTCTGAGGAAGGAAAGGGATGAAAAGGAGAGTATAGGGAAGACCTTCTAAGGAAGGCAAGGGAAGAATGAACAAAGATTCCTCGTGGATCAGTGGGGAAAAGAAGAAATTTTGTATATAAATATATAAGCTAATAGAAAGACCTCTATTTTGGATTGTGTGTGTGATTGGGTAATTTTATCATTTTCATTTGTAATTTCATTCTTAAAAGTATGTAAGTGGAATATTTCTATGTTCTTAATGGTAAAAGAGTGTTGGTATGATTTGACACATTCTTGGCCAGTGATTTCTCCAAAAGCACAAGATTGTAACTATAGGTGAAAGAAGGATCATTTGATAGCAATAACAGTGATTTTTTATGTGGTTCCATGATAAGTTGATAGGGAGAGACTTGTACTATGAATGTGTATCTATATATTTAATACTTATAATAATGGTGGATTCATTAAGAATGGAAGTATTAACAAAATGTTGGCAGGAAGGAGTGAACTCAAAGTTTGATTACTTTGTTTAAAAAAAGAGGTAGATCCTTTTCAAACTATGATCATGAAAGTATGTGTTTAATATGATTGAATAAATGACTAATATATTGACTGATCCATCCAATATTGACTTGGCTTGATGAAGGGTTGTATTTTTGTGATGGAGAGAATGATTAAAAGGAACCTTATATTAACCATGCTTGTACAAGATGTAGACATCTAAAATATGCTTACACTTAGCATTTCCTCCAATTCAACCAATTAACGACACTTTGTTAATTTCCCACTCTTTGTTCCATTCTCAAATGCCCATTTGTGACACCTTCTTGGTCGTATTTCTTTTATAATCATCTAATTTGGATAATATCTCTCTTATTAGCTAAACATTCCTCCTTTCGACCATTTAGAACCTCCCTAGTTCCCTCCGTTCCACTTTTGCAGGCTTCGTAGGCTATCTATCAGATAAAAATGATTAACAAGACCCCTCCCAACTCTCAATGAGTCTCTAATCACTCGTTAATCATGTTTAACTAGCCTAATCATATCTTAACTAGTCTAAAGCATGTTTACTTAGATCCTAATCCTAAAGTGATTTTTAGACTTTAGTCCCACATGCACCCAAACTTAAAACTCTTCCATTTGGAAAACTATATATACAAGGCTAAGCCTACCCATTCAAAAAAGACACAACTTTACATAACACAAAACCAAAACAAGCCTAAGAAAACTTTAAGATCTCATTTGTATTAGCTTTAAGCTAATTAGACATTTGATCTAAAGCTTGCCTCCTCCATTGATCTTGAGCTAACACCTCCATTTGCATCCTTAAACTAATTTTTGAGTAACATGGAGAGAACCATTGGCCTTGAATCCATTAATGGTGAGACTCCATTCTTGAAAGCTTGAAAACCATAAACAACTAATCACACCTTTGATTGCTAAGTTGATCCTCTTTGGTTTAATGTTTAATTAGTAATCTAAAGAGTAGAGAGTAGTATATATGCTAGGTTTTGATTTTTTTGTCAAAGTTATGATGCATGTATAGGATTAAATATTATTTAGCTCTTATCTCATGATGCATGGTTGAGTTGGTTAATCTTTTAGGTTCTTTAGCCTCATTCCATAGCTTTGCAACCTTTCCATTGCATACACAAGATGTTATAAGATTAGGAGACTTGACTGGCACATGTGGGATCTCTTTTCAAGGTCACTGGTAAGAATGAACCTTGGACAATATAAAAACAAACTTAAGTGTGAATTTATTTGGGTTAAATCAACCTTTATATGAAGTTATTCTTAAAACACCCTTCTCGGGCTCATAAAGAGGGTTTACACAATCAGGCCTAGGGTTTAGTTTTGTCATATCAAATCACCTTCATTTTCCCTGAAATCTTCAAGATAGTATGCTAGGGAAGTGTACTAAGGGATTATGAAGAAAAAAAGGAAAACTAAGGATGGAATTTTTAGATTTCCTTGACATTGTAGGCCTATGTAACTTGATATAGTCAAAGGGCTAATTAAGAGGGTCATTTAACAAAGTACCCTTCAGAGTGAGAGTTAACACCTGAAAATTCATAGACACCTAGATCTCCATAATCGGTGGTCAAAAATGTTAAGTTTCAGCCTAGGAACTGAGGGAGTGAAGATATTTTGCATCAAAATGTTGTCTGAGGTTTATTAGGAGGCTTAAGAGAAAATTTACAAAAGGTGGTCTACAAAGAGTTACATAGAGTGTTAAGACTTGATATTTTACAAGTATGTCAGAGGAACTAAAATACAACTATAGAAGGTGATATATATTTGTGGGCAGACGTAGAATCTTATTTGCACTGGTGGAGCAACAAACTTGACTTGAGAAGCATATAGGGGCAATCTTGTAAGAAGAGAGTAGTGGTGAGTTTTTGAATCCATAAATGCATTTATTCATTGTATCTAACAATTTTTTTGAAGTGAAAATAGGTGAGAGGACTAAAAATTTCTAAGGCAGAGGAAGGTCAAGGTTGCATGTTTGGTTAAGGAGTTGAGGAGTAAGAGGTTAGCAAGGATGGTGAATGCTAGGAGAGATGAAAAGTTATATAGACTTAGATGAGTTAGATGATTTCATTGGCATTAAGATAGGGTGTGTATGAAGAGTGGAGACTAGTAATTTCTTGGTGAGGACCATTTATGCCTAAAATTGCTTGTTTGCACTCAAGAGCTAATAGAGAAGGGTGGAAGACAAGTTAGTGAATAAGAACAAGTTGATTCTTCTTAGACTAAGAATCTTTGTACAAGTTTATTTGAGTTTTTTTAAGTATAGGAGGAAAGTTATATGGCATAATAAAGCCATTTAAGATGATTTTGTCAGTTATAGTAGAAATTAAACCATTTTGGTGTAGTTAAGAGTGCTCCTTTTGCAGAGTTTTGTACAAGTTGTTGATTGAACCCTCTTCATTGAATGAAAACATGACAAGATTTATATCCTAGCTACATCACCTAAGATATTGAAGATATATAAAGGTGACCCTAAAATATTCTAATAGGTAGGCTTGAGCTCAATCAAGAACATGAGGTGACCTCGGTGGCCCCGTGAATATAGAAGACATGTGATTGGTCCACTAAACCAATCATGGGCCACCTCAAACTCAAAGAGATAAAATGTGACCCCTACGAGCCCAAGAGCTCAAAATCCCTGAGATTATAGTGATCAAAGAACTAATTAGAATGTGACATGTGGAAAAAAGTAAGACAAAGGTGAAATTTAATGGCCATGTGGCCGTCAACTGTATAAAATGACATAAAGATCTTTAAATGTTAGTATATTTTAGCAAGTTCACCAAATTAGTCAAAATTGGTCTTTTTGGAAAGATATTGAAGAGTAGATCATAATGGGAGTAGTTTTGGGTCACTTTAGGTGTATTTTGTGATCAAATAATTAGTTTTAAAGGTTCCACAATTGTTTTGAACCTAAGCTTTATGTCCACGTTTTGAACCAGTTTCAAATGCTCATATCCTTTGATCCAAAGATTACGTCACCTACACGATACATAATTATAAATATTTGGATCAATGTTTTAATCTAGGACCAATTTCACAAATCATAATTGAGATATTGAGATATATCTTTATGAAAAACTTTAGAGGTGTTTTTAGTTGTAATATCAATCAAATGGTGCCCAAATCAAATCAAGTCACCCCAATAACAAACATTAAATTGTCCTGGTGTGGCATGATCTGTTATGATTTTGTATCATCCAAGAAATTCATGGTGCTCATAATTAGTCTACACATATTATGTTTTAATGTTCTTTTGGTGGTTGAGAAGTGGGTGATCTTATTGATTTATGGAGATCTTATGATCCATTCTCTTCTCTTCTTCCTCTACATAATGTAAATCAAATTTCATTATAATGATCCTCTCCTGAATTTAAAGTTGCCATGCTCAAATGGTGGCTGAACATTTTCAATTACAGAACTCTTATTTGTACTTGTGCAATGCATTAAGTGCCTTCTAAATGGCTAAAAATGGAATGTATATATCCGTGGACAATAATATGATGTCTATTATTGATCTCTTATGCCCATTATATCATATTTGTGTCCCATTACCTCTCTATTTTTACCTTTCATGTTGTGTGTGAGCTATATTTACATGGTTTCAATTCACGATGTCGATCATGTAGGGAATCAAGTTTGATGAAGTACAAATTTAAATTTGTTGGGGTTAGCACACCGGTTGTACAAACAATATATCAGATCTAAGCATACATGCAAATAAAAGTGGATATTCTACTAGAAGAATTATACAAAACAAGAGACATAAATCAACACCAGATTTAACGTGGCTCACCCAGTGTGGGCTACGTCCACCAAGAAACAAGCCAATCTATTATCCAAAGCTTTGACAAGATATACAATGAAGATTTACAATCTTCTACACTTCTCACATGTTCAGTACTTTCTTCATTCAAGCCTTTTTTATTCTTCACCAAGAATTCTCTCTCACATAATTATCTTGTAATTATGATACATCCATTACTTCTAAACCCTAGCTTTTATCCTTATATAGTTGTTTATAAAATTAGGGCACTTAGTCATACAATAACAATCAATAAATCTATTCCAATACTAAAAATAGAAGTAAAATCTGAGAGTTAATTAAAATCTCATCGCACAGGTAACCGATGCCGGTTCTGCCCAACCGTCGTCAGTTCCAACTTGCCCTGACCGATGTCAGTCACACTCTAACCGATGCCGGTTACTGTCAACTTCCAGAAAGTTCTATTTAAATGCTAAAACATGAGTAATTTAGCTCCATACTCAACAATCTCCCACTTAGAGATTAATTACTACACACTATACCTATACAATGCCATTATTGGAGCTTCCTAAGCTTTGTTTCTTCCTCTTCAAGTCTCAAACTTGAAGACCAATAGAAGTGGAGTGTAGCTCCAACTTCTCCTTTGCTAATGGCTTCGTTAGCATATCTGTAGGGTTCTTGCTTATATGAATATTTTCCAGATTCAACTATCCATCCTCTAATACCTGTCATATGAAGTGATATCTCAATTGAATGTGTTTCATTCTCGAATGAAATGTTGAGTTCTTTGCCAAATGAATTGCAGTCTAACTGTCACTAAACAGTTTACAATTACTTTTCTCCTTTCCCAACTCTTCCATGAACCTACTCATCCATATAATCTCCTTTCTACCCTCTGTAGCTACAACATACTCTGCCTCTGTAGTAGAAAAAGCCACAAACTTTTGCAATCTCAAAATATAGCTAACTGCTGTTCCACCTACTGTGAAAATATATCCAGTAGTGCTCCTCCTACCATCTAGATCTCCAGCCATATCTGAATCAACATAGCCACGTAATGAAATATCCGAACCTCCATAGCATAACTACATGCTAGATGTCCCTTTCAAATACCTGAGTATCCATTGGACTACTTTCAAATGCTCTTTACCTGGATTAGCCATATATCTACTCACAACTCCCACTTCCTGTGCAATGTTTGGTCTTGTACAAACCATAGCATATATGAGAATTCTAACTGCTGAAGCATATGGCACTCATGTCATGTATTTAACCTCCTCTTGTGATGAAGGAAACTTATCTTTACTCAATTTGAAGTGTATCAGCTATAGGTGTGCTAACAGGTTTTGCATTCTGCATGTTGAACCTTTCTAACACCTTGTAGATATAATCATCTTGAGACAAATAAAATTTCTTGTTTTTCCTTTCTCTATGTATTTTCATGCCAAGAATTCTTTTTATCAGCTCCCAAATCCTTCATTGCAAATGTTTGAGCTAGCTTTCTCTTAAGCTCACCAATGTCCTACATATTAGATCCTGCAATAAGCATATCATCCACATACAGTAACAAAATAATATAGCTCCCATTTTCAAGCTTCTTGAAATAAACATAATGGTCATATTCACATCTCAAGTAACCATGCTCATGCATAAAACTATCAAACTTCATGTACCATTGCCTTAAAGATTTCTTGAGCCCATATAGGCTCTTTTTCAACCTGCACACTAATTTTTCCTTACCCTTGACTTCATACCCAAGCAACTGCTGCATATAAATCTCTTCATCCAAATCACCATGAAGGAAAGTTGTCTTCACATCTAATTTCTCTAAATGTAAATCTTCTACTGCAACTAAACTCAATACAGTATGAATAGAAGTCATCTTAACAATAGGAGAAAATATTTCACCAAAGTCAATACCTGCCTTTTGTGCAAATCCCTTTACTACAAGCCTTGCCTTGTACCTTTTATGTCCACCCTCTTCTTCCGTAATTCTATAAACCCATTTTTTCTACAATGTTCTCTTTCATGCTAGCCAATTTAACCAAATCCCAAGTCTGGTTCTGTTCTAAAGAGTTCATCTCCTCATCCATGCCATGCTCCCAATGAACGTGAGTTTTATCCTGCATTGCTTCTTCAAAGCTTTCTGGTTCACCACTATCAATTAATAATAGATAAAATAGAGAAGGTGAAAATCTTTCTAGAATTTTACTTACCCTTTGTGACCTTCTCACAGGAGTTTGGGGTATCAGGAGGCTCAATCTGCACCTCCTGGACATTAGTATCAACTTCTAATAGTGATCGACGTCACTCACCTCTAACCGATGTTGGTTCAGATAATTGACACTAGTTCAGATCCTCTGTAACCATTGGTAGTTCATCTGACCGATGCCAGTTAGGGCCTAGTCAAACCATGGTTACTGTGTATTTCTGTAGATATTTCTTTAAAACCTGGGAGTTCATTTTCATCAATAAACTTCTCAATTTTCTCATCCTTGGGTACCAAAATTTGATCCCTGTACATTCTCTTTTCATTTCATTCAACATCATGAACTCCTAACAATTTTTAGAATTCTCTAAATCATAAAAATGAAAACTGAAATCACCAGATCCATAACCAATGAAAGTGCACCTCTTGGATTTTGCATCCAACTTTTTTCTATTTTCTCTATCAACATGCACAAAATCTTCTAAACCAACAAATTTCTGAAAAGAAAGATCTACCTCTTTTCTGGTCCATGCTTCCTCTGGTATTCCTCCATCTAGTGAACTTGAAGGGTCATGGTTAATCAAATAAACCATTGTATCAACTGCTTCTACCCAAAACTGCAAGGGCAATCCAGAATGTATCCTCATACTTCTAGCACATTCCATGATTGTCCTGTTCATTCTCTCTGCAACACCATTCTCCTGTGGTGTTCTTGGAACCGTTCTTTTTCTATGTATCCCATTCACTGAACAATAATAATTGAAAGCCTTGCTACATTATTCACCACCATTGTCAAATCTAAGGCACTTTAACTTAGAATTTGATTCATTCTCAACAAGGGCTTTCCATCTTTTAAAATTTTCAAAAACATTAGATTTGTGTTTAATACAATAAACCCATACCTTTCTTGTAGCATCATCAATAAAAGTAACATAATATTGGGATCCACCATGAGAAGCTACCTGAGCTGGTCCCCACACATATGAGTGTACAAGCTCTGATTTCTACTCCTTCTTAGTTGCCCCAACTTTGAGAAATCTCACTCTCTTTTACTTTCCAAAGATACAATGCTCACAGAAATCAAGATCTAAATCTTTCAAATATAATAACTTACCCTTAGCCTTTAAGATCTACATTCCTTTTTGACTCATATGACCCAACCGATTATGCCACATGCATGCATCTAAATCTGAAGTAGATAATGCAGAAAAGGAATCAGTAATACAGGTAGATAAATATAATGTTCCTACCTTCTTACCTCTTGCCACAACAAAATCATCCTTGGTGACTTTCCAAGAGTCTCCTATAAAAGTAACCATGCAACCAGATTCACCTAGTTTCCTTGCAGAAATAAGATTCCTCCTAAGGCTTGGCACATGCCTCACATCTTTCAATACCCATGTATTTCCATTTTTCAATTTTAGATGAACTTCCCCTTTACCAGTAATACTGCAAGGTTCATCATCACCCAAATAGACATGCCCAAAATTGCCATGGACATAATTTCTGAAATAACCCTTATTAGGGGTTGCATGGAAAGAAGCTCCTGAATCTAAAACCCATGATTCAATTTTACTATCTAAAGAAATAATAAGTGCATCTTGCATTACCTCTGATGCAGTAAGATTCACCTCTTTACCTTTATCTAGTTGTTTGTTCTCTTTATTCTTTGACCAACAATCTTTCTTTGCATGTCCTTTCTTTCCACATTTCCAACAAGTAATTCCCTTACTTCTATTTGTTATCCCTTGAATTTGATTTCCCATTACTCTTACTCTTGGATCTCTCCTTCTATCTGCCCCTGCTTTTTACATTCAAAGCATTTCCAGATGATGTTTTCTCTGTACTTTTCCTGTGAATTTCTTCATTCAAGATTCTACTAACCACATCATCAAATTTCAAAATATTATTAGCAGATGTTGTATTCCTAACAGCCATTACCAAGTTTTCCCAACTATCAAGCAAAGAACATAATAATAAAAGTACTTTTACTTCATCATCAAACGGTATTGAAACTAATTTTAACTGATTTACAATAGATCAGAAATCATTCAAATGACTAGAGGCAGATTCACCTTCATGCATCTTAGAACTAAAAAGTTTCTTCATCAAATAAAATTTATTTAAAGCACTAGGTTTTTCATATAAATTAGCAAGATATTTCATTAAGTCTACCGTAAAAGCCACTTCTGTAATATTAGACTTGCCACGGATGCTGTCAGGCTCAATATTATAGATCCTAAAGCCTTTCTATCAAGAATCTTCCATTCTTCATCAGTCATCTTCGTAGGTCTATACTTCTCATCCAATGGTAAGTACAAATCTCTCTGATACGGATAATCCTCAATCTACATCTTCCATAATTGATAATTTCCGCCATCAAACTTCTCTACCTTGTATTTATTATCATTTTTCATTATTGTAGCTCTCACTCAATCATAAAACCCTCTGTGAGTAAATATTTCAACACACAAAACCCTCAAACAAAGCTCTAATATCAGTTGTTAGGGTTATCACACTAGTTGTACAGACAATATATCAGATCTAAGCATACATGCAAATAAAAGTGGATATTATACCAGAATAATTATACAAAACAAGAGACATAAATCAACACCAGATTTAACGTGGTTCACCCAGTGTGGGCTACGTCCACCAAGAAACAAGCCAATATATTATCCAAAGCTTTGACAAGATATACAATGAAGATTTACAATCTTCTACACTTCTCACATGTTCAGTACTTTCTTCATTCAAGCCTTTTTGATTCTTCACCAAGAATTCTCTCTCACATAATTATCTTGTAATTATGATACATCCATTACTTCTAAACCCTAGCTTTTATCCTTATATAGTCGTTTATAAACTTAGGGCACTTAGCCATGCAATTACAATCAATAAATCTATTCCAATGCTAAAAATAGAAATAAAACCCGAGAGTTAATTAAAAGCTCATCGCACAGGTAGCCGATGTCGGTTCTGCCCAACCATCACCGGTTCCAACTTGCCATGACTGATGTTGGTCACACTCTAACCGATGTCGGTTACTGTTAACTTCCAGCAAGTTCTATTTGCATGCTAAAACATGAGTAATTTAGCTCCATACTCAACAAAATTGTGGTTTATTTCTATCCTTTTGGCCTTTCATTTTTCTTTTTGTTCCCATCTAAGGGAGAATGATCCAATTTCTATTTTAATTCAATCACCACCCCTATTTCTTAGTTTATTTCACACATTTCTCCTTTCCCTTTATGCTTTATAGTCAATATCTTAGATTAAGAGTAGTGTTAACATTAAAGTAGATGAGTAGAGGAACAAACCTACTTTGGAGGTATTTCCCAAGGAGCAAGGTCCTACACCTTGGGGAAATTCCAATGTTTTACTGAGGTGTTGAGTCTGGCCTCCCTTGGGGAAATTCCAATGTTTTACTGAGGTGTTGAGTCTGGCCTCAACAAAGGGTACAATATCAGGTGACAACAATCTTCAAGGCACAATAAAAATGAGAGATCATCCCTTCACAAAATGAACATGTTTAATGTTTTCATGTTTTTGCATCTCCTTTGTATACTTTTTTCAATGTTCAAAAGTTAAAAGCATTATCTATATTTTGAGTTAAATTTCAGTTTCTATCATAAACATTGACTACACTCTGTGTTGTAGGTTTTATCAAGGAGCATGTCAACGCCAACACGTCACAAATTCCCTTCGTGAAAATACAAAGTGTGTGTGAAAACTCAAGTATTTTTCTTCATTAAGCATGAAATTTTCAATTACACGCTTAAAGGGGGGATGTAGATACTAAAATTTGGTAAAATTTTCCTTGCGCAATACCAAGTTTGACCTTGTACCCTTGCTAAGATAAATTCTCGCATTTAGAACCCAATCTCCTCATCTATGTAGCCATTCTACAACTTCCTTATCTTTACACTATGCTCTATCATAAATTATGGAAATATTATTTAATCAAAGCACCATAAAAGAGTTGATATTGATGGAAAAAAATTCAATTTTGATGTTTCTCTCTCATGTCCAAAATAGTATGGAAGGGCCAGGATGTAGGGTTTGGTCTTGGCCGGCATGTACAGTATTTCCCCTTCACAATCACCAACTATATTTTCAGCTTCAAATCAGTATTTGGGTCATTTCATCTTCCTAGGGTAGGCCTTATTAGAATATATCACCTGCAAAAGGCTATATAAGTAAGTCATTATCAATTTATAACTCGCATGAAATTCTCACAAGACACTATTATAAATATATTTCCAAGAGCACTCAAAGGGTTCATAAATCTTCCTAAATCAACTACACATCATTTAGAACATACCCTACTACAAGTTTGAAGCACTCAACTAGGTCAAAGTGTCTCTCTTCATCCATCTACAAGCTTACAATTTGTGGGAGATACCATTGTGTTTTTAGAGATTATCATGGATCATTTAGGAGCTTCATTCGATATGAAGACCATAAGTTTTTGGATTTATTTATTTGTGATACATTTTGAATTTAATAAATAACACTCAAATTAAAGTCTTCACATGTAAATAATTCCAGTAATATCAAATCTTACTTCTAAATGGAAAAATTTAAGAACTTCAATAGACTTCATACTTAGAGAACATGGTCCATATATGTAAGGTAATGTGCATTATTATTAGTTTCAAGATCTATTGTCTTAAAATAGTAGAATTTTTGTGTGCATTATCATTAGTTTCAAGATCTATTGTCTTAAAAGTGTAGAATTGTTGTTTTTCATTAATTTAACTCTCTTTATGTATCTTTGGAAATGCATTTAGAATAAAATGGCTATTGTGTCACAAATATGTAATTCAAGCAAAAAAATGAAAAAATTGACTCAGTAAATTTTGTATCAATAATTTCAATATTAATGTAAATAAAAAATGGGTGTTTAAAAAGCCATTTAAAAAATTGCATTTGAGACAAATGCTAGAAATTGTGTTTATAATTAATTAACTATGTGGTTCAATGATTATAATAAAATTTAAGTTTTTTTCTTTTCTCCTTTAGAATATATAAATATATTAGAATTCATATAGCTTGTACTAAATTTATCCATTTACTTATTAATATAAATATAAATTTAGATTTAGATTAATACAAATATTTTTCAGTTTGATAAAAGAGATACTTTTTTAAAGGGTTCCAAAAAACCTTATACAACCAGAAAAATATAAAGCAATGAAAATCCACACAAAAAAAAAACAAGAAATGAGATCAACATATATTGATCCAACAATTCGAGCATTTTTTAAACCAAAAATGTTCACTCGGCAGAGACTCCAAAAAAGGGTAGCAAAAAGGCAGTAAACATGGGAAAAACAATGAAACAAAGCCCCAATATTTCATTGGGATTCCATATCCACATTATTCTCCATGTCTTCCCTATGAGCCATCTTCCTTTTTTTATTTCCTCTTAACCGTGTGCCTGGACTAGCTCCCTTATCCCAATTTGTCTTTTTTCTTGCTCGTGTTGTTCACAACGCTTTTGGTTCCTTCCGCCCTGATGCTCAAGAGTTCCTCTCTTAGGGAAATTACTAAGATAGTTTTCTTGGCTTGTGGATTCTCCATTATTTCCATCCTTTGATCCAATATAGCATTAAAAGCCACTAACATTCTTATCTCCAAATTCAACTAAGTTATCTTCTCAATATTTGTCTTTACCTCAGAGACAAGTCCTTTGCTAATACACAATAGAATGTACCCTTCTTTATCCATAATACAAATTCTTCTATGACGTTCTCCATTTTCATCCAAAGAACCCTAAAAAGTATAATTCACATTAAAATTTTCCTTCCCTTTCCGCGAACCACCCACAGTAGATAACTTTTCCATGATGGTGGCAGCCTCTTCGTTGACATTCCTCCCCTTTTCCTCTAAAGTATTCTTATTATGAACCCTTCCTATGACCCTAATCCTTTTCTCATCTAAGCTTAAATCGTCTTCCAAATCCTCCTTATCTAACAACCTCTTTCCCCTCTCTTGATTTCTTCCAACATTCCTCAAAATGATAGGTTTCACCAATTTGTAAAGAAACAAATAAGGGTTTGATGGATAGAAGACTCTATTTTTTCTAGTTGATAATATTTTATCCAAGACATTAAATACATGTACAGGAAAAAGGGGATAATATAAATATAACTAGTACATATATCTTACTTTTATTTGTTAATGATGTGTTGATTGGTTGGCAAAGTAACTTGATTGTCTCCCACTCTACCCAGGCTTAACTCTCACTAGGTGCATACCATATTGAAATGAATGATTTTTAATTAAGGCTAATTATGGTTGAATGATGTGAATTTCGGTTACTTGTACCCAAATGAAATGCATTTGAAGTTGGTTGTGGCTAAATGTAACACAAGTTCATAATTCTGGTCAAAAGTGTTTACGGATCTAAAAAATATCTTAATTTTTTGTATCTATAAAAGGATGTGATATATTAATCTCTAGGCACTTATTTTGAATTTTTGTATAGTTTCACCTAAATTTCCATGTTACGATATTTATGTGATGAAATTTTATGTTCTCTTTTGTTACATAATAACATTAATTTAATTGTTTCAATGTATGGGTTTAATTATTTTTCCTAGTCTTTTATGCAAAAACTGAATAACTATTTTTCAATCAAAATTTTCCATTTGATGGTGATAGAAAATTTGTATTATCACAAAGAATAGGTGTATGACTTCCTACAAGTTGGGGGGTAACCATTAACAGGTAGAAGAGAAAATTACATATTTGTCAAATGTTAATTTTATATATGGTTTTTTTGGGTGTTAACCCTTCACTTCGATTTCTACCATGTGATATGACCATTGGACATTCGAGTATAATTTCTAGTATATTATATTGATTAGGGATACATGATAACAAACAATGCCATGATATGACTGAATGGATGTTGAATTTTAGAGTTGTACAAGTGATTCCAAGATGTACTTTGGAGCATATCTAATACAAAAAAAATTCCAAAGCTTGTACATTTTAATAAATGAGGTGAATATTTAATTTATTCCATAACTAGATTAACATATTTTTTATTATAAAAAATATTAGGATTTAATAATCCTAATTTTTTATTTTCTTATTGTTTTTCGAATATTAGCTATTATTAAGAACCACATTTTTTATTTATCAAAAAATTGGTGGATATTTTGAATTTATAATCATCTATATTATACATAAGGAGAAGCTAATTTTAAATGGAAAATCGCCATTAAATGTGGAAAATGCTAGAATAAAATAGTATTAAAATTTATAAGTTTATCACAACACATTGCTCACTATTGTGGTTATTTCAAATTTTGCGTCAATACTTTCATCTTTGATTAGTCTTCTACATGAAAAATCATTAAATAGTATTCCTCTATACTCTTCGAGTCTTTGATACCATCACCTTACCTACCATTATATAAATACTCAATCATCTTATATTAATTAAATTTCATTCAAATCCCATTGTTCCGCTCGCTATACTAACACATGTAAGGAATTTAAAATGACCATTCCTTTTAGGGTTTTCATTCTATTTTTGCATTTGCTCCCACTTATTAACTACTTAAGTTATAAAAATTATTCATTCAAGGTTTACCTTTTAGGTTCCATGTTTAATACTTTGTTATGTTAAAAAAATGAATTCTTCCATAAGGTTTAATACCTTTTACTTTTCTTCTTATTTATAAACTATTATCATTAATTCACAAGTTATCCACCATTTTCATATGATTGTATTATTGTTACAACATATGTATTTACTACTTATTGATGTTTTTAAACACAACAAAAAACATGTGTTCTCAAATATCCCATGTGGTCAAGGGCTTATGCAAAATAAGCTCCTCACTCCTAAGAAATGTTACAAAAATAGTTTACAAGGATATATAGGAATATGTATATACTCCTAAGGAGTAACATCATATGTAAGGCTTTGCTGACCAAAATGAGCTCACACTTCATATTTGGGCAACTAGTACTAATTCCCCCTTGAATGATTCAAACCTTGATTTTTTACATATTTTAAGAACTTGGGAATCTTCATAATTCATCACAATCACTTGTTTTGATCAGCTCTAGGTTCAATTTTTCTCAAAAACATATTCACTTGATCAAAAAGATCACTTTTTTCCAGTAACTGAAAAAAAATCCTTCAAAATTTGCATATATTGGGATTTCGAGGTTGTTTTGTAGTTTTATAGTTTTTAGGATTTTGGGATTGTTTTATAGTTTCGTAGTCTCATAGTTTCAAGACTGTTTTGCAGTTTCACTTTTGGGGTTGTTTCGTAGTTTCACAATTTCAAATTTTCAGGGTTATTTCGTAGTTTTTCATTTTTGTTATATCACAGTTTTATAGTTTTGACTTCCTACCCCTGGACTCTGGTATCTAAATTTGACTTCCTCATGGCTATCACATGTGCAGATCAACATGTAATCTTAAAATGCTCATAAAGTCTGATCTAGGTCACCAAATGAGACAAAATTTATATCGTTGGAAAGGAATTGAAGAGTTCTACATGTTAAATGCATTTTTGAGTCGTGAAAAATAATTTACCGGGCCTAAAATTAAAAACAAGAACTCGTGGTAGTTTTCATGCATGGGATCTATAAGATTCAATGGTGCTCATATTGGGTTTGTAAACTTGAATGTTGATTTTTCCTTAGTGGTCTTCTTAATTTTAAATTTCCTCTCTCCTATTCTTCTTCTATATATGCAACTCGTTTTTATTTTAACACATCATCTCTTGAATGTAAGGTTATGTTGCCCTTTTGTGTAGCCAAGTATTCTAAGTTATAGACTTCTATTTTAGTATTATGCAATGCACTCAGTGCCTTCTCCATGTTTGGAATAAACTTTGCACATTATAATCAATAATATTTTGTTATTATGGATCTATTTCTTCCCTTTAATATATGTTATTGCATTCTTGCTTTTCTATTTTTTTATGGCATGTTGTGTGCGAATTATTCTTGCATGATTTCCGTCCTTTGTGTCATTTATGCAGAGAATAAAGGTTTGGTAAAATTGCAGGATTGAATGTGTCTTCTTTATACCCTCTTGGCCTTGTATTTTCCCTCTCATTCTTCATCTCAAGGAGAGATTCCACTTCTAGTTTGGTGTATCGCCTTATTTTATTAAGCATTTTATCTTTCTGAACATTGGTTCCTTGGAGATATTAGATTAGAACTAATTAGTAGCATATTATAGAGATGGTTATATTAGTTGTAGTGAACTGGAGTGAAAGGAACCAACCTTTTCACCTGGAGATTGACCTTGGAGGAGCCATTGCCCCACGCTTTGAAGGTATTTCCATGTTTCACTGAGGTGTTGAGCCTAGCTTCAGTAAAGGGTGTAACTTTAAGTGAAAACATGCTCTATTCAAGGTTACCCAACATATCCTTAAATACATTTTCTCAAAATATAGTTATCCATATGCCATACTTAGTAAAAAAATAGAAACAATAATATAGTGCTCCACCAAATTAGACAATTTTTGGTGTTGGCCTTCGTGGGGGAGAAAGATATTATTGTGGAAAAAATCATACAGAATGATCCTCATCTCCACACAATTTATAGGATCCATGTTAATGTACTCCTTTGATTTTTCTATCGATTTCATACCACTAGGATCATAAGAAAGTCTCTCAGTACACATTACCTAAGATTATTGTCTCATGACCTCACACCTATCCTTGAAATATTAGATTATATTTATATATGAGGTAGTATGATCCTTTTAAACCTCTACTTAGTTCTTTGGATGTTCATGTGCCTCATGTCAAAGTAATATGTAAACATGGTCTACCTGATGTGCACACTAATGTTGGCTATACTACATTATGGGCCATCTATTTCTATGGTGATGAGACTATCATTCCTTGAATCCATTTTGATACAATGATTTATGATCTAATATAGTGGGGTGGTGATATATCTCCCTCAACTCCTCTCTGACCTCCCATACATAGCCCCTAATATCTTACATTTCCTGTAGGATTTACGTGTTCATATTTGTCTCATTTTCTTATCTCACTGGTGATCTACATCAAGCACAGATTCTTATGTTTTGTGTGATCTTATCATGTAACATATTATAAGGAAAAAAACTTAATTAATTGTGGAAACATTAGGTCAAAATAACTTCTCAGTGTTCTTGGTGTTGCAATCATGCTCTAATACCAAGTGTATGCCCCAAACAATAATTACACTAAAAAATGATTAATAATTATAATAAGATAAGATTTTTTATTTTGATTAATTCTTATAGTTATGTAATGCAACAATATAAAAAAAAATTGAAAGTAATTTACAAGCTTTATAATTTAAGCATTCATCAAAATTAAAACTCGTCAAAGGACTAATTCGAGATTGTGTTAATAGGTAGGTTACTTAGTCAATCATTGTCTCATTAGCCCTTTCAAAACTAAATAAATTATTAATCTTACAAATAATTTTATCCCGTTCGAATGGGAAATATGCAATTTTAGTTGGTAGTGGTCAAAGGTTAGTAGATAATTTAATTAATTTATAAAACACCCACTTAATATCTCCCATTAATCTTTCAAATATATATTTTTAAAAATAACTTAGTAAAATTCCCACCAAGGATATTTATCTAAAAGTAATTAAGATAACAAGGATTTTTTCAAACTCCCACTTGCACAAGTAAAATGGAGCAATCAAAGGCCACAAATGGCCAATGTAGGGATGAAAGAGAACCCTTAGATTAATTATCTCTCCACCTTAGATCTTAGGTTGCCAATTTTGCCCTAAAATTCCTTAAGAATTCATGTAAGTTTATTTTTCTACCTCCTACTCTCATTTTGATTTCTCTGTTCTCTTATTTGTAGGTTTTCAAGTTGGATCTTCCATGGAGGATCTCCCATTTTGGGTGTATACCTAATATGTATATACTTAATATTTCTTATTGTATATTGTACTACTTCTTTATTAGTTTATTTATTTATAATTTATCTAAAACCCTAGATGTATATATACTCCAAAGGATATAACTATATATGTATTTATACATATAGATTTATGTATATGTACACACATATAAAACATATATGTGTATGTATATGTGTGTGTGCGCGTGCATGCCCTAATGAAGGACCAAACCACATTATGGAAGGGAAATCAAAGTGGTGAATGAATTATTTTAAGTTGTGTTGATGGAAAGGGGGCGTGGGCCATGGTTGTGACCCATTACATATGGGTTATGGTCCACTATATGGGCCATAACCTTACACAAAGTGATTAACTAAAAAATGTGGAATTATGCTAAGTTAATTTAATATTAAGAAAAACGGTAAATAACATATAAATGCATAAAGAAAATGACCCAAACAACTAAGTAAATAGAAATGTGAAACCCTAATGAGAAAAGAGGGTTAGGTAGAGCTTAGTTGATTCGATGAAAGGGTTGGACTGTGTCGTAGTGTGAACCAATCAAACAAGAGGAGGAAACTATCACACAAAATCTTGAGAAAGCAGAAATCTGAGCTTTATGGCTAAACTGGGGTACCTAGAGAGGGACAGGGGTGCCCGTGGGCACCCTAGTCTGAGATATGGGTGCCTTAGTCTGCAGAAATAGCCTAAAACCCTCCTCTGAGGTTTTGATGGATATTCTATTGTGTTCTCTCTTTGTCACACTAACTTCTCTAAAATGTGTTAGATGTCGTTGCAATACCTGCAATAAGGAATCACCTGCAAAACCCCAAGATGAGCATCAAATCCCTAAAAAATAAAGATGCATATGGAGGGTTTACAAAGTCCTCAATGTCCGCAATGGTGGAATTATTAACTAAGTGTTGTACTAAATCTCAAAACTGATGTAGTTCTATGTGTGTGTGTGCAATCATGCCCTAGGTGTTCTTGTGTCAATCACACTTTGTGAAAGTAGCAAGTAATAACTATGTGTAGAAACGTAATAAAATGATGGATAGAATATAACAAAATTCCCTCCTATGCAATGTGATGCAAATGACCCAGCCTTGTGCCTTGTGATGGAGCTAGATGGATGCAAATTGAGCCTTTGATAGACGCAACCTTAGGTGATGATAGTAGTGCTTAGTGTTTGGTCCCTCATTATGGTCTCATAACTTTATATTTATATGGCTCTCTTATTCTAATTTCATAATTAACCCCAAAAAGGCTCACCACTGAAAATATAGGAAGCTCAAAAGGCTAGAAAGCACCCAAAAAGTGGTAGGAAAGTGTAGAAAGACTCGGGGTACCCCAAATGGGACCAGGGCACCTAGGGAATCCTAGTACGGGGTTGAGTGCCCCAGTCAAAGGTAGAATGACGTAAAACGAAAAAAATAGACTTGACAAGTTTGTGTTGAAGGTCAGAAGTGACGATAAAAATAAAAGTAAAATGGCCAAATGACATGGGTTAATTAGTAATTTCTTCACTCAAAAACCATATGAATAGAAGTATGAGACCGGGACTAAATAATGCCTAAAGTACGTGATTTTGTTTCTACATTTTCCCCCATTTTATGTTTGTGGGTGGAATGCTCAATAGCATAAAGTAGATAGAGATGCATACTTGATGTCCATGTAGAGTGATGTAGAAAGCATTTTGAAGGACTAGACAAAGTATGGAGTGACAAAAAGATGGAGCGTGGAGACTAAAGATGTAAAAGAGCAAAACGTGATGAGAGTGAACCTAGGGCAGAAATGTGTGTACATATGCTAATGTGTGTGATGTACCTTTATGTTAGTATTAGGTTTGTGTTGTCACAAAATGTCATTGTTGTTGTTGTTGACTACGTGTTTCTCATATGGTCAGACCTACACGGAGAAGATGATCAAGTAGTCAAATACACATGTATATATATGTGTAAAAACAAATTTATGTAGAAATGAAAAGACTAAAATAGAAATATGAAAAATGTAAAAGGAACATATGTACCTGATCCATGATGAGAGAAAGGGGTGTGGAGAGGATATCCTGTACTGCGAGTTTTTAGGCCATCTCATGCCACCCTAACTGAAGAAGTGTAGGGAGAAAGCTACATTATTCTCCAACCTATAATTTCTTCCTTAAAGATGTATGAAGAGATATTTATATTGCCTAGTTTTTTGGGTGATCCAACACCACTGACCGAAGTAGTGTAAAGAGGAAATCCATTGTATCCTTTAACCTACAACTTCTCCCTAGAATGCTAAGGGAAATGTACCCTATAAAATCTTATGTGTACGGGGTTTGTAGACTAGTTTGAACCCACTCATTGTATAACCCACAATGTCAAGGAAATAAACTGAACTGAATTGTACAGGTAGAAAGCATTGAATAGTCTATAAAACCCCAAATGATGCCCCCCTCTTTGGGGCACATGTGACGTCACTAATAGGAGAAGGCAGCCCCAAAAGAGGACAAGTTGCATAAATTGATCCCTGCATGGGGGAGGGAATGTGCTTTGTAGAAGCCAATGTGCACATAAACAAATGGCTAGAAAATAAGTGTTAGTACGAACAAGCATGCATGTAAAAGACAAGTGTACGCTACGTAGACAATGTAGAAGCTAGAAAGTAAGTAAACACATAAGAAGACAATCGTAGACCACCAAAGTGGGTTGCAAACATGGGACATCACTCATGATGTGGCAATACACTCAAAGCAATAATGGTTACACATAGAAAATAAGTGTGCACACCAAATAAAGGGAAAGACTTACATACAATAACAAATAAGAGACAAACAATAACAAATAGACATATAGCCATAGAAGCAAGTAATCTTGCAAAACAAATGTTGCACATGAAGCACACATTATCATGTTAGAAAGATAACCAATATGTCAAAAGAAAGTATAACCAAGTAAAGGAAGAGTGCTAAAATGAAACGATAGCACATGTAAGAGATGAATATGGATGCCCCCAACAACCATTGTAGGATGGGTAGTAGGTGAGCATCCATGTTACGGGTGAGAAACTTGTATCTGTGATCACAACTAGAAAAGGATGTGAACACAGATGTGTGTATGGTACAGATAATGACATACAAGAGATCTATCTAGCATATATAATAAGTGAACATGGACAAGAAAATGTAAGAAAGAGTAAAATCAACTAATATATGTAACATGTTGTGGATGGATGGAATGGAATGCAAGATGGATGATAGGATCCATGTGCCCCCAAGTGAATGGAAGTGTATCAAGTGAGGTTCATTTATTATGCCCCCTCAATAGTCAAGAATGAATCGTAAATGAGAGTATGTCATTAGGAAATGGTTGAAGTGTATATGTTGTGTCTAACGCGTTGTGATGAGTATGTATGTCTATTGATGATATGAGACCTAGAGATGATATGTACGTGCCCCTATAGCCAAAGCGTATATCACGATAATATGATCAAAGGAGTGATGATGTAACCTAAAGCGTGTATCACTACCAGATGAATAGAGGGAGTGGTGATGTAGTCTATAGCGTGTACCACTACAAGATGAAGGAATAGGTGAAAAATTATCCTATAACATATGTCAATAACCTAATAATGTCGCATGATAGAAGGTCGAATGATGAACCTGTGAATATGATAAGGTCCATTTGATTATTAAACCCTTGGTAATCGAGTATAGACTAAGGAACTAGAGTGCGTCATAGGGTAGTGAGTGAAACATGTAGAAGAAGATGTAGGATGTGTGATGATTAAACGACCATGTGATGAGAAAAATGTGTAAACATGCAATGTGTAGAATGTAATGCAAGATGTGTAGATATCCTAGTAGTGTAAGATGTGTGTTATGTACTATGTAGAATGAGTAGGATGTAATTTTATACTCATAGAAAATAAGGGTGTGAAATATGTATGATGAAGACTAATATGATGTATGATGTATAGATGCGCAAATGTCGAAATAGTAATGATGTAAAGGAACGTGAAGATTTAGTGTGAGAAATGCAAGATGTATTGTAAAATGTGTGAAGAGACACAATGTGTAGTACCTATCATGTAGTGTGTGGGATCATGTGTAGTATGCCCTCAATAATCATGTGTGAATCGAAGCACAAGAGTGTGTCATCGAGTAATGGTGATGCTACAGTTTGGATGAGTATGCATATGTTATGAGATGGATGTATGATAATGCAAATATGAGAGGTGTGTTGATGCTAAGGTGGGGGGGGGGGGAGAATTGCATGAGTGTTATGCCTCCCAAGTGTGTGTGGATGAATGGAATATCCAATGATAGTAAAGGATGAAGGTCCTCCATCCGATTCCCATGGTGATGAAATAATTTGACCATGCTCTAGTAGTGGTGGTATAATAGATAGACATTGTAATGGTGAATTAAGTCTATGTGCATGCAATGGATGAATATATAATGAATGGTGTGGCGTAGAAAAAAATTTCGGCGATGGAGATCTATGTGATGTCAAGCGCGAAGGTGATGAAAACCCTTGTGGAATAAAATGAGGTGGTGACCTATGTCAAGATGCTATAACTTCCTTAGGAATGAGCCTATACCTTTGTGTAGGACTAGCAAAATGGTGAAGTCGTGTAGATAATGTGTAAGTAGGTGAGATAGGAGTAGATTTTGATTTTAGTAAACATTGAATGGGATGTGCTAGATGATGTAGAAGATGCATGAACTAATGCTCGAGAAGATGATGACCATGGAATAGATGGGGTTACGCTGTCAATAGAGATAACCTGATTGTTATGAATGAATTTGAGTCACAAATGATTCATAAAGATAATGGATTGAGACCTACTAATCCAATTAAGCCCGAGTAGCATGTCACAGTTGTCGACTGCTTGCCCAATAAGAAAAGGAACAATAAAAGTGAGAGGACCAACCGTAACATGTAGTTTGACAACACCCTATGGTTTATTTAGAGGGTATTCGATTTGTGATTGAGAGTAACTGATGGCATGAATAAATGGAATAGAACCTACACCACTCGGCCAAGATGGGTCAACCTTAGTATTATTGATGGGGATCGAGTCAATAGATGGTTTTTTATGTAGGGGATTAGATGTAAAAGGTGCATGATAGTCATGGTTAGAAAATGAGATGACTAGTGGTTATTGTTATCCCAAATTTTCCCCCAGGTTAATTTGGATAAATCATCATAAATGGACTTAGCTATTCATAATTATTAGACGTGCGGATGACCATCAAAGTTCAACCCCATCAAAAGGAAAGGCATCCCATGTTTTAGCTCGACCGATTTGGTCTTTAATCGCAGCGAGCTGACGAGCCATGGTGAATGTTTGAATGGTTGATCGGATGGGTTGGTCAGACAGGTTGGTCAGTTGGGGTGGTTAGACAGTTTTTTTAGTTGAGTTGGTCAGCTCAGTTGGTCAGAGAGATTGTTCAGACAGGTTGGTCAGCTAGGTTGGTCGGCTTGGTTGGTCAGACAGGTTGGTCAACTAGGTTGGCCAGACAGGTTGGTCATCTAGGTTGGTCAGATAGGTTGGTCATCTCGATTGGTCAGACAAGTTGGTCGGCCGGGTTGGACGGATGGGTCAGAAGGGGTAGCATCGTATAGACGAAGGTTGGTCCGTCAAGTTGGTTAATTAAGATGGTTGGCTGGGTTGGTTGAGTCACCTAATTGGATGTATAATGAAGCGTACAGGTGACACATAAGGTCAATACGGCAGGTTGGTCGGTTCACTAGGTTGGACGGGTATTGGGGTTGGTCAACGACCATATAAATGTATGGCCCGCATAGTTGGATGACGTCTAACCCCTCAAGGTTCAATGGTCAAAGTCAAGCAATGCATGGTTAGACGGGTCATGAAGTTAGATGCCTGGGAAGTGGTATGATGTGGTTGGATGGGTTACATGGTAGGGCAGCCCATAAGTCCCAAACAGGCAAAAGTAGGTGAATGAATGACAGCCCAACAACCATTTTTAATGCAATATGGTGCCCATGTCTTTTCCTAACAAAGGTACCATCAAGAATCAAAATTATATGAGTTCTCATACCTCTTTAATGAGGGTGGGTGAAGAATGGCTATATAATGCAATCGAACCCCTCATTTTTAGAGGAGACATTCTGAGAGCTGGGTAAACTCTTGCAAATTTTTCCCTCAACTCTATTTGAGTTGTGAGCCTTCTCTTGGGCCTAGCAATGTAATTATGCCTTTGTGCATCAAATGTAATGGTTTGTGCATACTTTGAAGCAATACAAATTATGTCTTGTGGTGTTTCTTCAACCCTAGCTCATTTTTATTGTATTTTCTTGCCTCTCCATTATTATTGTTGTATTTTGTGCATGTTCTTTCACTTACAGGTTCATGATGTTGTGTTTCATGGAGTTTTGATGATAGATTAGGATCTCAGTCTATGTCACATTTTTCTAACCTCCCTCAAACCCCTTTTTCCCTATTTCATCCTCCCTCAACAGAGTATCTCGCCCCTTTTCTTGGTGATATCACCCCCCTTTAGTGTAGGATTTCCCCCTTTTCATGCACTTTCTCTCTCCCTATCTCCTTGGCATTGTTAGGATAGGTTTAGTTAGGTGTCTTTTCTACATTAGGAGTAGTTTTGCGTTAGGATTAGGAAGAGGAAGTCGACCTTCTCCGGAGGTCCATCTCAGGTTCAAAAATCCCACAACTTGAGAGATGGACCCATGTTATGAAGATTACACCAAATGCCCCATTCAAAATTAGGCCATTCGGGGGGTGTTGTAATTTTGCACTAACAATTATGTGTCAGTATGTGCGACTAAAAAGTCAATTCCCCTGAAGCAGAAGGAGAAATTGTCTCGTAGACATAATTATTTGATGAGTCAGTTGTTTTTGTATCATGTTTGGGTAGAGGGTTGTTAAATATTTTGAGCTTATGAATTTTATTGACATGTGGAGATGTTGCATGTTCTGGAAGCTCAATTTGACCATTGTCAATCAAATCCTAAATGAGATATCGTAGTCACTAACAATGATCGGTGGAGTGTCCTACACACTAATGATAGTTCACAATGGGAGTGTTCATCAAAAGTATTCCCTATTGGTTGAGATGGATCAATTTGTAATGGAGAGGGTAGCATGATGAGGTTACTTTTGACAAGTTGTGGTAGTAAAATACGCATGGGAACACTAAAATTAGTAATTAGACGTTGGTGTGGTTGCGATTGTAGCTCCTTAGTAGTAGATATTATGTTGACAATGACTTTTGTATCCGATGGTTTAGTCATAAATGGCTTGAATGTTGACTCACTTGGAAAATAATTGGAGGATGATGCTTGTTCCTGATACTTAAGCTTACCTATAGCTAAGAGTTTGGTTTCACATAGATTAATATTATGACAAAGTTGATCGAAGGAAGAAGAAGTCTCAAAGAGAACACTCTCCTAGAATGGTGGTAAAAGACTCTGAATGAATAAATCTTGAAGCTCAACATCCATAAGCATATTGAACATCTTGGATAAATTATTTCTATAACGCAAGACATAATCCACTAGGTGTTGATTAGATCTTTGTTTGAGTTGTGCAAGTTAAGCATAAGAGATCTTAGAACCGATGTTAATGGAAAATTGAGTGATAAAAACATCGAAGATGCATGAAAGAGTGTACTGAATGGATAGGTAGGTCATAAAATAACCACATCACATAATGTTGTAATCTATGAGGAAAAAGCTTAGCTAGAACTGTAGAGTCATCCGCATAGTCTAGGCATGCTACGTAAAAAGCACAGAGATGTTCTTGTGGATCATCATGACCTTTAAAGATGGGTACTTTTAGAGAAATGAAGTTAGGTGGTAAGGGATAGGTATATATAATAGGTGAGAAAGGAGTATGCAACAATGATGTAGAGTCTAAAGATGGTTTTCCGTGAGAAGTAGCAATTTGGAGCTGACGAATTTGAGTTTGTAAATTTTGATACAAATAAGTTAGATCATGAGTATTTGAAGAAGAGTGAATCTACATGTTAGGTTTGATAGAGTGAATGATAGGAGCGGTAGTAGTAGCAATGGAAGATGAGACATAAATGGGTGGGGTGGAGACCACGGGAGTTGAAGAAGGAACAACTATAGAGACAGAAGCATCAAGAGAATTCTTAGCATCAATCAAAGCATGTAGGACATACAAAATATGAGTGGGATGATCACACAAATCTTGTCAAAAATTAGTAATAGTGTTAAGTTTATCTTGGTCGACATTAGTTTCTGCATCGTAGCACTTCTCACTATCAGACGCTTCTATTTCATGGAGAGGAATATTGTGTGAATTATTCAAAGGATTTCCAGTGGCAGCTACAAAAGTAGGGATATCAACCATTGGTTTAGAAATCCTACGAGTGAATGAAGGAAGTTCACAATATTGAAAAGACCCAAAATGACCACTACGAGTGACGGGCATACGAAGAAATGGCCCAAGAAGAAAGTGTATTCGAAGGTTGCGTTCACCAAAATTGTTAACTTAAAAATGTGGAATTATTCTAAGTCAATATAATATTAAGAACAACAGTAAATAATAGATAAATGCATAAAGAAAATGACCCAAGAAACTAAATAAATAGAAATTTGAAACCCTAATGAGAAAATAGGGTTAGGAAGAGCTTAGTTGATTCGATGAAAGTGCTAGAATATGTCATAGTGTGAACCAAGAAAACTGGAGGAGGAAACAATCACACATAAGCCTAAAAAGCAAATATTTGAGCTCTTTGGCTGACCTGGGGTGCTTGGAGAGGGACAGGGGTGCCCGTGGGCACCTTGGTCTGAGATATGGGCACCCTAGTATATGGAAATAGCCTAAAACCCTCCTCTGAGGTGTCGATGGATGTTCGCTTGTGTTCTCTCTTTGTTGCAATAACTTCTCTTAATTGTGTTAGATGTCGTTGCAATACCTACAATAAGGAATAACCTGTAAAACCCCAAGATGAGCATCAAATCACTAAAAAAAAGATGCATATGAAGGGTTCATACACTCCTCAATGTCCAAAATGATGGACTTACTAACTGAGTGTTGCACTACATCTCAGACCCGATGTAGTTTTGTGTGTGTATGCAATCATGCCCTGGGTGCTCTTGTGTCATCCGTACTTTGTGAAAGTAGTGAGCAATAACTATGTGTAGAAATGTAATAAAATGATGGATGGAATAAAATAAAATTCCCTCCTATGGAGTGTGATATAGATGAACCAGCCTTTTGCCTTGTGATGGAACTAGATGGATGCAACCTGAGCCTTTGATGGATGTAACCTTAGGTGATGATAGTAGTGCTTAGTGATTGGTCCCTCATTGTGGTCTCATAAATTTATATTTATATGGTTCTCTTGTTCTAATTTCGTAATTAACACCGAAAAGGTTGACCACTAAAAATATAGGAAGCTCGAATGGCTAGAAAGTGCCCAAAAGTGGCAGGAAAGTGTAGAAAGGCTTAGGGCACCCCTGGGACCAGGACATCCTATACAGGGTCGGGAACCCTAGTCAAAGGTAGAATGATGCAACACAACAAAAATAAACTCAAAAAGTATGTGTTGAAGGTCGAAAGTGACGACAAAAAGCAAAGTAAAATGGTCAAATGACATGGGTTAATTAGTAATTCCTTCACTCAAAAACCATATGAATAATAGTATGAGACCGGGACTAAATAATTCCTAAAGAGCATTATTTTATGTCTACACAAAGAAGAGGGGAATGGGGGCATGGTTTGCTTCATTCCTACCCACCCCACTTCCCATATAATAAACTAAAATGGTGGGGGTAGGGGTTGACATCGTCTCCTACCCATGTGTATGTGTGTCTACACACACATGCATGCACATATGTGTATGCATATATGTATGCATGTATGTACATACGTACATACAAATGTATAATAATAAATATATATTTACACACATAGGTGTGTGTGTGTGTGTATGTTTTGATCCCTACCCCACTATTTTAGTACATTATATGGGAAGGGAGGCGGGGGCATAACAACCAATCTTGCCACCACTCCCCTCTTTTTTTAAGGGCGTGACCTATACAATGGACCACAATCTATATGTAATGGGTTTTATCCATTGTATGGCTCATGACCCCTCTCCATCGACATATCTGAAGATAGTTTGTCTACCATTTATAAACACACACACACATATATGTATATATGTGTATGTGTATGTATATGTATGTAGGTATATATGTATAATTTGACTTATATATGGATTTGTATATGTAGAGATTATAATTTTAAGTGTAAACTAAACACAACCACACTTATTGAGATCCAATTTAATATGTTTATATATCTACTTTCCTTATATGATAAAACTATTTTTATATATTATTCTTAAACAATAAAGAATATACATACATACATACATACATACAATATATATATATATATATATATATATATATATATATATATATATATATATATATATATATATATATTAATTCCTTCGTTTTTATTCTCATTCAAATCTAACATAACTAAAACTATATATATCATAATTAAGACAACTAAGTATAACTATAACTATATATATTTAAAACATTAACTCCTATACCAAAATCGTAATATTAACCTTATAAAAACATTTCCACATAACGATTATAAATTAGCTAACTCATGTAATACTCTAATCCATTTACCATATGTTGATATAATACAACACTATGTATATTTACAATATTATCTTTAAACTAGTTATAGTTTTGATATGCCCTTGATCAGTGTTATAAATCACGATATATATGGCTGAGATGTGGCTAATATGATCTCTTATCATATAATATTTCATTTAATTATGCTTTCATATGTGTAGTAGTTCATCCTAGGTAGTTTAAATAACATAACAAGGTATATGTATTAGTAACTCATAGATGATTATCATATTGAGCACTTGAGTCTTATTGCATGGTTTGGGGGTTTCCCCCTCGAAGTTGCTAAGTCATTATACTTATATATTGTGATATTTTCTCCATATATTAGTGTCATTTGGTTTTATATGACTATTGATAATCAGATCTAAGTAAGTACTTGCCTTACAAGTGGTATCAAATTTTTATTTAGTGGAAAATTAGGTCAAAACCCTAATTTTGAAGATTCATCTATATCTCTCAAACAATGTCTAATTTTTTATACAATTTTTAAACAGAACTTCTGAAATCAGTCAAATAAGATTCTTCCCAAATTTCAATATTTTTTTACGTATTTTGTAAAATTTATCTCCACTTAGGGTTATCCATAAATTTGCTCCATAAGCTGAAAAATTTGGAATTTTTCAAAGTTCCCTACATTTATGGAAATCTTGAAAAAAAGTATAAAGGGATTATTCTTTGTATTTTATATTCAATAGAAAAGTGTAAGAACCTTAATCCCTTATTTACTACTCTAATCCTTGAGACCTAAGACCCAACACCTACATCATGATAAGGATGTAAACTAAAGCCTAAGGGAAGGGAAATTAACTCTGAGGATGACTCAAAATAAGGAAGATATGGATTTTGAGTCATAAAATTCATTCGCATAAGAGAAAATCACCTAGTTCAAGGATAAGCTAAAAGATGATCTCACCCATGTGTGTTTAGAGTTTGATAATACCATGCACTCAGTGAAGGGTGAAATTAAGGCAGAATTTGAATCAATGAAGAATAAGTTGATGAACATTACCTCATTCATGACTAATACCATGAATTCCCATTTGATTCATACATAATCCTCAAGTAATGCATACTCAAATCACAATCAAGGTAACCAAGGTGGTTACTCTGCACAAGTCGGTCGGTCTTCTAGAAAATAGCAGAAAATGATTCTAAAAATGGAAATGCATAAGTTTAGTGGGAATGATCTAGTCACCTAGCTTAACCAAATGAATATTTTTAATTTTCATCAATTTCTAAGCATACATAAGGCAATTACGGTATCCTTGTATCTATTATCAAAACAGTTCATTTAATATAGATGGATGATTGAGTAGAAGAAAATGGAGGGTCACTCTATTACTTGGTCAATGTTCATAGATGAGCTCTATATGCACTGTAATACCATTTCTATATAGAACTATTTTAGCAAGATAGAATATCTACAAAAAATAGGTATAGTAAAGGATTATATCTAGCATTTCCCAAATCTATCCTTACACGTGGATGGAATATTAGAGGATCGTCTAAATGATTTGTTCTTGGGTGATCTCAAGGATAACATCTAATTTGGTGTTTTCCTTATTTATCTATTTTTGATATCATAATCCATGATCATTGCTCATCTAGTGGAGGAAATATATCTAGTAAAATGAAAGGATATCACTAGTCACAAGTAGTACATGATTCTAGCAGAATAATTTCCTTAACCTTCCTAATTGACTCCTCAAAAAATTAAAGATAAGTGAGAAAAAGGTCTATGCTACAATTATGATAGAAAATGGAGCAAGGGTCATAAATGTCTAAGAATAAATTGTTCTACATTGAATATCTCGGTGAGGAAGAAGACAAGGATGAAGAATTACATGAAGAGGAAGAGATTCCTGAGATCAAGCCTAAATAATCTCAACCCACTATCTATTTCCATTTAAATTTAAGCATTATCACCCCAAAAGCCCTCAAGGTTGTCATATTTGTGAATAAATAAAGGGTGATATTATTAATTTACTCTAGAAGTATTCACATCTTCATTAATCATAAGTTGGCCTTACGCTTAAATTTCTTTGTTTATCTAGCCCCATTGTTTTAGGCCATGGTTTCATATGGAGGTAGATTTAGTTATTTTGAAAAGTGCCATAAGATTAAGCTATAGATGGGTGATTACCTATTAAATATACCCACAATTCCATTTCAATGGGGACATATACATTGTGTTAGGGGTCTAATAGCTTACTATCTTGGTATTTGTTGAGATGAAACTTGAGCTTTTTTCACGTGTTTCCATTCTAAAGTGGGGAAATTTGAGTTGCACGATATAATTACAAAATATCCATTGTTGGTGAGTTCTCAAAAAATGTAGAATATTCTTAAGAAGGGTTCAAATGGGTTTCATTAGATCTACAAGAAATTATTAATGATCACTCATTTATTTTAGGGGATATGTCGAAAGGGTTTCTTCCTAAATAATATCATGATCACGTCATTTAGCTAGTACAAGGAAGCCGACCACCCAATATTTTACCTTATCCATACCCATATCTAAAGAAGAGTGAGATTGAAAATATGGTACAAGAGTTGCTGGAAGCAATTATTATTCCTCATAGTTAGATTGTTTACCCTTATCTTGTAGTGATGGTATGAAAGAAAGATGAAACTTAGTGCATGTGTCTAAACTATAGGGAGATCAACAAATACATGATAAAATATAATTTTCCTATTCCTATCATTGATGATTTGTTAGATGAGTTACATGGTGTTGTTTATTTTACAAAATTATATCTTCAATTGAGATATCATCAAATAAAAAATTTCACAAAGGATAATCATAGAAAATGTTTAGGATGCATGATGGCCAATATGAATTCTTGGTGATTCCTTTTGGCCTTAAAAATGTACCATCTATATTTCAATTTTTTATGAATTCTACCTTTTGACTATTTTTACGAAAGTTTGTCTTGATATTTTTTGATGATATATTAATCTACAACAAAACATAGGAGGAAAATCTACATCACGTAGATAATTTTTAGAAACTCGTGAGGAAAAAAACCTTTATTTCAATCCCTCCAAGTGTTATTTTGGATTCAAGGAGGTACAATAATTTGGTCTCATCATTTCCCATGAAGGTGTAAAATTATATACTCACAAGATTAAGGCCATGTTTTATTGGAAGTTATCTAAAACCATCAAAAACCTCATGGGATTCTTATGGATTATAGATTACTATCACATATTTGTGAAGAACTATAGTACTATTGTAGCACCATTCATAGATTTATTGAATAAATACTCATTCAATCATAATATGGATTCAACAAAAGAATTTTAGACACTCAAGAAGGTCATTTATACCATTATAGTTCTTACTACCTTAAATTTATCCGAAACCTTCATCGTCAAGTGTGATGCTTCAGGAATTGGTATAATTTTAGTACTCATGTAAGAGGGATGTCCCATTGCATTTGAGAGTCATCAATTCAAAGTAATGATCATTAAAAACCAACTTATGAGAAATAAATGATGGTTATCCTTCATGAATTCAAATAGTGGAGACCATATATCATGGGTCATCAGTTCAAAGTGAAGACAAATCATGATAGTATCAAATACTTCTTTGAGTAATGAATATATTCATAAGAAAAAAATGGGTCACAAAATTTTTGGGTTATGAATTTGAAATCATTAACAAGAAAGGGAAGGAAAATGTGGTTATTTATGATCTATCTAGGAGGGATGAGTCCACACATATTCCATGTCCATATTATAAGTATATTGGGTTGATAAATCAATATCATAATGGTAGAATGATATAGAGGCACACACTCTCATTCATAACCTCCAAAAATACCTTAACATGTTGTTAAAAAATGGGAGATACATTATGTTACGAGGATAAATCATACTTATGTAAGAAATCTAACCTTAAAATTCTTATTATTCCTTAGCTACATGATTCCCTAATGGGTTGCCATTCAGGGTTCCTAAAGCCTTATCATCGAATCAAACAAGATTTATTTTGGGAAGGGTTGGAAGGGGATGTCGATTATTTTGGCATAATGTTTGGTGTGTCAACGTAACAAAGGATAAATTATTAAGACCCTGAGTCTCCTACAACAACTATCTAATCCTAGTGAGCTTAGTTGGATAGACTCACTAAATATTCTCATTTTTTTACTTAATCACATCCTTTTACAACAATAAAAATTTTCATCTCTTTTATGGATACATTTCGTAAGATACATGGTACACCCAATCTTATAGTAAGTGATTATGACCATATTTATTAGAAAAATTTGGATTGATTTGTGTATGTGTTTGGGCAATCAACTAGCTTATAGTTCATCCTATCATCCAAAATTATATGAGTAGATTGAGGTATTACATAAATATTTGGAGGGTTTTTTAATGTTTTTCTACAAATAAATAGGAGTGATGGGTTTAGTGGATTTCTCTTGTAGAATGGTAGTTTAACACTTTATTTCACACCTCATCCAAAACTTCTTCATTTGGGAATTATTTGGCTACATGACACCATCACTCATCTGCACTTTGAGGTTCATGCCTAAAGTGAGAGAAATTTAAGTTAACATTCAACACCAGTAGGAGATACTCTCTATCATTAAAGAGAATTCAGAAATGGCATAAAACCACATGAAGCAACAAGTTGATCAATTGTAGTGAATGCCACTTTGAAGTTAGAGAGTTTTTTTATGTAATTGCACCTGTATAAGAAGCACTTATTGAAACAACAGAAGAAGGATGCTAATTTTTCACCTAGATATTATATTCCATGTCAAGTGTTATAAAGAATTGTAGTGTGGCATGCATATTAGAGCTCCCTTATTCAACCAAAAATACGTCCAATATTCCATGTTTCTTTCTTAAAGAAGGTCATTGGAAAGAAGATGTCATACGAATCAATATTACCTGAGCTTGAAGAGGAGGGTTGAATTGTCTTGGATCCTAAAGGCATTATTTAGAAAAACACTAAGAGGTTGAGGACAAGGTTCGTTAATAATTATTCAATCAAGTGGTATAATTTAGATAGTGAAGATGCAAAGTGAGAAGATGAAGAATCCTACAATAGAATATATATATTTCCAACATTGGGGACAATGTTTCTTCAAAGGGGAGGGGAATAATACACACTTTATATAGTGTCATACATCAGGATATGTATGGCTAACCTATGGCTAACTTAATATATTATGATGTCATATCTCATTTGTTTATGCTTTCTTATGCTTAATAGGTTGGAGTAGGTGATTTACATAACATAGTAGGGTATACATAAGAGTTAGTAACCCATAGATGATTATCATATTGAGCACTTGAGTCTTATTATACAGGTTGAAGGTTGTTCCCTTAAATTGGATAATTCATTCTACTTACATATTGTGATTTTTTCTCTATATATTGGTGTTATATTGTTGTTGATAATTAGATATATCTAAGTAATTTCCTTGCAATTTTTGTATTCACATATAAATGTATATATATCAAATTAAACCTTTTTAAGTTATATGTTATAATACTCATTCTCCATTCATTTTTAAATTATACATTTTGATCTCCTTCTTTCCAATAATAGTAATTAGATTCAACCATTAAACTTTAAGGGACTTGTTCAATATCAAACACTTCATATTTGATCTATAAGGGAAGAGATATATATACAATTTTCTCTCAATTTCAAGTACATAGAAGAGGATGGAGAGGTAGAGAAATAGAAATAACATTTTCAAACTTATTACAAAAATATTCCAACCCAAATTTCTTTTTTTCAAGTTTACAACATAAAAAATGTAACAAGGCTCTCGACGTATAAATTCTCCTTCTCCAACACCTCATAAACTCCCAAGTTATGCCAAAATAAAAATACGACAAAATTTACTTCAAAAATTTGCAATGAGTGGATGAATTCATCCTCATTTCCCCATTAAATCCTTACTAAGAAACAAAAACCAAATCATGATAATGGAGAACACCCATGTGATCAATGAATGCAACATTTTTACTTAAGAAAATACATGGAGAATACATTAATCCAAAAAATAAAACAATACACACATCCCATACAAAAAATAAGTATTTTAAGGGGTAGAGAATATCATATATGCTACCCTTATTCCCTTTATAAAGGATTATTATCCTTTATGTGCTCCACCCAAAACACACAAAACCAACCCCTTTTCCCTCATGACTAATATTTACCCTTTTTCACTCCACTAGGACCATCCAAATCTTCCCTTGGTTCCTCAAAAGTAACATATAATATCATCACCCACGCCAAAAATCACTCTTTCACAACACACAATTGATGCAAATGCAATTTTCACATTATTCATTCAATCATTACATATTCAATATAGAAATAAAATTACAGCACGAAAACATTTTGAGAGAGAGAGAGAGAGCATTGTATATTTCTTACAAGTAGAGATCAAAAATGGATAAGGCCTACCTCTTACATATCTTGTCCCGTATTAAAAACATAATCCACATAATCCAAAAGGTCTAACAAGATTTTATCAACCTAAAATTTAGAAAACAAATCCATTATCCAAATTGAATAACCCCTAACACTCCATAAAACTTTCTTAAATAGAACAACAAGCAAATTTGAGCATCCAATAGTAATACCAAGAGGTAAAATCTAACTTCAAGACTAACGCAACCCCCAACCAAAACATTTAAGACTCTTACAATCCATATGGGCAACCAACAACTTCTCTTACAATTTCACCCAATTACATTTTTTAATCCAAAAACATGACATGAAAATCTATTTGAAAATAATCAATCCCCAAAAGTTAATTTTCTAATACCAAGGAAATCAACTTGAATCAAATCAACAAAACACCTATTCAACCTCATACAAAAATGTATTTATCTTACATACACTTCCTTCCAATCCAATTAACTTATTTGCACAAATTTAAGATGTTTTTCAGTCCCCTTGTGGCCAAAAGGGCCAAAAACATCCACCTAATGCATGGGTGGATTTGAGGACAAGTTTTGAGAGTGTGTGAAAAAGGTTTTTTGTCCCACACACTTCCAAAAAATATCCCATAAGGCCAAATTCGAATTTTCCAAAAAAGGAAAATCACAACAAATTAGATAAGCCACTTGTGTGCAAAAAAAAAAGGCAATCAAGTTACTTAATAAAGGAATTGAATTAACTTAAAGTAAGATTAACTACATTAATTAAATTAATGTAAGGAACCCAAAATAATGGGTTAAACACACAAAACATGGAAAGATAAAAATAAAGAAACCAACATCCTAACACATGGTCACCTAATAATCATAAGGATTACGTGCATGCTTTGGGTTACCTCATGTTGGCAAGGGAACCTCTAATGAGTTAATCCCCTTCATCCTAATTTTTGGTATGAATATGTATAATTTCTTATACCTATTTCTACCTGCACACTCAACATATAGGTCATATATACCCAAAACAATAATGTCACCAAAGACCCTTTAAATCCTAAAGCTCAGAGATGTGTTTACACCATTTCTTGTTCTTGCGGAAAACCCTACATTGGGGATATTGGGAAATATCTCCATACAAGACTCAAGGAACATTCAAATGGATTTCATAATTCACGTATGGGTAGCTCTACTATTATTGAACACTCTCACTTCACAAAACACCAATTATGCATTAATGAGGCCAAACTTATCGTTAAAGAATATGATTAATGGAAAATAAAGGTCAAAGAATCTATTAAAATTAAGAAGAGAGTGGATGATTTAAATAGAGATAATATACTTGATATTGGTGACTCATGACATCCCATTTTAAATGAATTAAGAAGGCATATACAAAAAGCAAGCTAAGTTTTCTCCCAGGACTATCGACAATTCTCCTTAAAATTAATTAGAATATTATTTAATAATTGACATTTGTTGTAGCTCCTCAAGCGATTCATATCTTTTTTATCCATGAAGATGGGTACACTTAGGCTACCCGAAATGTTGGATCGTGCTTCCTCTTCCCACATGATGATCCCACAAACCAAATCTTCATACTTTTAGCATCACGGAAGTCTACAAAATCTCGTTATCCAACCAATATATATATATATATATATATATATATATATATATATATATATATATATATATATATAACATAAATGTTACATATTGGTAACATTTAATCGATTGAGTTTATACATGGATTATATATATATATATAATCCATGTATAAACTCAATCGATTAAATGTTACCAATATGTAACATTTATGTCCAATCAAAACATTTAAGCTAATATACCCACAAGTTCAATACCATGCTCAATATCTAAGTAAATGCACAATTCAATAATTAAATTCACATATAGTTTAATTCAAATATAATTAAAAATAATTTAATTCAATAAATATTTTCAATCTCATTTTAATAATCAAGATTACGACAAACAATGGCTCACTAAAAATTTATGATTTTTGAATCATTATAATATTCAATGACTTTAAACCTAAAAACACACACCTACTACCAATACAAGTCATATCTAAAACTTATCCAATCTCATGAATAATTCTAAGTTTTGTATTCATTTCCTTGTATAAGTGGTTTGATTAATTTATTCAATTTAGATTGGAATAACAATAATCGTTTACATTCTTAATTAATGTGATAACATCTAAAAAATAAATTTGCCAATCATTCTCAATATACTCATAGTTGTTTCAATTCTTTATTATCTTATAATTCTTAACCTAATTAATTATGTTTTCTAAAATTTTCACCTAAAAGAGGTCATACCCTTTATTTTAATCATTATTTTCTTATACCACCTTATATTGGACCTAATCATCCTCTCTTTATAATTAATATTATCACAATCATAATAGTAGTCATGTTTAATATTAAGTGTTAGGGTAGTTAAGGATCACACATTTATTATCATTGTGTTTATATTTCACTCATAAAATGCACAAATATATAGATTACTTATGTCATGATAACATCAAAATCTCTAATGGTAACCTAATTGGGGTCTAAATAGTGCCACAAGAAAATGGGCATTACTTAAATGTTGTTTTCCCAAAAAAAATGTCCATTTTTAGCCCTCACAATTTTGTTCACTTATCTTGTAATATATTGATTAATAATCATAAAATCTTCTAATAACACATTCATCAACTATGAACGGAAATATTTCCAAATGTCACTTGTAAAACTAAGAGGACAACCATACCTAGAAATAATGCTTCCCCACAAAAAAATGCCATAATTTTTGTTGTGCAATAATTTGTAGGTGCAACCTCAACCCATTGTGTAATACAATATGTGGTAGTAATAATAATCCAAGTTCCACTTATTTTCCTAGGAAGATTGATAAGTCCCAAAATTTCAACTAACTACTTCTAAAATAGATCTTATGCAATAACTAGAATCAATGGCATTGAATCCCTTATTTTATGTGTACCAAATCTTTAACAAAGATCACATCTTTGTGTATATTATTTTGTATCCCTATTTAGTTTTAGCCATCAACATGTAGATAAGAGGATCTTTTATTTTGTTACATCCTGTTGTCATGGGACCTAAAAAATGTGAAATTTTCAAAAAAACTTGAATTTGGGCTAAGTATTTTTCTCCTCTTGGTTACATTTGCCTTATTTGTGTTAATTATGAGGAAGAAAGTTAAAGGGTTAGTCAATTTTTGGGTTATTTTGAGCTTGGTCGAATGAATCGGTCATTTAAGGAACAATAAGAATTGTTCCCTTGTTCCTCCCATTCCCCGCATCACCACTATCACTGTTTGCTTTGTTTTTTAGGTAAATCGGATGAGTCGGGCACTTTAAGCACTACTGAAATTGTTCCTCGCTTCCTCTTGTTCGTCGCTTCCCCACCTTCACTTATTTTTCTCCCTTCACCACCTCTTTGGTCATTTCAATAACTTTAGGTCCCACAAGCACCTTCGTCCTTGTTCCATCCAGACCTTAGTCTCCACATAACCACCATTACTAATTTCATCTTGCACATCAACAACTTTGAGTACTGTGGGAACCTTGGGCCCTGTTTCTTCCAATCCCTGGTTCTCCGAATTCTCACTTCACCTGATTCCCTCTTCATCAGTGGTCATTTCAGCCATTGTGAGCACAAGAGGTACATCAGGCTCTGTTCTTTCATTCCATCAATTCCCCGAAACGTCGTTGCATCCATTTTAAATACAAATTAGGGGGAGTTTGTGTTTAAATGTGTTCCGTCGGGCCTCATTGCACCTGAATCACTTCCTTAACATTATATTGGGTGAAAAATTAGACTATTTAAACTCCCAAATCCTATAAAACTCTTTCCACTCAACTTGTCTTTTCACATTTACAATTAAACTCACCCCATGTTGTCATTTTATGCTCTCCTACATGCAAAGGTGCTAATTTGTTTGTATCTTCTTCATCCCTCGACCAAATTCAAAAATTTAAGTTGCATGATGCATGTGAGGAGGCCACCTTCATCTGCATTTAAGAATTGAGTAGTTTTATCCTTGTTTTATCCATTTTAACAATTGTTTAGGTTTTGTACACTTCCCATCAAATCCTCTCAAAAAATCCATTGTGAGATTGTTGTCTTTTCTAACTTACTGCAATGGATTTTTATTATGTTGGATATCATCATATCTCCTCATTTGAAACTTTTGTCCCTAAGATAGGAGAAATTGATGTAAATCACATGAATTTAGATGATTTATGGGCTAGGATGAAAGATGATAACTTAACCCCATTATCCTAAAGTATTGTGAATTGTGGGTTAGCTCATGCAACAATTTTCCCTACATTAGTCCAATGTATCGATACAATCCTAACTTGTGCCTCTAGTTTTGATCCTAAAACCAAAGAGTTAAAAAATCTTCATGGGCAAGTTATTGCTCAATTGGATTATCACCATATTAACCTAGCTCTGGTTATTCCCATTTTCAAATATTCCAAAGTCATAACCAAGGTAGAAGCTTAGAGAGAATATGATCTCACTCCTGTTAAATACTAGACAATGATTTCCAAAACTTGGCTAAGAGTTAAAAGGAAAGGGCCATATAAATTTCCTAACACACTCTATAGAATTGAATTCTTGGAAGAGTTATTAGATAAGATAACATTATTGGCAAGGGTGATGGGGTTGCCCTCAACTCAAGAGTTTCATAATTGGATGAGTATTTATATCAACTTGATTTGTGAATGAATGAAACACTTGAACTAGGGAGAGATCATTTGTGAGAACTTAACTGAACAACTCACTCAGGTTCATCGGGAATAAAACATTTTCATGACCTCTTAGTTGATGTATACCATAGCTAGCTATAGAATATGGATTGGCTTATTAGGCCAGGAAAGCAGAAAAAATCTAGTTGTATATGACTTCTATACATAACTCACCTATGAGAACAATAAGATCCATCATAGGAGGGTCAATAATGCCTTCACAATGTTTTTGGTGAGATTTATAGAGGGAAGTGTAACAAACAGGGTATCTCAAGAGGCAAGGTAATTGATTTCAGTTTATGGTAGCTTGATCATATAATTCAGAAGTGCCTAAAGTGCTTGACTCATCTGATTTACCTGAAAAAACAAAGCAATCAACGATAGTAGCGATGTGGGGAACATGAGGAACAAGGGAATAGTTCATGTTGTTCCTATGACCAATTCATCTAACCAAGCTCAAAATAACCCAAAAATTGACTAACTCTTGAACTTTCTTCCTCAGACTTGACACAAATAAGGCAAATGCAACCAAGAGGAGAAAAATACTTAACCAAAATTCATTTTTTTTGAAAATTTCACATTTTTAGGTCCCATCACAACAAGATGTAACGAAATAAAAGATCCTCTTATCTACACATTGATGGCCGAAACTAAATAGGGATACAAAATAATATACACAAAGATGTGATCAGTGTTAAAGATTTGGTACACATAAAATAAGGGATTCAATGCCATTGATAATAGTTATTGCATAAGATATATTTTAGAAGTAGTTAGTTGAATTTTTGGGACTTATCAATCTTCCTAGGAAAAGAAGTGGAACTTGGATTATTATTATTACCACATATTCTATTACATAATGGGTTGAGGTTGCACCTACAAATGATTGCACAACAAAAATTATGGCAGTATTTTTGTGGGGAAGCATTATTTCTAGGTATGGTTGTCCTCTTAGTTTTACAAGTGACACAGGGAGATATTTTTGTGTTATTGGAAGATTTTATGATTATTAATACTAAACACATTTTAATAATGACATGATATTTTACGAATGACATGATAAACACATTGCAACAAAAGCCTAAATTAGACCAATAATAAATAAATGCACCAACAACATAGCAGTTACCTCCCTCATACCAAAATTAGTTGTCTATAGGGGCATACCTTCTTTGGGATATTATTGATTATAATTTCCCATACAAGGCATATTAGTAATGTCCCCATTTCTGAAGACCCTTAGCCTATCTTTCCCCGTGGGCTTTTGGGATGATGCAAAGGGAAAATTATGTTAAGTAATTAAATGATATTGCCTATAGAGTGATTTTAATCATTTGTTATTATAAAGTAATATTCATTTAATTATTTAATTATGGATGTTGAGTGGTTTTTCCACCACCTTGTAGTATTGCTCACAAAAGAATATTTAATTGAGTAATTGATGTAATTTATTATTTAATTTAATTCCCAAAAGTGCAAGAAATAAAAAGGGAATTAATTAAATAATAATAGGGTGGCTTTTAAATGTCAAAAACACCCTTAGAAAGGGGACGCCACACATATGGAGATATTAAAATACTTTTAAATTTTTGTTTTCCCTCCAAAAAGGGAATTCAAATTTTGTGCTCCTTATCTATAAAAGGAGGTCATGGGATCGTTGTAAAGGTTTATGCTATGTTGGATGTATAAACTCGTGCTTGGCAATTCCACTTGCTTGGAGTGTGAGATGTCATGCCCACCATTGGAATGCTTTCTTGCATTGAAGATCTCTTGTAGTTGGTTTTGTTATGCATCTTGGAGAATCTTTAGTTGGTACTTTTGCAACGATTGATTTTTAGTGCGGTGAAGTCTTTCATGCCCATCGAATTTATTTATGCTTATGTGTGACTGCAACGACTGGTTTGAATGAAAAATATTATGCTATAAAATTCTTTAAACACTACCGATTGCATGTTTTCTTTATGAATCATTTTGGGTCATTATTGGATGTGGATCAACCAAGTTTGATGCATAATATTGTGCCCTTTCTACATCAACTTCATTAGGTAGTTCCTTGGGTATTTTAATGCATGTTTAGTGCTCTAAATGCTCATCAAATTTGATTATGTTAATCTTCTAAGCTACATTTATATGTTTTAAGGCAATAGTTGTTGAAAACCTCCTCTAAACCCTAGCAAATACAAGCATTTTTTGGTGTCTGGATGAGGATAGATTTGTGTGCAAAAATAATTTATATTTGACAGTGATTTCTAGCTCAAATAAGTATCTGTTTGTGACCGATATTGGCGACTTTACTTAAGACAATTTTTTTTGGGAAAATATATTTATATTGCAACGATCCATACCTCCTTTTTGGCTATTACATTATGAGTGTGGTGACTTGGGTGAATGCATGATTTAATGGTTTTTTAGAGCCCAGTTAAGAAGTTGTGTTTGATCTTCCCTTTGTTGGAAATATGGTGATCATTTTATATACATTTTAGAGCAGTGACTAGCCTCTAAATTGTGAGCCCATGGTTTGTTTGGTTTAGTTAGCATTCAATAGATTCTAAGTGCAGTTTAGGTCAGATTATGTGAGCATTTGATTGCAGTAGTCCCATATTCAATTTATCACAAAATATTTAGCATAGATTTGATTAAGGCACATTTTGAGTATTTACCCCTCTCTGTTAGGTTTATTGAGTCATTGATGTATTGAAATTATTATGCAAATGTTCATGCCTGAGTTAAATCTAGACCTCGGTTGAGAATTCAAGGCACCTTGTCTGATCCAATCTATTTAGTTGAGAGCTGCATTCAAGGACATGCTACCTATGTTATAACTTCATTGAAAGTCATATACTTGAATGATTCAAGTGAAGGTGACTAGATGATTCCCTATTTGCAATTGTATAACAGTTGGGTGATTCACTAGAAGATTGGTTGTCATGCCCTAAAAATTCCATAATTGTGGGATATCACAGTGGTATCAGAGCATGTTCTTCTGCACTTGTGAGGTTTGAGATTGCCTATTAAATCATGGATTTATCTAGTGTAGGTAACATAAAAGTAAAGTTCATGAAACTGGGGAAAGCAATCAATCACCTACCTTGATCAAAGGATGGGTTGCTCAATATTTTGGAAGAAGCAACAAGTTTCTTTGATAACAATGGAACAAGATGATTATGGATCCATGCTTCTTGCAAGAGATTCCTTGGTGATGCAGTTGACTAAGCACGAATTGTTGGATCATGAAGATGGGGAAGTAAGAATTATGGCCATCTTTTGCATTAGTGAGGTTATGTGGATTACAGCCCTAAAATTTCCATATTATGATGTCATCATGGAAGACATCTTCGAGGTCATGGTGGGAAGTTTTCAAGGCCTTTGGGACCTCACTATCCCTTGTTTTGGTAAGAGGGTTAGCATTTTGAATACTATGGAAAAAAATAAGATCTTGTGTGGTTATGACGGATCTAGAATGTAATGATCTTATTTCTCGCATGTTTGAAGTGTTCTTTGATGTTAGACATAATGATCATACCCAAGAGGTAATGATTTCCATGCAAACCATTATATCTTTGGTGTTAAATGAATATGAGAGTCCACCACCACAATTATTATCTATGATTGAGGAAGGATTGATTCAAGAGGCATCATGTGTTTCTCTTACACTAGCTCAAGGTGTTCTAGAGCAATGTTTAAACAAAGTGAAGACTATGATTCTCCAAGGTACAAATTGTTTGATGCTTGATGATAAAAATATGATATCTAATGCTTGAATGGGACTTGGTATTTGCACAGAAAAATCAGACTTAATCTAAAGGGAAGAAAAGGAAGAGGAGCCCTTATATGAAAATAATCAAGGTAAAACTTCATTTTTGATTGAAGATGTTTCTTTGCCTTTATATGATTGCATGCATGTTGATAAAATAATCATGGGAGTTGAGCCCAAGAGGAAAGAGAGATCTGATTTGCAAGTTTGCATGGAAAAGAAAAATGAGGGCAGCCAAGAGGTGTCTAATGATCACTATTTAGTTTTTACTAATGCTACTTGGGTTGGCTAATGAATGCAAGGATCATGGGGATGGAGTGATAGGCAAGAAGAAGAGAATATTTCTGGGTAGTTTTAGACTATTCTCAGCTTGCCAGTTTGCACATAATAACATAGTCATTAGAGAGCCAATCAAATGACTTCATACCACCCTAATATGAAGCTTAAGGAAGCGCTCACACCAATTACAAACAAGGTTGCATGATTCCTAAGATAGAAGTATATGTTTGGGTTGAAAATTCCAAGGAGTATGAAGGTATCTCATGGCACAAATGTATGATGAGAAACCCCAAGTATTTTGTTTTGGATATGTGTTAGCTTCCCTTCATAAGGGAAATACATTGGTACAATGAATGGTATGAGTTTCCTTCCATTTCTGATTTTCCTTTGTCTTATGTGAATAATGGGGGAAAAATAAGGGGGTATAATCATGCACATACTACCTCATGGTATGGAGGAAGTAAGAAACAACTTCAAATTAATTGTGTTAACATTTACATGTGCTCATGAGATGATCAAGTATGGACATTCTATTGATCTTACATCATGATGAAATTCAGTTTTGGGTTGTTGGAATCATAAAAAGAAAGTATGAGCATTGTCCATTCATGTTTGAGTTTGCAACCAAGAAGGATATGTGTATGCCTAATGTTTCCATTGACATTCACAGTGTTGTCATGTACATTAACAGTTTGTTTGAGGACCTGTTGGCATGCTTACAAGAGGGATTTAGTCATGTGGCATGCTAATTTTCAGTTTGGATCATCATTGGTACATGTTGCAGGTTCATTTTTAGGCCATTTATCACTTATTTTACATTGGGAGTAGCAGAGAGGAAGGTTATGGTGATGAATTTTCATGCTATGTTTTGGGAAATAAAGGTAAACATGTTGAATATTCAGCTATGATAGTGAGAGGTACCAATTTTTTCATGAAATTCACTTTGGATTAGCCCTATATCATGTGTATGAATAAGTTTCAACATTTATTCTCATAGGAACAATGTATTGGAGAGTTGGGAGAGTGAAGTGTTGGCCTTACCTGAGGTAAGATGGGATGCCTTGAGGTCAAATATTTGTGTTTACATTGCTGTAATTTATTTCAACAGTCTTCTTATGGCTTGTAGAGCCATAAAACATGGGGATGAGGGACATTTTTCCATGGGTACTCTCATACATGGATCAAAGGACGAAGAATGGTATCACGTGGACTATACATGGCATGGTAAGAATTTCATTTCCAAACGTGCATATGGATAATTTTCAATGTGTTATGGTTGGGAATGAAACTTCAGTTACATGGGGGCCTATTTCATTCACTAGATTGATGTCCATGCATGTTGGAGGAGAAATTTTGAACTATGTTAGCTATTGTCCCATCATTTTCATCAATCATATCATTATGAATAACTCCACTATCACTTCCATAATTCAGATTTTTTATATAGCATTTGATGATATGTGAAACTATTTGGTGTTGATGCTTGATTTTGGCTCATGGTTGACTATTTGGGAGTGGAGACCAGCCACTCCAATTATTTTTTTTGAAGATTATAGCAGTATTTGGGGCCACATAACAGATTTTAGGGGCAACCCATACATGGAGGAGAGACGTACACACCATGGAGACACCTTGAAAGAGTGTTCTTCAACACTTGTTTTTCTAACTTGTTTGCTTCATATGCAGATTTGAAACAGAAATTGCAACAGAAGACACTCCTAACTTTTAGGAGAAAAAAGCATTACAAGATATTACAAAAGTTCTTCGCAAAATGAGTGGTATGTGAGCCCGGATTTTTGGAGCACTACACATTTGGACCCGGACACATGAGCTTGGTATTTCTTGAGGGTAAGCAATCTTGGGAAGGGAGGACTGTAATGTCCCCATTTCTGAAGACCCTTAGCCTATCTTTCCATGTGTGATTTTGGGATGAGTGAAAGGGGAAAATTATGCTAATTAATTAAATGATATTGTCTGGAGAGTGATTTTAATCATTTGTTCATTATAAAACAATATTCATTTAATTATTTAATTATGGATGCTAAGTGGTTTTTCCACCACTTTGTAGTATTGCTCACAATAAAATATTTATTGAGCAATTGATGTAATTTATTATTTTATTTAATTCCCCCCAAAAAATATGCAAAATAAAAAGGGAATTAATTAAATAATATTAGAGGGTGGCTTTTAAATGTTCAAAATAACCTTTAGAAAGGGGACGCCACACATAGAGAGATATTAAAATACTTTTAATTTTTGTTTTCAAGCTCCAAAAGGAAATTTGAATTTTGTGCTCCTTATTTATAAAAGGAGGTCTTGGGATCATTGGAGGGGTTATAATTTTGGATGAATAGATTTGAACTCCATGCTTGGAGTTGGGATGTATGCCCACCCTTGAAATTTGTTCTCTCTTGCATTGAAGTTGGTTTCGATATCCATTGAAGTATTTTTTGTGCTTTGCAAATCGACTTGTTGGCGTGTGTCTTCATTACAGCTTTGGCGAGTTTCTTATGGTGATCATAAATTGATTTGCATGTAAAAATCTTAAGTTATAATCTTCAGTGATTGCTTGTTTGCTTTGCTAATAGGATTATGGCATTCGACTAGCCTAGGCATGTTTGGTGACTATTTTAGGGCATTTTTTAGAGTAAATCGATTGGTATTCATAGCCTTATTTGCATTGATTGGTTTGATTCATGTTGGGTAATAAAATATTGTGACTAATGATCTAATTTTTTCCTTTAATAATTTGTTGTTGCAAGTCTAGTTTTGGCGTCTGGTTTTGGGAGACAAATCTGCTTACAAATATATGTTTAGGCAACAATTTCTTTGTTTAAATAATCTCTCTTGCGGTTGTTATACTCCAGTTTGGGTGAAATGCATTTTGCACATTATTAAGGAGATTTGAGGACTCCTGTGACTAATCTAATTTCAATTTACTCTGGCAATGTTTATTGAAGAAAGTCGATTGGGTTAGTGCATTGTCTATTGATGTTTGGTAACCTTCAGTGGCAATGATTCCTTGAAAAGAGTTTAGATCTGGTTTTTTTAGTGCATTGTTATCTCTTCTTCAATTTGGTCTACATGAATATTGATTGGTAAAGGAAACGACTTGTCTAGAAGTGTATTAGGGACTATTGACTGATTTTTATATGAATTTTAGAGCAAGGACTTGCCTTTGAATTGTTTGACCAGTTTGTGGTTAGTTGCCATACTTGTCTGATGAATTTACAACGATATATGTGAAATTTAGGTTTGATTCTATGAGCATTTGAATGAGCAGTCCCAATGAACTAATCTGGGAAGTCTGGGTAGATTTTTTAATGCACATTTTGAGTATTTACAGTTGTGTTGGGTTTTCATATTTATAAGAAAGAAATATGATTTTCCAAGTTTCATTAGGTCCGCTGAGAATTAATTCGTTAAGCTATTTAGTAGAGGCCATTAAACCCCTACCTTTGGGTTTATTAAGTCATCTACTTGAATGGTTCAAGTACGGTGACTGTCTTTTTCTATTTGCAGTTGATTTTGGGTGATTTATAGTTGGTTGGTTGCCATTTCATATTTTTCCGTAAAGGGGGCATTACAATATTACCCTTGTGCCTATATTGTTTATTATTTTCCCATGAGGGGCATCTTAAACTTATGTTTACATAGATTACATCACATGCCCATGTCGAGTGATTTCTTATTACATACATGGTTTTAAGATAATAACTTAAGTTATGTTAGACACCAATGATTTATTTCCTATATAAGATGTGATGCATGTAATCCTTTTCTTTAAAGATATTTACTTCATGGGCTCATCCCACATCATAAAAGGGGGCATATAATCTATTCATTTCATCTACAAACTCAAAAAATCATGACATTTAATAATGTCTTGCATCTATAAATAAAGGGGATTACATTTTTTTTTATATAAGCACCTAACACATGACACATGTTCCTACCATGGGATATATTTAGGTCATTTCTTAACTCTAATCTCTTTTATATTACATAAAATTCATTTAGTGTTGATTTTTTTGTTAATAATTATATTGAGAAGTGCATACATGATTCAACATAGGTTCCAAGATTTGGAAATCTACAAGGGCATGCTCGTAGTTTTCAACAAAACTAGGTGCATCATTTCCAATTTATCTTTTCAACATTTTAGCAAAGAATTATAGTGAACATTTGTCTACATATATCTGGTCTTACATGCTTCATACTAACATTGACACAAATCTAGAGATGTTGGGGACTCATACATGGGTTGCTACCAAACAACCAACCAAAACTAGGTGTATTCTTTCTAATTTCTCCTTCTAGATTTTAATAGATTATTGATTGATTTTTGCACTATTTCACATGTACATGTTCTTTCCAAGTTTTGCAGGTACATTTGAGTTTCTTTAGGAGTGGATAATAGTGCAGAGGCTTGTATGTTTTACTTTGATATGTTTGCATACACATACACTCCAAAACGAGGCAGTATGTAGACACCTAATTTTGGTACAAGGGCATTTATTATCATAATATTGTATTAATCTAGGGTACTTATGTGTTTGTTGATAATTGGTCTAGATTAGGCTCTTATTGGCGCATTTCCCTTCTTTTGGCTTGTTTCATGTTGTGTTCTCCCCACTTTCCCCCACTCATCTTTTTCTCTCTCTTCTTGTGTTATGGTGTTTTTCTTGGAAATGTATGGTTATGGATATATGGGATGTTGTTGTGTGGGCAATTTTAACACTCCTTTGGGTCCCTTAAGAATTTTAAGTCCTATTTGTTAGTTTTTTTACCACCTATTTTGCATTGCCTTTCACATCAATGAGGTCTTATTTTGAATTTAAGAAGTCTCTAAATACATAAGTGCATTAATGTATTTAAGACACCAATCTATAAAATAATCAAGAGAAAAAGCCTCGTTGTGGATGCACCAAAACATTTAGTTCAAACATTTAGAGTAGGAGGAGATCTAAAACATTTATTTCTTTACTAAGCATTCATTTTAGCACAAAAGTCATATAACGTAGACATTGCATTAAACATTATTGCTTGGTTGAAGCATTCTTTATATTTTCAATGTGTTGTTTCTTATATTGTATGTTGTCGAGGGGCTTGATAAATATCAAAGAAGTTTTTATCTTCTTTGGTGTACCATAGGCCCCAAAATAAATCTTTTCCTTATTCATTATGTAGACACAACTACCCTAGTAGGGTTTGAAGGAAGGATATCAGTTTCCCAAAGTTTTATAAGGAATTTTATGAATGAGAGTTAGTTTTTTAGAGCTCGAGACCTAGCAAACAAAGTCATCAAATCAGATTTTGCATGCCTAACAATTACCAAAACCGTATCTTTACAATCCTAGATGAGTGCATTGATAGCCAAAAAGAGTAATGATAGTTCTAGCGATGTCTTTTGTTCGATGTCAGTGTTTTAGGTTCTCTCTATCTAGCTATATAAACATTGATTATGCTATTAGTTTGTGACATTTGCTTTCAAATTTACATGAAGTCATATATTGTTTATAAACCCTCCCATTAATTCTTACAATATAATTAATTAACGTAATTAAGTCTAATTTTTGTGTTTTAGATTGATTATATTTAATTATAATGTTTATGGGCAAATGTATTACATTTTGTTGTAAAACCACTTTCCATAAACCCCTATAAAACAAGACAAATGAATGAATATATGAAATAGTTTTATAATGTCCACGAGTTAAAACAATCTATGAGACCAAAAGCTATAACAAGGGTGCATTGCACATGGACAATTGCTTGAAACAAGGGCCACACCACTACATTTGTGACAATATCCATTTTTTGATGCCGAATCTTCTACTATGAATCTTGATAATTTTTTTTAAATATTTTAACCCGAACATATTCTTTTCAAATAAGAGAGTCAAATTATCCACAACCTCCAAAATACAAAATAACCATATTATCTTTTCCCAATCATATTTTAAATATACCCATTTCCATGTTTTCCATCTAAAATGAGGTAAACTAATCCTTATTAAAACTATTAACATATTCTCCTTCCACTTAAATTTCTATTTTTATATAGGCTTTTCATGAAGAATAATAAAACTACATTTATTGATACTTATAGCATTTTTTTAAAGTAGAAGTTACTTTATTTTTTTTGGATTGAGGATAAATTGAGGGTGTTTGAAAGGACCCACATCCTTGTACACATGAGGATTTTTGAGAGGATCCACAACTCATTAGGAACCCAATTGAAGCAACCATGAAACCGAAGTGAAGATGCAGCGATCGTCGACAACGACCGCAGCGAGTGGGACAATTTAGAGCAGCCACCAGGATCAATAGCAAGCGGAGTAGCCACAAGTGTCAGCAGAGAGAGGAGCAGCCATGACCGCAGCGAGAGGAGCAGCCACGACCGCAGCGAGAGGAGCAACAACAGTGAGCTGAGCAGCCACCAGCATCAGCAGAGAGAGGAGAAGGAGCCACCAGTGTCGACAACGAGAGGAGCAGCCACCAGCGTCAGCAGCGAGAGGAGAAGGAGCCACTAGCGTCGACAATGAGAGGAGCAGCCACCAGCGTCAGCAGTGAGGAGTAATCACCAGTGTCAACACGAGCAGAGATGCCGCCTCTAGCGGCGAAACCACCTTCGAGGAGGATCGTGCCTCGGGGGGATTTGAAACCGGGTGGGCAAGCACACAACCAAGTGTCTTGACCGCACCACTCCCACCCCATCGGCAGTAGAAGTTACTTTATTAACATAGGTAGTTACTCTGCATTTTTTCTGCATTTTATAGGAAGTAACAAAATATAAATATCTCAGGTTTGACTTCAATAACAAGCTTAGTTGGGAGATTTGTAGCAAAAAGAGAACTTTAGGGGGGTGAAGCGCTTTCTATGCTTTCCAAAACAAATGCGCAGAGGCAGAATTACGAGATTGGAAAACTATGCAAACTTTGTTTGAGTTTTTAGTAACTCCAATGGTGCTTTATGGATGCGAGGTTCGGGCTAGCAACATTTCGAACACAAGGTGGAAACAAATTGTGAGGATTAAAAAAACACATGATCACAAGCAAGTTCAAATTAAAGATCTCGGTCCCATATGAGATTCTTCTAGCTGAAACAGGTGTTGTACTTCTAGAAGCTATTGCTATGGTTCATCTCATAACTTATTTAAAAAAGGTTGAGCAAATGGATGGTAGTAGATGGCCTAAGGTAGTCCTCAACGAGTTTTTGGAGAAAAGAAAGAAGTCATGGATTAATCAAAACAACAAATGGCTTAAAAAATGGAACATTTACTTTTGTAATAGATCAATTTCGCCAAACTCTGTGGGGAAAGCCATTAGGGAGAAAAAAAAGGTACTATTTGGAGGAATTTAACTCTATTTGTGATCATCAACAAAAGACTTTTATAAGGGCTAATATTCCATGGAAAGTAAATATCTTCATAGCTCAATTGATGATTAATTCACATCATCTTCGGTGTGAAACATGCAGATGGAAAATACCTAAAGAGGTATGGGAATAAAGAGTTTGTGTCTTCTGTACATATGGTGTAGTGGAGTCAGAGAAACATTTCATGTTGGAGTGTAGTGCTTACATTGACACTAGGGCCTAGTTTGCTAGTATGGTGGTTGTTGAGAATATGGTTGAAAAAATATGGGCGCTGATTATCAAATTCACCAACCAGGGATTTGAATGCCAAGGAAGATTTTAAGATCTGCAGTCCCATACAGTGTCTTTGGTAGCCTCGTGGACGTTTAAAGTTTTTCTTCTTGTTCTCCCTCCTCTCCCTTTCTCTCGAATAGTATTTTAATTTCCTCGTTTGTTTTTGGACTCTTGAATAATAATTCATGAATCCCGATTTGCTCAGCCACTTGTGAAAATAAATGTGGTCAAAATGTGTCTAGGTACTACATTTGAAAATCTTCTGAACCCGACTATTTAAACTCTCGAATGCGGAATACATGGATTCTCTCCAGCAGGCAGGCAAAGCTTTCGAGTGAATTGAATGGAAATGGGGCGGAAGAGATTAGAAAAGGAGTGTGCAGGAAATGGCATGGGAGGAGCATGCATAGGCCCTGCCAACATACGCTGCGGGCTCTGCGGAGCTCTTTCTTATTGTTCATCCTTTCACCAGGTCCACCTAACATCTCAATTATAAACAAACCCCTGTTTATGAAATTTCTTTCTGTGTCTGTAAATTGTATGTACACGGTAAAGGCGTTTTTTCATGTTATTTTTACTGTTGCTCCGCATGAATTCGTAGAATGCAGCGATTACCATACGGTTTACAACATTGTTGTTCAATTCGATTAGGAACAAGGGCTCGGCTAATCTATGAAGGTAGATTTAAAGAATTTTTTTATATGCTCTTCGCCTAATTTAGAAACATTTTAAAGAACAACTGGAAGTCCTTTTGCGGTTAGTGGAAAAAATCGAGCTAATGTTGGAATGTGCATTTCTGTCACTGTGCGTTTTGGTTATGGTCTACACGGTTTTGTTCCGTCTCAGACAAGATGCCAAGTACAGAAAAATGTATTCCTTAAAGTACAAGCACCAAACCGAGCTCTCTGCTTTAACATCAGAATCTAAAGATCGGTCAAAGCTTATCTGCCATCTCTCAAGAATTTCAGTTCATCTCCTCAGAGCCTTATAAATCTCTCCTTTACCATCTACTTAAGTTTGTTTTCTTGATGCAATGAACTTTTGTCCCGTGGTCAGTTAATCTGCGGGTATTGTTTACGTCCTTTCCTCGTTGAAACTCTGATAGTGGGCTTCTTTAACCTATCCTGTTATGTTTTACTCCAAACATTGCAAGCTTTGCATATTTTCCTCCATTGTTTATGCTACGGATTATTCTAACGAGATGCCCGCTCACAATGGAAGAACATAAGACAAGAAGTTCAATCTCATTGGTAGCACAAGCCAATAGGTCTAGATGCAAACCATCACAAAACCGCATCCAAAACATAGACGCTCTTTAACATTCACCACCATGAAGCATCACTACTTTAGGACTTCAACAAACTGGTCTCCACCATATAGCCACAACTTTTGGCAATTAATACATATCATAGCACATTGGTCTAACTCAGTTTCTTCCTGATTTCCCTCTGATAAGAAATCTATGGCCCTAGCGTAAACATCCTGTAATGACCCTTTCTAGGGATGAAACTGTAAATCGAGGACAACACACAAACCCCAAGTGAAGTAAATTCTGATTTTTTATAACAGCAGCTTAAATATACCTTGAAACCCTAGCAGCGACTGTATAGGGACATTAAATTCATCATATAACCATGCACAACAGCTGAAAAATACTTCTAAATAATTATTTCAAGTATGACAACAAATATCCATCCAATTTGCATCAAGGAAATGGAGAAAACCAGAGATGATACCCTGCTGTAATTAAATTTATGACAGTAGCAGGGCAGCCACAAACAAGGGCTGAAAACAATAGATAAACTCCTCCAAAAATAACCAAATTATGGATTCTAGCCTTATAAATTATGATAAGTTAGAATATCAAAGAATATATGAGTTATGTGCCCTATAAGGCACCAAATCACAACCAAGCGCTAGTCGCTCCCTAGGAGAGGGGCCCCACAAATTTATCAAAGCTCTTGTAGGTCTTCTTCTTGATGCCCTAGATCCCAATCAACAAAAGAATCTTTAGTAGATGTTTTTAATTCACCACTATGGAGAGTTTCCATTCTCCACCAAACCACAAAGAAGGGTTTCGTCCTCCTTGGATGTCACACAAGAGGGCTGTCGTCCTCAAGTGGAAAGGTATTGAATAATCAACCCAACAAAGCAAGTATAAGTGTATATGCGCCAAAGATGATTTGCAAATGAGGTCATACCATCCTTTTTATATCCCTTGGTTGACTGGGAATCTACAAGTACCTCTTCCTCGTACCCGACCTCCCGAGGTCGTGTCGAGACAGCCGGTGAATGTTGAATGCGAATGGATACAGACAAGCTAATCGGGTAATCTTATATCCTCAATACGCAATAATGGAATCTGCGAATCTAAGGTGAAGAAGGCCCTCCTAACCTGAATTGGCGTAATGGTTTGTTTGGATATAATGGCTGTTCGGAGGCTCCAATCAATGTCGAGCTCTGCCGAGATCCTGTTTCTTGGCTGTTGGATACGTGGGAAGTGACTTGTGGGAGCTTCGTATATATCTCCAGACAAGGTCATGAAAATGGTGATGGGTGATTTAGTGGATTATAGTGAATTATGGGTGGTTTTTTGGTCTAGCCTAGAAAATATTAGATTGATTGGCTTTTACGTTTAATGCGGAGAACTGTACTATAATATTTGGCGGGAGTGGTGAGGATCTAAATACCAACGTTCGTAAGCCGGTATCAATACTTAATTGTTTTGTAGGCCCGTTGGGTTGTGGGACTTGGGGATCACAACCGTGAGTTCGTGGTTGTTGTGGACCTGTTATGGTCATGTGAAGAATCAATCCCTTCTCCCAATTATCCAGTAATCGTATGCCTTTTCAGCCTCTATGTTTAGAACTAGAAGTTGTATAATTTTCTCGGAGTACCTAACAGGTGTTCTGGCAATTTGAATGCGTAAACTAGTATCTATGTCGACGAGGAGGTCTCCTGCGTTAGGTTGTGGAACCAAAGGATCGCAACCAAATGTTTGCTCTCTTTCGAATCCTTGCACAGTCATTCGGGTATTTTATCAAGGCAGTCTATAGTTGGGGTGGTTTGACCAAAATGTGTAAGCTTTGTCGTCTTCGATATTTAACCCTCTCAGTTGTTCACTAATTGCTTGTAAGTTTGCTGTTGCTCGAAAGACCTGTATCCTAAGGTCCTGATCTATATCAGCTAATGTTGTGGGTAGATTTGGCTGAGGCACTATGGGTTCAAATGGATACAGACAAGCTAATCGGGTAATCTTATATCCTCAATACGCAATAATGAAATCTTCGAATCTAAGGCGAAGAAGGCCCTCCTAACCTGAATTGGCGTAATGGTTTGTTCGGATATAATGGCTGTTCGGAGGCTCCAATCAATGTCGAGCTCTGCCGAGATCCTGTTTCTTGGTTGTTGGATACGTGGGAAGTGACCTGTGGGAGCTTCGTATATATCTCCAAACAAGGTCATGAAAATGGTGATGGGTGATTTAGTGGATTTATAGTGAATTATGGGTGGTTTTCTGGTCTTGCCCAGAAAATATTAGATTGATTGGCTTCTATGTTTAATGCGGAGAACTGTACTATAATATTTGGCGGGAGTGGTGAGGATCTAAATACCAGCGTTCATAAGCCGGTATCAATACTTAACTGATTTGTAGGCCCGTTGGGTTGTGGGACTTGGGGATCACAACCGTGAGTTCATGGTTGTTGTGGACCTGTTATGGTCATGTGAAGAATCAATCCCTTCTCCCAATTATCCAGTAATCGTATGCCTTTTCAGCCTCTATGTTTAGAACTAGAAGTTGTATAATTTTTTCGGAGTACCTAACAGGTGTTCTGGCAACTTGAATGTGTAAACTAGTATCTATGTCAACGAGGAGGTCTCCTGCGTTAGGCTGTGGAACCAAAGGATCGCAACCAAATGTTTGCTCTCTTTCGAATCCTTGCATAGTCATTTGGGTATTTTAACAAGGCAGTCTATAGTTGGGGTGGTTTGACCAAAATGTGTAAGCTTTGTCGTCTTCGATATTTAACCCTCTTAGTTGTTCACTAATTGCTTGTAAGTTTGCTGTTGCTCGAAAGACCTGTATCCTAAGGTCCTGATCTATATCAGCTAATGTCGTGGGTAGATTTGGCTGAGGCACTATGGGTTCAAATATATACTCTCTAGGCTCTCTAGGTCCTGTGATTGTCATACAAAATGATTCAACTTTTAACTAACATTAATAAACTGATTACGAAAGAGGTATTTACACTATGCAAGCATTCTTCTATTTTTGTATTTTTCAATAACGTATTTCAATGAAATTAAAGAGCAGCTACTCTAGTATATTTATAAAATGGACAACTAATCTAGTAACAGAATAAAAACAAGCAAAGTAGCCTGGTATGGCTATTTGCCTGTGCAGTTGTGATTTTATCCTAAATATCTAAGAAACTAAATATATTAAATTGAAAGGCTCTCGATCCTGCCTCAGAAGTGGGGAATGAATCACAGTTTCTCAGAAACTATCAATCCCCACAGCTTCCCTGGTGATATCGAGAGTGAACTTTTAACTGAAATGAAATAATTCACTACTCTATTTGATATGTTGTAACTAGAACTTTGATAGCTCAAACCTGGCGTTTACAGAACAGTGGTAAATCCAGTTGTGTGTGATTTCGTCCCCTCAGTGTGATCTCCTCGTTCCTTCGTGTCCTCGTGAATCCAGAAAGTGTGTATATGATAGTATCAACAGAAGATGGTATTCGAACAATGGCAACTTTGGATATAGACCGAATACAATGCGAGTAGGAGAGGGATAGCGCAAGTGAACAGAGCTTGACTATGCAATTCCTAGCGGGATTTATTGCGGGAATACAACACAAGTGTACCGAGAGTTTCAGAAACTATCCTTGTGACAAAACAAAACCTGCAACTTTAATGGATTCTAGTCTAGAAATGAAGCTATTCTATGCTAAACTGATTGTATGGAGCAACAATGGAACAAGACTGAAACAAGAAGATTGATATGACCTCTAAAAGACCAAATAATGGAAGCAAAACATGAAATTAGTAGAATTCTAAGCAAGAAATTGAAAGACTGAATAAGAGAATTGAGAAGATGAGGGGCCATTTTCTTGAAAACAAGCTGGCTATTTATAACCAATGCATTTACCAGAGGGTAACTCCCATTTGAACTCTTTTACTATAAACAATGGAAAAACACTATTACCAGGGAACCAAAAACATTAATGTAAGCCAAAGTGGTTGAAGAAAGCGTGTAAAACTCAAGATTTACGTTTGACGCGATCGTCGGAAGGATCTGGAAAATGCGAACAGGACCGCCGCCCTGTGCAGGGTGGCGGTTACAGGACCACTGCCCTGTCCTGGGTGGTGGTCACGGGACCGCCGCCCAGGCAGGGCAGCAGTTTCATCACTGAAGCCTAAAATTGCAAGAAAACAGGGGGGAAAAGGGAAAAACAAAGCATGCAGAGGCTGAGCGGGGCATGCGGGATACAAGTGTATACTTGGCGAGCCTTTCTAGATTCCGAACACCTTGCAAGGAGACCTGTATCATCATTGGGGCATGTGTAACATCGTTCCGGCGGTGCAGTACCCTACAATTTCAAGTACGTACATATTGCCCCCTCGGAGAAGCGTCTTAGCCATGAAGAGGCGTAAAACGGTGGATCTGAGTATGGCGGTCCCAAAATGGGGAGTTAGGAGTTATACCTGACATGCCCGTGTGCTGGAAAGTCGCCATCCAAGATCCCGCTACCTGCAAAAATGAAAAAAAGGGACTCAAGTGCAGATAGATAAAATAAATTGAGAAATAAGGCTGAATTGATATGAAAAGAGGACTTACCATCTATGCGAGGTTTAGAACTTACCTCCGTCGGCACTCCGACCCTGCGAAAGACATTCAAAATCAAATTAAGAGGGCTATTTATATAAAACGAAGTCATTTTACTATTCATTTACGTGGATTGATTTGATAGTTTTTGAGCTCTGGGACCCACGGTGACGGTTTTCGACGAGAGTATAGTCAAAACGTTCGTGGTGAGATAGTGATCATGCCTCCAAGAGCGGAACATCGACCCGCGAAGTCTCAGGTTAGTTCTTCTCGATTTATTGTTTTTAGACCTAAAATGTGGAAATGATGAAATATTTCTCTTGGGGGGTCATTTTTGAAAATATTAGTTTTAAACGTGTCTCTAGGGGGGGCACCCATAGGGTAGGTTTTCATTTTAGCTAAAATGGTGTATTTGTTTGTTTTTAAGCATTTTTTAGGGTATACGACCCATTTGTTTGTGGGACAGGACCGCCACCCTGTGCAGGGCGGCGGTTACGGGACCGCCACCTTAGAAGGCGGCGGTTATGGAACCGCCGCTCTGCACAGGGCGGCGGTCCGCGACAGAGAACCAAAACAATACAAAACTTAACTTATTTTTGCATGTTTAGCATTTTTACATGTTTTTAATAGTTTTTCCAATTGGATTTTAGTACTAACTTACTCCTTTTTGTGTTTTTGGGTGTATGCAGAAGAAGGAGGAGTATATTAGATGGAGCCGGGAGAGGGAGTGTGATTGGCTCCCAGCAGTATTAGAGGCACTCTCTCAGGCAGAGTGAGATACCCTTTAGAGGGCTGGCATTTGGAGGATTGCGCAGGTCCCTCACGTTGCACCTGCTAGTCACATTCTATGTGACTTATTTTCATATTGGGATGCGGATCGGAACACCTTCCGATTGCCAGGAGTTAGGGGTGAGTGGTCCATCACCCTGGAGGATGTTTACCGTATACTGGGGGTTCCGATCCTTGGGTGGCGGCTGTCTCTTAAGACAATAGTATCGAGATCACAGGTGGTTCAATGGGCCACCTACATGGGAGATGCAGTTGTATCGATGGGATCAAAGAAGGGAGTGAGGATCTGCTCTATCATTGAGTCAGACATTCCCGTGCTCCGCAAGGCCATCATGGGCATCCTTGCATCCAGACTGATTGGGGATAAGGGAGGGGACACCCTCTTATATTGTTGGGCCCCCATTATTGCACAGATTGAGGGCCATGGACGTGTCTACGCTTGGGGAGCAGATATCCTCGGGACTACCTACCATGATTTATACAGGGTAGTCTGATTACAGGGACAGTCACTGAGCCACCCGACTCTTGTCATGAGTTGGGTGTATGAGCATATCACCCCATATGGGAGAGGTGTAGAGGTAGAGGATCCCGGGGCCGTCAGGGCAGCGAGGTGGACGGGGATGACAGTTCTTAGAGCACCTCACCAGCCAGTGGCCTCTCTGACCACTGCAGACATGGAGGCCACTCCTTATCAGGCCATGGCAGGGGTATGGGGAGAGGAGACTGTTACATTGATTGCCTGTCAGACTACCAGCCAGTTGATAGACAGGGCGGGGAAGTTGGAGATCCACCCCTTTGATAGAGTACCACAGCAGTTCGGCCTCCCCTATAGTGACATGCTTCCTCTGGCGGGGCCAGTGTATAGATCTATTCGTGAGGCTCGGGGAGGTCCTAGAGGCCGGGGTTGGACTATTGTTACTCCCGGTGTTCCTATTGTGGCCAGGAGGGTGGTACGTGCTCGAGGGAGAGCCGGTGCTCCTCAGGCACCCTTACTTCGGATTGCCGCCGGTCCCGCCCATAGCAGTGATGAGCCCATTGACGTGGACTCTGAGTCTGAGGAGTTCACTGGGGGAGAGACAGAGGAGGAGACAGAGGAGATGGAGATCAGTGAGATGGGTGGGGGAGATGATAGTGATCCCGAGTGGCATGACACTCAGGAGATCCTATGGGCCGAGAGGGCGGAGCGGAGCGTAGAGAGGGTGACTCTGGTCTCAGAGGAGTTTCTCTCTCAGGACTTAGGTGGAGATGGCGAGTCCATTGCAGGCCGTCACATTGCCCCAGATGTGGGAGAGGGACACCAGTCAGTGGCAGCATCAGTGGCAGGTGTAGATCCTAGAGATCTTTCCTGGAGGCCTGGAGATCCGAGTGAGTTATCACTCTTCTCTTGACATTTGTTTTAGTTAGCATTGTCTTATTTTGTTATTTCTTTTTGTTTTGTTTACTCTTGGTTTTATCTTTTGATCATTTTCTAACTTGTTTTCTCCTTTACTTGCAGCGACTGTTGATGAGTGGCGAGACTTGATTCACCGAGTATGCACTGATACCTTGCTTCTCCCCTCGGAGAAGACTCGTGCTGAGCTTTCCGTGGATGTGGGGGAGCCTTCAGTAGCCGGTAGGCATACTGATGTTTTTGCCTCTGTCTGGCATGCGGCGAAGATCATGACTTCTCTCCGCGCGGAGGTAGCTGGATATAGGACAGCCGAGCGCTTGATGAGGAGGAGTCATTCTCGTAGCGAGACGGTAGCTACTGGTCGTGACCGCGAGCCCTCAGTACATTCAGAGCGCCAGTGTAGCCGGAGTCCTAGGCGTGGTCGTGCACCCTCTGAGGGATCCCATAGGGATTGAGAGACCATTTTGTAGCATTTTGTCAGATATCTATATGAGTGTTTTTGTACTTTTCGGGCTCATTGAGCATTTTGACCATGCCTAGTGCATGATGGCATTGTATATGAAACTTGATTTGTATATATATATATGTATCTCTTTTTGGATCCAGACTCTTGGTGCCTAGAATTTTGTGACTTGTTTCCACATGTGTACTTAGATGTTTTTAGAATACTTGTTTTCATGTTTTCAGAATGTATGCAATGGATAACAAATGATAGTAAACAGAATGTTTTACTTTGTATGTTTTTGTAATGCTGATATGAGATGATACTAACATATGGTAGTACTGAACTTTTAAACTCTTTGGGCAATATTTGTAATTTCTTCTTATGTTGGCAAAACGTGATGAATGCATAGTGATAAAGAGATGAACTTGCCCCAATCCCAATTCCACGCAACTAGTAAGATGCGAGGGCTCAACACCAAGAGTTAGGAAGGGCACAAGTTGTATGAGTTTGACTGAATGGAATGATGAGAGACAGACAAACCAGTAACAGAAACCAAATTTGGACCTACACACCTACCCTACTCAGAACTACTACCATGCTTAGAAGGCCACTTACTTTCTAGTTTATCTAGACTTAGATTCATAAATGGCAACTTGGTTGACAAAATCTGGTTTTGAGGATTTGATCTCTTTGGAATTTGGATATTTGTTTTCTCTTAATAGAATTTGATTTGTGTTTTTAGCATACCAAGATTTGTTAATTTGTGTGACTGGACCCCCCACACCCTGCCTCATGCCACTAGTAAGAAGCACGGGTTTGTCACCAAAGGCAGGATATAGGCGAGTAAGGGCACTTCTTTCCTTTCCCAACCTCACACCACTAGTAAGAGATGTGGGCTTATCACCGAAGGTTGATGGGGCAAAGAAGTGTGTAAAATAAAATATTTTGTTTGCTTGGTGCTTTTGATTTCATTTGATTTTGACATTTCTGATCTATGACTTTGGGATATCCTTTCGTTCAAAGAGATTTAAGAGGGATAGATGTGACACCAAGAAGCTTCTAGAACAGACCGTAGGCAAGGACAACTTCACCTAGTAGAAAGAAAGAGCAAAGCCAAGTATGCAGGCCTTGGTATGGTTTTCGTCAATGCTTGTCTGTCGAACTTGATGAAAAGATTTGAAAATAGTTGATGATGTTTGAAGAGATGTGTTTTGAATGCTTTTGCCAATATTTTCAGAAATTTGTAACAGATTGCTTAAGAGTAAGTTCCTGGACTACCATTTTTATGAAATGAGTGAACAAAATGAAACAGCTAAATGACTAATGCAATGTAGGTAGCTATAATGTACAAGTGGTGATTTTGATGTTTTATGCGTAAAACCATTTAAGATGCAAGGAATTGACAGTTTCACCGAATTCCTCACCTTCTAGTGTGCACAAGAGATACGCACCATTTCCGTAGTCTTTCATGACTCGGTATGGGCCCAACCATTTGGGCCGGAACTTTCTTCCTTCGCCGGTTTTCTTATCGATCCGGCTGTCTAGTCTTAGAACTAGATCTCCCTCATATATTTCTCGCTCATAGACTTTTTTGTTGTACTGCCGGCACATCCGGTCGGCATAGGCTCTGTGCCTTTGTTCGGCATTTAGCCTGACCTCATCAAGGCTTTCTAGTTGAGAGAGGCGTGCCTCCCTATAAGCTTCTTCATCCAGAATCCCTTGTAATGAGATGCGGAGACTGGGTATTTCAACCTCAAGCGGGAGAACTGCTTCTGCCCCGAATACCAGTGAGAAAGGAGTTGCTCCTGTTGGTGTTCTTATTGAGGTTCGATGGGCCCACAAGGCTGGATATAGTTTTAAATGCCAATCTCACTTGTTCTCCTTGACTGTTTTGAGGAGAATAGCTTTTAACGTTTTGTTTGTCGCTTCAGCCTGCCCATTGGCTTGAGGGTAGTAAAGAGAGGCCGTGTGATGGTTTATCTTGAACTTGCTACATAACTCACGGACCTCGTCATTTTTAAAGGACGTGCCATTATCTGAGATAATGACTTGTGGGACACCATACCTATAGATAATTTGGTTCAGAATGAATTTGGCAATTACCGAACCTGGTACTGTGGTGAGAGGCATGGCCTCCACCCATTTGGTAAAATATTCCATGGCTGTAATTATAAAATTATGGCCATCGGTTGATGAGGGAGAGAACTTCCCTATCAAGTCTAGACCCCACGTGGAGAAGGGCCACAAAATCGCTATTGGTTGCAGGGATTGTGCTGGCATGTGAATCTCGTGAGAGAATTCTTGGCATTTGTGGCACTTACGTACAAATTCCACTGCGTCATGCTCGAGAGTGGGCCAAAAATAGCCCATCCGATGTATTTTGTGAGCGGTGGCGTGACCACCGAAGTGGCCTCCACATATCCCACTGTGGGATTCATGAAGAATCTTCTTGGATTCTTCTGTGTCGACGCATCTTAGAAGCATGTCGTCGAAGGCTTTACGATAGAGTACCTATTCTAAAACAACATATTTAGTGGTAATAATGCATAACCACCTTCTTTGTTGTGATGTGGCACCTTCCGGGTATGTGTGGTCTATGATGAAATTGATGATATCAGTATACCAGGGACATGTAGAGATGGGAGGCCTGGTTTCGATGAAGTATATACACTCATCAGGAAAGTCCAGATTTACCAGATCACCTCCATCTAGTGGATTGTCAGCTAGCCAATCTGCAATGATTTGTCCCTTAGCAGATTTTTGGTTTACAAATGTCAACTCAAATTCACCCATTAAGGTTATGAAACGTCCAACCTTTTTAGACAAAGACCCTTGCGTGAGAAATGTTCGTAAATGATCTGTCTTTACAATGACCCTCATTTCCTGGTTTAACATGTAATGTCTTAAACATTTTGTTGCAAAGACTATGGCAAGGCATTCTCTCTCTACCTGTGTGTAGCATGTTTCATAATCGAGCAACGTTCGGCTGATGAAATAGACCGCACGTTCCCATTTATCATTGTCTTCTTGAGCCAGCATGCAGGCTAGTGAGACATGAGTGGCTCGTGAGTATAGGATCAAAGGGCGGTCTGGTTTGGGAGGCATTAGCGTGGGTGGAGACAACAAGAAGCGTTTAACTGCTTCAAAGGCCTCGTTGCATTCTTCAGTCCAATCAATGTTATAATCTTTCTTTAATAGATTGTTGATTGGATGAATGGCAAAACTTAGATCTGGGATGAACCTGCGGATTGCACCGAGTTTCCCAAGAAATGACCTGATTCCAGACTCGTCCGATGGTGGGATCATTTCGAGAACAGCCCGTATTTTGGCTGGATCAACATCAATCCCTCATGAAGATATAATGTAGCCCAGAAGTTTGCCTCCTGTCACACCAAACACGCACTTCTCTGGATTTAATGTGACGCCATATTCAATTAATCGTGAGAGGATGATACGGAGCACTTCTGGATGATCACAACATTTCTTGGCCTTGGCCAACAAGTCATCCACATATGATTCCACAATTTTATGGATAAGATCGTGGAATATATATGTCATTGCCCGCTGATACGTAGCGCCGGCGTTCTTAAGACCAAATGGCATGACAGCGTAGCAATAAGTTCCCCAGGGAGTTATGAATGTAGTTTTGGCTTGATCTTGTTCAGATATTTTAATCTGATTATACCCTGAGAACCCATCCATGAGGGACAACAGTTCGAATCCAGCTGTTGCATCAACGATAACGTCAATGGATGGTAATGGGAAGTCATCCTTGGGACAAGCTTTGTTAATATCCCGAAAATCTATGCAAATGCGTATCTTCCCATTCTTTTTTAGGACAGGGACAATATTAGATACCCATTGTGAATAGTCAATGGGCTTGATGAATCCCACTTGGAGAAGTTTTATTACTTCCTCTTTTACCATGAGAGCCACTTTTGGCTTCATTGGTCTTGACTTCTGTTTAATTGGCTTTGCATCTGGTTTAGTGACAAGATTATGTACCGCGACATGTGGTGCGATGCCCGTCATTTCTTTATAGTTAAATGCGAAAGCCTTTTGATGTTCTTTGAGGATTTGGGTGTGTATTTCTATCTCCTCCGGAGTTAACGAGGATCCCAACTTCAAAATCTTTGGTTCTTCCTCCGTTCCAATGTTTATGTCAATGGTTTCTTCTATTAAAGAAGCGTTACCTTCTTCAAATTCAGGTGGGGCTGGAGGTAGTTCCAAGCTTTCTCCATTTTCTATCTCGTAGATATCGAGATCCTTCTGTGGAGGAGACTCTACCATGGGATTTCCAAAGTAGGAAGAGGAATGTGGTATTAAGGAAAGATCAACTATACGGTGAGCAAGGTGTAGCTCCACATAGGCGTTTAGATATTCGAGAGTGACTCTATCATCGTCAAAGTGATCCATGATAGAAAAATCATCCTCAGCTTCTCCATGAGTCAGGAGTGAGTTTTGTTGGTATTTTACGCACTAATGGTTCGGTACGAAGTGATACTGTGAAATTTGTATCCTCCAACTCGTTGTTTGGGGTGAAACGGGAAGCTGAGGTTGCTATTGAGTCTGCGAGAAGGTTCTGCTCTCATGGGATTGCTTCAATTGATATGAAGTTAAATCCCTTGCTTAGATCTAATACTGTTGTTTTATAGAGTTGTAAGTGCTCAGCTCTAGTTTCATATACCTCAGAGACTTGGTTTGCAACCAATTGCGAGTCTCCTAGCACTCTAATGTTGTCGACACCCATTCTTTTAGCTAGGATGAGGCCAAGGAGGAGAGCTTCGTACTCAGCCCCATTGTTTGTACATTCAAAGTTTAATTTAAAGGTGAAAGGTAGGATCTTTCCCTCAGGTGAAGTAAAGATCACTCCCGCCCCAGCTCCAAAGTGACATCTAGCTCCATCGAAGTGGAGAGTCCAATACTTGTTTGGAAAAATGGATGTTGGGATATCTGTCGTATCTATTTCTTTTGCTTCGGTTACCTCTACCATAAAAACTTCATCTGATGGAAGAGAAGCAATTCCCAGGGTGTGTCCCATACCCATGGAATCAAATGGTAGGAGAATAGGTAAGTCTTTCTCTAGCAACTCGACAATTTTTGCGGTAGTCCCTAGTGACACTATTTTTATAACATTGGTCTCACTTTTGAGTGCTGGAATGTCCTCAGCTGGATTTGTAACTTCTAACTCTGTGGTGGGTATCAACTCTTCTTTTGGTTTTTAATTAATTGGTTTGATGAGTTGATTTGTTGGGAGTTCAAACTCGGAGTGAACACCTGGTCTTTTCTTCAAATCAGCTAGGTGTATATCGAAGGGTTTTGGGTCACCTTGTGCCACGAATATTTTCCCTAAGTGTAGAAATCTTATTTCTTGGAATAGCGTGGAAGGGATTGCCTTCATGCGGTGTATCCATGGCTGACCAAGGATCATATTATAATTGGTTTCCCGATCTATAATATAAAACTCGGTGAGGACCGTCTTGGGTCCTAAAGTGACTGGTAAAACTATGGTTCCAATCGAAGTGGCTTTGAGGCTATCATAACCTCTTAGCGTATTTCACATTGTGGAACAGTTTGTCTCTCCATATCCTAACTTTTGAAGAAAAGTGAAGGGGACTATATTAACTGCTGCCCCATCATCAACCATTGCACGTTTAACATAATTATTGTAGACCCATACTTGTAAATGTAAAGTTGGGTCACCTCTTCATGTAATTTCAGCGTCTGTTGGCATTTTGCTTATATCGAATATAAATTCTGTATCCCTATCTGGCTGCCCCGAGGATAAACGTCAAAGTCTACATGGTTTACTTATGTTTCCGGAGGAGGAGTGATGTTGATTAAATGACCAAGGCCTAACACTTCTAAGAGGGCAACTCTGTGGGCAGGAGAGTTCTTTAACAAATCCAAAAAGGAGATGTGAGAGAAGGTTTTAGTTAAATCATTAATTAAATCATAGGCGCCTATGGGTTTTACCAATGTTTGTTGACTATTTGTCTGGTTCCAATGGATAGCTTGGAGTAGGTTGAGAAGAATAATCCTGTGTTCTTGTTATGGTTTCTACGGGTAGCTCGGTGTCTAACTCTACCAAACCAACTATCTTAGTTTGAGGTCGAGTTCCTAATTGGGGTGCAACTGGTGGATTTAATGAAGTTGAAGCTTCATGATCATTGTTTCCTGTTATGACACCCTTGTTTGTTCCATTAGGATCTAGCTTGTTATTGTTAGAATGGTTTGGGAGCGGATCATTAAAGATCTTGAGGGGTGCATTTTGAGGGGAAACTACCCCTGCATAAGTGTTTGGCGTGGGTACTATAGAATTTTCTAAAAACATATCTATAAAGAGTTGTTTTTGATCTTCTGGCAAACGCTGCATGAATTTATTGTATTCACGACAAGTCCTAGTATCGTGGCCTTGAATCTTGTGGAAGCCACAATATAAATTGGGATTATAATTTTGAGGCTGTTGATTTATAACCTGTTGTGGCCCGAAATTCTGATAAGGTTGCTAGTTGTTAGAGTTAAAATTTTGAGGCTGTTGCCTTTGGTTTTGACTCTGATATCCAACTGAGTTTTGATTTGGACTTTGTGTTTGGATTTGTCGTTGTTGTTGTTTTTGTTGCTATGGTGGATGATTAAAATCCACTGCGTTGATTTTTGGAGTAAAATTGTTACTTCATTGATTGTTAACATGTGGAAAAATTTCTACAACATTTTCAATTTTAACTTGGTCAGTTACTCCATCTATTGTAACTCTGCAGTTCTTGTTAAGGATCTTAGGTCCTTGATTAGCGTTCCCTGTATTAGAATAGGCCACGGTGTTTTGATTGGGAGTGGTTAATTTCCCATTTGTCCCATATGTCTTATGACCACTATCTATCGCTGCTTGGTCGATTCGGAGAGCACTCTCGAGTACTTCATCGTAAGTTCTTAGTGGGAACTTCTGGACTTCTTCCTTTATCTCTCTATTGAGAGAATTAAGGAATAAATCACATAGTTCCATTTGATCCATGTTTGGAGCACTTGCTGATGAGTAGAGAACCGTACGCCATCTTTGAATAAAATGAGCAGCAGATTCATTATGTTCTTGTTTGATATGTAAGAACTCCCTGATTCCCGTTCTTAATAATTTGTTCATGTCAAAAGCTTTGATGAATTCTGACACGAGTTGTTTAAATGAGTGTATCGAGGCTTCAGGTATTTTGTAATACCAATCAAGGGTAATACCTTCTAAGGTCTTAGGGAATATTTTAGCGACAACCCCGTCCCAAGGGAGTAACTCCCGTATGGCTGTGGCATAGGCCTTAATGTGTGTGTTTGGGTCCCCTTCCCCTTTATATTTGGGTAAATCGGGAAGAGGTCTTGGAAGCATAACACTTCATATGGTGAAGTCTAGGGGATCTTTTAAATATTCTGAATAAGTCCCTACTGCGTAGGCCTCGACCATTGATGGGGCTTGCTAAGGGGGTTGAGGTGGAATGGGTTGTTGATATGGCATAGCATATGCATTTGTAGGGACATAAGGGAATCCCTGTGGTTGAATGAACATCCCAGGAGAAGAGAACATGTCTCCTTGTGGTGACTTTGAATAAATGTTTAAGTAAGGAGGAGCATTGTTCTGGTACGGGTTGTTTGGTGCCAAGCCAGGAGGTGTCATGTTTTCTACTGGAGCAGCATTTGAAAACGTGGTCCTAGTTGGTATTTGATGTGGATAACTATAAGGACTTTGAGGGGGCATGTCCTAACGTGCCTATTCTTGTAAGGAGGTCAACCTGAATAGGGATGATGCGGAGGGTTTGGGATTCCTACTTGCCTAAAATATGAATTTTAGTTTGCTTGAGCAAGTTCCAGCCCTCTAACCTTTTCAGCTAAGACTGAAATGACCTCCATTGGTGAAGACACAGTGCTTTTCCTTAAGGGCATTTGTTGTATAGCTTGAGGTTGTAAAGGGGTATGATACCCTGCTATGAATTGATCGTTACCCTGCCAAGCTTCACCTAGGGTATTTCCCATAGGTGGAGGAATGGGGGTGTTTTCCTGGAATAGGGTATCAAATTGTATTTGTAAACTCCCTATAGGTGGATACATGTTTTGGAAGCATTGTTCACTTTTAGCGAAGCGTGCTAAGTACTCCTCATCCAAAAAGGGGAGTGGGTCTGACTGTCTACTGATCTGTGGTCTGAACAAGACCTGAGGAGATGAAGTGGATTCTCCAGTAAATGTCATATTGTTAGAGTCTGAGGGCTCTAGTTGTTGTGTTTTGTGCAAACTGATCAAACTCCTTGATTCAGAATGAAGAACTTGAGCTGGTTCTTTGAGGGGGAGTTTGTGACGACAAGTAATTACTTGAATAGTTATCAGCCCATGCAGAAAGTGAGGGCTACATGGTTGTCTATTTGTTTGACTATAGTTTGCTTTCGAGACCTGAGAGAGGTTTTCCATATGCATCGTATCCCGACATATTCGGGGGGTATATGAATACCTGCAGAATAATGGGAAAGAGCGAAGGTGGATGAAGAGAAATGAAAAATAACCAATTTTGTGGTGAAAAGGAAGGTAACTTGTTTGTTCACGTCAGGTTCACCAATTTTGTATGATGGAAAAGTGAAATGTGAGCATGGGAATCTACATTCACCGGCTGTCTCGACACGACCTCGGGAGGTTGGGTATGAGGAAGAGGTACTTGTAGATTCCCATGCTTGCATGTCACTTTTCCATCGTACAATGGCTTTCTTGACAAAGCATCCGCTGCCACATTGTGTTTTCTCTTGACAAATTCAATATCAAAATCATATGCTTGGAGTCTACTTACCCACTTTTGTTGCCGGTCATTTAACTCTTTTTGATAAGGAAAACATCTCAAGCTATTATGATTGGTTTTAACCACAAAGCTTTTGTAACCAAGTATTGCCGGAACTTGTTCAATGCATGCATGATGACCAACATTTCTTTGTCATAGATAGAGAACTTCTTATGATCCTTCAATTTCCGGCTCTCATATGCAATGGGATACTTGTCTTGCATCAAAATAGCCCCTATACTTTCACCGGAAGCATCACATTCAAGTATAAAAGACATAGAAAATTTGGAACAACGAATATTGGGCAGGAACACATCATCTTTTTCAATTCTTCAAAAGCTATTTGGGCTGTTTTTGACTGGTTGAAAGCTCCCTTTTCTTTTAGGGAAGTCAATGGGGCTGCTAGTTTGGAAAACTCCTTCACAAATTTCTTGTAGTAACAACACAAACCCACAAATCCTCCTAATTGTATGATGTTGGTTGGGGTTGGCCAATCCATGACGGCTCGGATCTTTTGTTGGTCCACGTGAACCCCATGTGCATTGATAACATGCCCCAAGTACAAAATTTCAGTCATCCCAAACTCACATTTTGTTTTTTTTGCAGAGAGTGACTGCTGTTCTAAAATTTCTAGCACCTCATCCAAGTGTTGGAGATACTCCTCCTATGTTTTGTTATATACCAAAATGTCATCAAAGAAAAATAGCACAAAATTCCTCAAATGCTTACCAAGAATATGATTCATGCACGATTGGAAAGTGGCCGGGGCATTGGTTAACCCAAATGGCATGACAAGAAACTCAAAATGCCAAAAGTGAAACCTGAAAGCGGTCTTGTGCACATCTTCCTCTCTCACCCTTATTTGGTGGTCTCGGGATCCCAAATCAATCTTAAAAAAGTAAACCGCTCCATGTAGCTCATCAATTAGTTCATCAATTCTTGGGATTGGGTACTTATTCTTGATTGTTCTCTTGTTCAATACGCAGTAGTCCACACACATCCTTAGTGTACTATTCTTCTTCTTCACAAGTACCACAAAAGAAGCAAATGGGCTGGAACTAGGCCTAATCAACCCCATTTCTTGCAATTCTTTGATGTTTGTTTCAATTTATTCCTTGTACTCTTGAGTGACCGTAAGGAGTAGTTATCACCGGTTTGGTGCTCGGTTCTAACTCAATAACATGTTGGAACCCTCTATCTGGTGGCAGCTCATGAGGTAATTTATTGAAAACTTTGGCATGCTTGTTAAGTATGGGCTGAATATCATCATGAAAAGATTGTTGAATGGAAATAGAAGAGTTAGATCTTACCAAGCAATTAGCAGCCCATGCAACCTGCCCTCTTTTATGCTCTTGGTGGTTACAACTTAAGGAGTTCCACCTCTCATACAATGTAACACAACCTCCTTGCCTTCTACCTTAAATTTCAGCTCCATACTTTGGTAATTTTGAGTGAATTCACCCAAGGAATGTAACCATTGAACACCCAACACTAAATCAGTTTCACCAATACCAATGACATAGAAATCATCTCTTACCGTGTGTCCCCCCAAAGAGAGTGTGAGCTGAGGTATTCCTCTTGTGCATGGTAGTATGAAGCCATCCGCCACCGTGACATTGAAGCCCTTGAAATTTTCAACCTTCAACTTCAACCTTTTTACCGAACTCTCATCAACAAAGTTATGTGTGGCTCCACTATCAATCAAAACCGTGACCCCTTGCCCTTGCAGGTCACCTTTCACTCGGAATGGATGATATCTTGGGGCACTGGACAAGGTAGCGAGAGTTTCATCTAAAATCTCCAGGTCTTTTTCCGGAATACTTTCTTGCTTGGCTTCATCAACACTATCTTCATCATCTTCACAATCTGAAAATACCTCAATATAATGCACTTTACCCTTGTTGGCATGTGTGTCCAGCGCTCTCCGTGAGTTTTGTGACATGGACTAACTGCCTCTCGTAGATCCTAACTCTAACTATTGTAGCGAAAACCAACACGTATGGGTTTTGGTCTAGCGACAATCGTGATCCAACAAATGGTATCGGAGCGACAAGTCTCGAGTTTGAAACTCACTCGAGTAACGCTGAGGGGGAGATTGTTGGCATGTGTGTCCAACGCTCCCCGTCTTCCTCAACTCATTCCTAAACTCACCTCCATTGTTGGTTTTGGGCAGCTCCTTGTGAATAATAGGCATCCTTTAGAAGGGCTTCCTTGGCTGGTCCAAGGGAGGGTTTTTAGGTTGTTCCAAGGGTCCTTTGGGCTATCCTCCACTTGAATTAACCTTGGGATGTCCGCTGATCATTGCTGTTGTTTTTGGGGCAGCACCTTTAAGGTCCAAAGCTTTCTTGATTGCCTCTTGAAGAGACAAAGGATCAAAGGCTTTAACCAAACCCTTGAGTGGTTCGGTCAAACCCTCAATGAAAAGAACCACAAGTCTCCTCTCTGTGACATCCGTAATCATGACGGAAAGTCTTTGAAACTCAGCCACATACTCATCCACCGTGCCTTGTTGTTTCAATTGTGCAAGCTCGCGAAAGTGAACTTCCGGGTCAACTCTATCAAATCTATCAATGAGTCTTCTACAAAACTCATCATAGGAATGGATCTCATTGTGCCCTTGTGTAACCAATCCATGGAACCACCACTCGTGAGCAATCCCCTCTAGGTGAAGGGTTGCAAATTTGATGGCATCCTCCTCCATCATAGGCTTCAAGGACAAATATGTATCCAACTTTTGGATCCATGCACTAGCTGTCCCCTTAGTTGATCCATCAAAAGTAGAGAAAGTCATCTTTCCCAACATATTTTGCACCTCTTTCTGTGGCGCATTTTGTCTTGGCTCCGACCTAGATCTCCCTTTGCTCACACCAATGAATTCGGCAAGTGTAATGGCCTCTAGTATCTCCCTTGGAAGTGCCATATATTCTTCATAGCTTGTAGCAATACTTTGCCCCATAGAGGGCCTTGCTCCCGCCTCCGGAATGGCTTCTTCCCTTGGAAGGAAAGTAGGCCTAGTGGTTGATCTGTGAGCTGATCCAAAAGGTCGCCGTGAAGTGTAGTTTGCTCCGGATGAGCTGCCTTCTCCATTATGAACCCTAGGTTCATGAAATCTCTAGAAGGGTTAGGGCTAGGAGGTCCATGGTGTCCGCCAATATTACTTACCCTTCAATTAGCTTGTCAATCTTGGCTTCTCGGGCATCCTGATGAGCCATATTGTCCTCTCTTGACTGGTCCGATTTCTTTTATCTCCTTTGATAGCAAATGAAACCCTTGTTGCCTTCTTGCATCAAACCCTTACAGGCTGGAAGATCAGTGCTATGATACCATTGTAATGTCCCTTTCTAGGGCTGAAACTGTAAATCAAGGAAATCACACAAACCCCAAGTGAAACAAATTCTGATATGTTATAATGACAACTTTAATATTCCTTGAAACCCTAGCAATGATTGTATAGGGACATTAATTTCACCATATAACCATGCACAACAACTGAAAATTACTTCTCAAATAATTATTTCGAGTACGGAAACAAATATCCATCCAATTTGCATCAAAGAAATGGAGAAAACCAAAGATGATACCCTATTGTAATTAAATTTATGACAGCAGCAGGGCAGCCACAAACAAGGGCTGAAAACGATAGATAAACTCCTCCAAAAATAACCAAATTATGGATTTCAGCCTTATAAATTATGATAAGTCAGAATATCAAAGAATATATGAGTTATGTGCCCTAGAAGGCACCAAATCACAACCAAACCCTAGTCGCTCCCTAGGAGAGGGGCTCCAAAAATATATCAAAGCTCTTGTAGGTCTTCTTCTTGATGCCCTAGATCCCAATCAACAAAAAAATCTTCAGTAGATGTCTTCAATTCACCACTATGGAGAGTTTTCGTTCTCCACCAAACCACAAGGAAGGGTTTCGTCCTCCTTGGATGCCACATAAGAGGGTTGTCGTCCTCAAGTGGAAAGGTATTGAGCAATCAGCCCAACAAACCAAGTATAAGTGTATATGTGCCAAAGATGATTTGCAAATGAGGTCATACAATCCTTTTTATATCCCTTGGTTGGCGCCAAAGGCCAAATAGGTGAAGACCGACCTGTTTAAGCTTCACTTTATCTTCTAATCTCTTGTTGGGGTCTCATAACCCCAGCTGACCTGCCTTAAGGAGTGAAACACCAAATAAAAACATTAAAAATAATAAAAGAAAACTGAAATGAAGTTCAATTACTTCCCTTGTTCACTTATTCTTCTTGGCCATGGGAAGAGAATGGCAAGAAGTCTTCATTTGACATTAATTTGAAAAAGGTGACATTACATTATCTACATAATTCTTGTTATTGTTTACTGTAGTAGTCAGAATTCCAATTAAGTTGACTGAAGATTGGTTGACTTGTTTGTATAGAAAGTTCATTGGAAAGAACACAAAGAAGAGTGTAAGAGAATGGAGGAACAAATGAAGCACTCAAGCTCTTTGCATGATTTCCCTTTTTCATTTACTCAAGAAAGTACAGAGCAGGTAATCAATTATCCCCTAATCTTCCTCCATTTTCATTTCATGCTTTCAAATGGGAATCAAAATTCATGGTTATGTTCTAGTTCCTAGAGTTTTTTTAGCATGCGACTGCAAATCGGCTTATTTCTTTGAGGTTTCTATCCATCAACAAAATGCATTTTTTGGGTTCATAGAATCTGCATATGAAATGTTAAATCTTACATCTTGTCTGGAAGCTTCAACTAATGAATTGCCTTTTGGTGATTCCCTACCACTTCAAGCAATTAAAAACAAAGGGACTGTGCTCTTTATTCTGTTCTTGATAGAGATTGCTAATGTGGCTGCAATCTAAGATGAACCATGACTATAATCTGATACATATTTATCATATCATCTTCTTCATCTTCAACAGTTCACTATTGAATCATTCCATTGATATGAATGTTATAAACAAGATCAATCTTCAACTATATCAAAAATTCCATTGATATGAATGTTATATACAAGATCAATCTTCAACTATATCAAAAATTGTGTTGCATATTTTCAGATTTTGTAATATCCCTTTTTAGGGCCGAAACTGAAAAAAAGGGAAATAGTATCAAATCTAAATGAGAGTAATCTGATTTTTATAACAGCAGTTTTGAAAATATATGAAACCCTAGTAGCAAACTGAATCTACACTTCTAGGGCATCAAACACCCTCCAAACACGCTGAAAATAGGTGTATAAATCCTCCTAAATATTATATTCAATCAATGGAATAAACACCAAGCCAAAGTACTCCAAAACATGTGCAAATTATGAAATTATACCTAGTTGTAATTAAATGAATGACAGCAGAAATACAACTTACAATAAGGACTGGAAAAGGAGATTCCAATCCCCAAAAATATCATTAAAGTGTGAAATCACCTCTAAAACTATGAGGAAGATGAATATCAGTTCCAATTGCCAAGATTTGCCCTAGAAGGCACTCAACTCCTCCAAGCAAGTTGCTACCATAGGAGAGGGTCCAAAATTGATGCACAAACCTTAGTAGCTCTTATTCTATCAAACCCTAGCTAAAAACTAGCAACATCACTCTCCTTCTAAGTTGCTGCATTCAAATTCGCCAATGATTAAATTCGTGAAAATTCGTTGGTAAAAAAATCAGCGATTAAATTCAACTATGAGAAATATACATTTTTATTAAATATATAAAAACGAAAGATAAATTCACATTTCAAAAGAGAGATAATATCACATTTCATTGATTTCATAAGTAGCTATTACAATAATGTGATTGAAAGCAAAAACTTCAAAAAACATGTGCTCGCAGCTGCATACTAATATTCGAAATGCTGTCAAAAAGTGATGGACCAAAGTCTCGAACTTCCCTATCTAGTATGGGCTAAGTTCTATTTATTACATCAAAAAGCTCTAAATCATCTAGAGCACTTGGCTCAATCTCATCATCACTAGAAACATCATCATTACCAACATCACTAGATTCACCCTCAAAATCAAGATCATCCTCGTTGTCTTGTGGGACATGCTGAAGCTTTTTTTTCTTTGAAGTGCATGCATTTTTTGCCACTTTTTTCATAGCCAATCGCAAATTACTATGAACATAAACAAGGTCTCCTAGTTTGCCTGATAACAACCTATTCCTTTTTTTTTTATTGAACATGGTCAAAGCTGCTCCAATTCCTCTCACATGCTGATGCACTTGCCCCTTGACTCAAGACTCGAATTGCAAAATGTTGTAGTTCAGGGTTATCTACTCCATAGAATCTCCACCATTCATCACCATCCATGTCTTCCTTGTCATCTATTGCTGATTGGGTACCAAACAACCCATCCCCTCTCCTGTATGCTCTAAGTTGCTCTCTGGTTTTCTTTGCAACATCTCGATCTGGAACAAGCTTTTCAATGGCTGCATAAATCCCACTCATCACTTCACGGTCACTTTCTCTTTCAATGTGATAGAGTGTTGGCTCCAAATAGCATGCTACTGCATGCAAATGAGTATGCATCATCCTCCATCTTTCATCACAAATATCCCATATCTCACTATATTCTGCTTCCACATTATTGAATGCCTTCTAGATGTCTTCTTTGCAACAGTCCATGCTCTCATAAACCATGCCCATACAAGGGGTATCACCATCAACCATGCGGAGCATACGAACAATGGGTGCACACATTTTTAAGACCTTGGCTGCATTTTCCCAAAAGTTAGAGCTCAAAATGATTTGCTCCACCTGTTTACCTATAGAAACTTTTGCAAGAACTGAACCTTCCCACTCTTTGCTGCAAACAATAGTTCGAAGGGCTCCATTCTGCTCAACAACTCTTTTCAAAGTGATATAGAAGGAGGCAAATCTTGTGTCACATGGCTTCAACAACTCCTTAGATGCATGCCTCCTATAGATACTCAATGTGAGGCGATGGTTTCTAATAAAATTAGCAACTGTTCTTCCTCTTTGAACTGCTTCATGTACCCAAGGGAATTTGGCTAAGTCGTGGAGTAGTAAATCAATACAGTGGGCTGCACAAGGACTCCAATATATATGTGGGTACTTCATCTCTATCAATTTCCCAGCTCCCACACAATTGCTAGCATTATCAATCACAACTTGAACTACACTTTCTACACCCACTTCGAGAATTGCTTCATCCAAAATGTTGAAAACATACTTTGAAGTTTTCTTGTGTTCCATGGTGTCGATAAATTTTAGAAATATAACACCTTTAGGGCAATAAACAAGCACATTGATGAGGGGTTTTTGACACATGTCTGACCAACCATCACTCAAAATGGTGCAACCTGTTAACTACCAAGAGTCTTTAATATCTGCCAATTTTTCAGTGACCCTATTTTTTGACCTCTTCAAAAGTGTAGTCCTCAAAGCCTCTAACCCTGGAGTTGTATAACCTTTTCCAAATTTAATGGATTGCTGAACTGTATTTTTAAAATAAGGACTCTTGGCGACATAAAATGGGATGGCAGATTTATAAAATAAATCAGCCCATGCATCATCAACTTGCTCTTTTTCAAAAGGTTTCCAAAAGCTATTCAGTGTCGCTGCCCCAATACTAGATGTTGGCATTACAGAGCTTGTGGACATGGTGGAGGAGAAAGATGTATTTGGCACTCTGGGCCTAGAAAGCTCGCCTTGGGTTCGTTGTTTTTTTTTGCGCCCTTTGCTGATTTACAACTAATGAATGTTTGTAGTCTTTTTCCAACTCTGCTTTTTATTTCAGGAGTGACATTCTGACATTCTTCAACACCGCCTCCTTGACCACCTGGTATGCCAAGAAGGTGGTCCATTACTCTTGTCAATGTCCCAGTAAAAAAAATGTTGACAAAGTGCATGTGAGATTGTTTGTCCGACCTTCATGGCTCATGTATTTCCATTTCGCTGCACTTGATTTTGGAGGCGCCATATCAATATAACAACTTGCATTTTTTGAAAAAAAAAAAACAAAGAATTAGAAAAAAATAAATTTAAAAAATCAAATCATACAAAAATTATTATCATGTATTTAATTTAAATGTATGATAATAATAGTTATTGTATAATTATTATTATCATACATTTCAATTTTTGATTTAAATAAATGATTTAAAATATATATAAATACCTTCAATTTAAGGATATTATATATCTTTTTTAATAAAATACATTATATAACATAATGATATAAAATATTAATTTTTATAAAATAATATCATATATATTTTTATCGATCTAGTATATCATTTTTTATAAAATAAATTATATATTTAATGATAATTTATATAATAAAATACATTATATAAATATATATTTTATTATATAATTTTAGATATTAATATATTATATATATTTTATGAAATTTTATATAAATTAATAAATAAAATCGATTATAATAATAATTAATAAAATACATTATATTAATATATTTTTTATTATATATAATTTTATACAATTTTAGACGTTACTATATTTTATGAACTTTTATATATAAATTAATAAATAGTTAAGTACTTAAGTTTAATATAGTTTAAAGAAAATCCATAACATTCAAATTTAATATATTTTTTTATTCGTAAAAAACTTTAATATATTAAAACGTTAATATAAACACTTTAAACTTTAAAACGTTAATATAAAAAACTTTAATATATTAAAATGTTAATATAATAAACTTTAATATATTAAAACGTTAAACTTTTAAAACTTAACAAATTAAATTTGTAACCTAAATTAATATGCCTGAAATTTAGACTGACATTTTAAACCTAAATTAATTTCTTTAACCTAATTTTAAAAAAACTTTAGACCGACATTGCAATATAAAAACAATCAAATAAAAAATAAAATACGTGCAAAAGTCGGACCTGCCTGTTGAAAGCGAGCTCGGAATCTCCCAACGAGCTCTGAATCTCCTTGCAAGCTGCAAGCTCGAACAATGGACGCAATACAAAACGTGAATCAACTCCTAATCTGTCTCCAACAATGTAGCTCGTAATCTCTCTCCAGCAATGCAAATGCAGCAACAACACAAACGTCAAGCTCGAACAATGGCAACAAGACAACCAAGCTTGAGTTCAATAGTCACGAACGTCAAGCTCGAGTTCTAGGCAAATAAGATGCGCAAAAATGTGAATATTACTGTCATGTGCAGCATATTTTTATAGGAAAATATCGATGCAGAAGCCCTAAAACGCGGGAAGGGAAAACCCTAAAATTGAACTTCAAAAATTTTTAGATTATTTTCAACGCTTTTCAAGCACGATTTTCAACGTATTACATAAAAAACGCTGTCCGAGTATCAACACGAATTAAATTGCGATTTTCAACGAATTTTATTGGGTCTGTTAAAATCCGGCGAATTTCGATTTTTTTCCTTCTAATTCGGCAAATGCGGCAACTTAGCTCTCTTTGAAGTCCTTAGGAACCACCAATTGAAGAGTTTTCATTCTTCAATTTGAACAAGGAAGGGTTTCGTCCTCCTTGTATGCCACACCCAAAATATTTTCTCACCCCCTTTTGGAAAGGAATTGAGCAATCAACCCAAAAACCATGCTAGTATATTTTTATGACAAGATAGATGCCCAAAATGCCCAAAATGATTCCAAGCGACCCCTTTTATATTCTTTCCCCATAGCCGACCTCATAAGGATGTTTGCTTTTAACTTTATCTTGGCTTTTCACCTCTTCAACCTAGCCGATTTGGCTTATAAGAGAAACTATGAAAGATGAATGCAAATGCTCACGAAAAAGACTGAAAAACATAACAAATACTTCCCTTGTTCAGTTCCTTCTTGCCCACGGGAAGTGAAATGGGCTAGATGTCTCAAAAACGAACTAGCTTGGAAAAGGGGACATTGCAGATTTGTCCTTGTCATTGTCAAGGCATGGCTGTAGCAAAATGGAGTAATGCCAATTGATGCAGATACGTGGAAGCTTATTTCAAATGGAAAAAAACCTTCTTTTGATTGCAACAAGCCAATGAAGGACTTTGCCAAAAAACTGTTTTAAGGGTTATGTTACCCAAAAGAGGGTTCCAACAAATATTTATTTGCTGGATTTCGTTGTTGGATCCCAAAGATACTAGATTTTTTAGGGAAACGGATCCTCTATTGAAGATTGAGGAAATTCTGCTTTATATTTTCCAGATTTCTATTCACCATTGTTTATTTTGTCTCAAGAGATTTTCGGTAAGTTATTTGCACAATTGTGACTCTAGATGATAAAGTTGAGCAAAACAAAGATTCCTCCTCTCTGGACAATTGGTAAAAATCAAGTATATTTTTTTTCTGCATTTTTTGGGAAGATTTGACAACTAATTTTACAGATTCGTCCCATATGCAAGAATTAGTATTTGAATATTTAATTTATTCACAACGTGTACAACACTCGTTGAACCCTTGATAGGTCCTACAACTCCCAAGATTCAAGAATTCAAGAATTGGTCACTTTTTAGTTATCAAGGGTAGTTTCTTTTCAACCCTGTTTAAGGTTACAAGTCATAATTACATTCTCTAGAGGTAGAAAATGGTGGAAGTTTTGCTTAACTATGCCTTCTAGGGTCTTATCAGGGTAGTGAGACAGAACCTGTTAATTCAAGTTAGAAATACAAGTGGATTAATAGAGAAGATATGGATCTTGGGAATTGGAGTTACCTAAATTTAGACCTATGGCATTTGGAAATTTATCCTTGGCATTTATCTCAACCCATTAATGATTGTGCACTTAAGTGACTAATTCCTACACACGCCTTGTTTAATTAACACTACAAGGCACTAGGTCACACTTCTTATCTGTCAGTGACTAGTCAAAAGCTCACTTTCAAAATACAGAACACATCTTCAAACATTTAGCCACCATTTTCAATTGACAATATTGCATTGTGCACTGTCACTAGGGACAAAGCCGGCCATGATAGACATTTTGCTGCTCAAGTAACTTTGTCCTAAGCTGCACGACTTCGTCCTCCAAGGCTCTAATGGTCACATTTTCAATTTCACAAATTACCTTAGTCGGCCTAGTGTCATTTGAGTGAGAAATCTTGCTGCAACAATCACCTATAAAAGCACATTCATGTAACCAATTTGAAAGGCCTCACCATCTCACCATCTTTGGGGATTATCTAGGAGATCAAATGTGCAACAAAGACACCCGATTGTGAAATCACTTGTACTCTTGCATATCAACTTTGCTTGTATTTGTCTACACACAACCTACATGGCTGCCTTTGGCCATTCTTGCAAAGCTACATCACACCAAATATCATTGGCAAGTGCCGGAGGTCGTATTGGTGTCTTCATTGCCAAAACACATTGCAATATACATTTTGCACGCCTACATTGGGTGGGAAACTTCCCTTGGAAGGATTTGAAAGCCTAGTGGCTGATCGGTGTATTGATCTAAAGGGCATTGTAGGGGTATTTGCAACCTAATCAGACCAACCCCTTCATTAGGAACCCAAACAAAGATGAAACTCTCTGAAGGGTTAGGGATAGCAAATCTATAGTGATCGTGGAATTTCACTTTCCTTCAAGGTGAAGCTATAGACATCTTGGATTCCTAGTGGATCTTGGTAAGCCGAGATCTCGTCTTCAAAGTCAATGGAAGTCCTGATTTCATTTCATCTTGGTCAAATAGCACCTGTAACGAATCTTTGTTCACAATACCTCGGGCACTTCGTGAAATCCGCACATCAGGATCATAACACTTCCACCACGCTTCCATAGCCCGGACAACTCGAGCTAGATGCTGTGCCCATCCTAGCTGCACCCACACGCTCCCTATACGATCATTGTCGAACCTGAAGTCCAAAATTGTAGCAATCCTGCTCTGACACTACCTTGTAATTTCCTTGATAGCTCACTTATGCTAACTGTGATTGTCGTATTTTATCACCATGATCCTCGAGGCATTTGTGAAATCCGTACTGAGGATTTAACAAAAAATGAAACCCTTATTTCCTTCTTGCATGAGACCCTTAATAAGCTCTGACTGATCCAAATGGCTGCTGTGAAGTATTTGCTTACGGATGAATTCCTTCTTTCATTATGAACCCTATTGTTCATGGACTCTCTGAAGGGTTAGGGCTAGCAAGTCTATAGTGTCCGCCAATCTCACTTGCCCTTCACTGAGCTTGTCGATCTTGGTGTCCTATGGATCTTGGCGAGCCATACCCTCTTCTTCTCATGGCTGGTTTGATTTATTTTCTCTCCTTTGATAGCAAATGAAACCCTTGTTGCCTTCTTGCACGAAACCCTCACGATGGGAAGACCAAAACTTTGATACCACTGTAATGTCCCTTTTTAGGGCTGAAATTGAAAAAGCAAGGAAATAACACAAACCCTAATCTGAATTAAATCTGATTTTTGGACCAACAAATTGAAAATTAAATCAGTACGGTACAACAGTCTGATTTTAGGAACAACTTGTAAACAACAAAATTTCACCCAAATAACACCCTTAAACTCATCCACAATATTTATAAATCTTTTAGGGATACTTTAGAACAATTTCCACCATGAAAATCAAGCAATTACTCAACTGGAAAATTATTTATTAACAACAAAAGTACAACTAAGAGAAATAATCAAAATGGAGGTTTCCAAACCCCAACAATGACCAAATATGAATGATTTCAGCCTTATAAATTATGCCAAGTCTGAATATCCAATAATAAATGAATGTCGTGCCTTAGAAGGTACTTAAAATGACTTCAACCCTAGTAGCTCTCTAGGAGAGGGACTCAAAATCATGCAAAAGCTCTTTGTAGGTCTTTTTCTTGATGCCCTAGATATAAACCAGCAAGAGAATCTTCAATATTCTCCTTCACACCACCCAATTTGGAGAGTTTTTGTTTTCCAAATGCCACAAGGAAGGTTTCCGTCCTCCTTGGGTGCCACACTATGGATTTTCGCCCTTAGTGGAGTTGGAAATAGACCAAATAGTCCTAGAGTCCAAATAGATAAAGCATATATATGCAAAAAGTGATGTCACAAATGAGCCCCTAAGACTCCTTTTATACCCTTTGGTTGGCGCCAAGAGCCATAAGGTGTAGACCAACCTCTTAAGCTTGCTTTATCTTCTATTTCCATGTTGGAAACTTCCCAACCTTGCCGACCTCTTAATGAGCTTTACTTTATCTTTTAATTTCATGTTGGGAGCATTATAATCCTAGCCGACCTGCCTTAGGGAGTAAAACACGAAAGAAAAACATTAATAACAATAAAAGAAAATAAAAACTAAACCCGAGGACTTCCCTTGTGCAATTCCTTCTTGGCCACGGGAAGAGAAATGGCAAGAATTCCTCAATTGGCGCTAGTTGGAAAAAGGAGACATTACAAAGGATGCCCTAAATTCAAAATTCCTCAGGCAATCCCTAGTGAAGAAAATTGTTGAATTAAGGAATGGTCATGTTCATATGAAGGAAAAAAATGATAAAAATTCCAACCTTGCTAATGTTTTTTGTGAAAAGTATGACAAGAACATGTTGTTTGGAATTGAAAATTTGATGTTATGGATAACACTCTTAAGCATGTCCTTTAGTGTCTCAAGTTGCTTGGAAATGGAATCAGGTAGGGCTCCGAAATGCGGAAACAATGATTTTCAGAAAAACCCTTGGGTACGAAATGGCACATAAATTTGTACTATATATATATAAAGATAAAATACTTAAAAAATATAGAATTCATGAAAATTCAAAACATTCAACATGCATAAAATTTCACATGTTCATGAATCATGTGACATAAATGAGAGTATGTGTTTTGGCATTGCATATAGTTTGTTTATATTGTTTTACACCTATATTTTTCAATTACTGGCAACCTCTCTTGCAGAACTCATTGGTGTGTCAATCTCCTTGAGTGCACATTCTAAGGAGTGTACTAGGAAAAGGGTGTCATCGCATTGTGGTATTTGAGGAAATATTTCCATATGATTATTTTTTATACGTATCTATTCCTTCATACTACCTTCACGCCTCCTACGATGTCTCTCTAAAATCTTGGAACTCGGAAACTATGAAATTTGGCTAAGTTTGAAATATGACAGGACACTCCTAAAACTAGAGTTTGCATTATAGCTCCTATGTCAGAAACCATTCTTAAACATCCTAGAAATATATAAATAGTATAAGAAAGTAAATGTCCATATCTACATGTAAGATTATACTTAATGTTTGTTTTATATATATATTATATGGTCGAGGTTTGAGCCGTTCTTCATTTTTTACTTTTTTAAAGACTTGCACAGTCAAAAAATCCTTCAAGAGACCCCAAGCATCCCTTGAAAGAATACAATACATTTTTCTATGTTCCAACATGTGCTTGGGCATTTCTGGGACGTTTCCATTGGCATTTTGTTTCCAAAACATTTCAAGAAAGAAATGAGTGCGGGGGACGTTTCATTGCAACAAAGTGTCTCATGAATAAATTTGGAGAGAAGGAATACACGCAAAGGATTGGCTATTTTTGGAAGATTGGCTATTTTTAGCAAAGCTATTTTTAGCTTTGCTAAAAATAGCATTTGCTAAAAATAGCAAAATAGCGGTTGAAGTGGAAGATTGGCTAAAAAGCATTTGCTAAAAGTAGTTAAAGCTAAAAAATAGCACTTGGCTAAAGATAAAAGCTCCATGCGCCAAAGCTAAAAATAGAAGTTCAGTTCTATTTTTAAGAGTGCATGAAAGGATGGATAAAGAATTTTAGCATGCTTAATTATTAATTGTAGAAGTGCTGTTCCAAATAGCATGGCGCCAAAAATGAAGAAAAGCTTTTTAAATAGCTTTTAAAGCAGTATAGCAACTGCAGAAAGTTCTAAAGATTAAGGTTGGCGCCAAAAGGGATACAAAAGAAAAAAATAATTAAATAAAAACTGTTGTTCCAAAACAAGTCAAAGTGCATGAGGAAGAGACAAAAGCAGTAGCATGAAGGGAAGAAATAAAGAAATAAAATAAACAACAGTCTAGTTATTTAGTCCAAATTACATGCAAAGCAATTATTTAAATTAAATTGAAGCAATTTATCTTACAATGGCGCCAAAAGGTTATTGAAATAAAGGAAAAGAGTTAAAAGGACATGAATAAAGAATAATTAATTAAAATAGCACAACAATCTAAAAATTTAAATAAAAAAATAGACAACAATCTATGCAGGGCAACACATTGTATAGAAGAAGAAGGATTTTTGCATTGTAAAAATCATGATAGACACTTTGGGCTGTTTTGCTCTGGCAATCCTAGCCTTGTACTTGCACCTCTGAATAAAAAAGCTCCATTTTTTTTACCCTCTCATATCGTTGTTTTTCTGATTTTTCATTGTGTTTAATAGGGTATTCTATTGCCTTAGTGTGGAAATTACTCCATTTACCACTGTCCTTTTTCTCCTAAACCCTTGAATTAATTTTGCAAAATAGCTTAGAGTTGTGCAGGTGTGTGGATCTTTGATTTCCCTGTGTGCAGAAGTACATGCATGTGTTAAATTATTGGTGTATCACCCTTATTTCCCTTTTCCCTTTCCCTTTTCCTTGTCAAAGTTTTCATTTTTTAGGTGATTCACAAGGGAACCAACCCTCTCTAGAGGTTCACCTCAGACATAGGTTACCCACAGCCTTGAGGTGTTCCAATTTTGTCAACAGGAGAGAGAGTACACACACCATTCTCTATCAGGGTGCAACTTCTGGGTGACAACAATTTCTGGCACGCCCGGTGGGACAATACAAAAATTTGCTAAAGAAGTTGATGTTGTTCTTAGCAAATATCAGTGTTTCAGACACAAATATTCAGCATCTGGCGACTCCATTGGCCCAAAGATCCCTTTTTCTCAATCAATAGACCATTTCCTCCATCTTTCCATATTTTTATGAGGTTGTGCAATCATGACTTCAATTCCTCATTGGAATTCCCAGTTTCAAGAGAATTATTACTCCCCTCCACCTCCTTTTCCCCAAAATCCTCCTCCAAATCAGTATTATAAGCCCTATCATAATGAATATGCCCATGATCCAAACAATTTGTATGGTTATCCTAATAATCATGGTGTTTTTCAGGAGCAGGAATATGCAGATTATGGAAACAGTTCCATGCCTAATGATGATTTGCAGATGCAGGTACAACACTTGGAGATAAAAATGGTACAGATGAGGGCAACAAGTTCCATCAAGGCAGCCAAGCTTGGATTCAGGGTACCCTACCCATGGGTCGGTCCTATACCAAACTGGTATAGCCCTCAAGAGAAGATAGACTTTGTGTCTGAATTGATACCACAAATATCAGAGTGGAATGAAGAGATGGAAGCTTACCAATATAGTGTTGAGAAACCCTGTCAATGGGGTAATTCTTCACTATCATCATGCAGCCCTCCTACTTCTACTTTCCAACCACTTCAACCGGAGCCCAAGTCCCAAATTCCTAGCTTTCTTAAAGCTTCTCCTCCACAAGATCTTACACCTCTCCAATCATCTCAACCATTGCAAAATCAGTTAGCAACCCAACCCACCCCTCCCCTCATATTCCCAAATCCATTTTGGAATGAAACTAATCAACAAATCAGTTTGGAAGAGCAGCCAACTAAAGAGCCAAGTGAAGAAGTTCTCAGAAAAAATCTAACAAAATGGAGCTTACAGTTTGAGGACAAACAAATTCCACGGTTGGTTAAGCCTACAATAGAGGAGTGCACGAAAGTGGTTGAAATTACAGAGCAGCAGGAGGAATATGACCAACATGCAAAGGTTAGACAAAGTTTTCTCAAATCTCTTGAGATACAACGTAAAGATAATGTTTTGAAGGAGCATATGAATGTTTCTAAGGATCAGATCAACAATCTTGAGCCTATATCACCTTCAGATCAGCTTGCAAACAGTCATACAAAGGAGGAAATCAATGAAGAAATTCAAATTCAAAAGGAGTTTTCCTCAAGCATGAACAATAAAGAGGATGAGGTTTTATCAGACTTAGAAGATTCTGATGATGAGGAAGAGCCAATTGAAATTGTAAGTATTCCACCTCCATCATCTATCTTCTTCAATAAAGACTCTTGTTATTACATCTTCTTTCGAGCTTGAAAAAGAGCCAAATATGGGGTTGTTTGCAAAGGATGAGGTAGAAAATGTTTCAGATCAGTCTCCAAACATCCAATATGATCAAGGAAGTGCCTCAAGTACTCCAAATGATGAGATTACACACAAAGAAGAGGGGCAGATCAGAAAAATCAGTTTATCAGCTATGAGAAAACCATGTCCAATCAGGTATTTGGCTAGTTTAGAGCCACAAAAGGAGTTGCCATCAGTTGTGCTCATTTCAGAGCATAAGAAAGAGCTTCAAGTTGCCAAAAATCAGCCCCAACATCTACAAAGACAAAGTGTAGATCCTACAGTGGTGTTTATTCTTTTTCTGGACTGATATTTTGAGCAAATCAATGGTGCAAACCATGTCTGCACTTTTACCATGTGATCTAGTTGCAAAATTGATCTCATGGCCGCAATTTCTGAGAAAAGGAAGTTATTTCTCCCAACCAGTATGTGGTTTTGTTTAGCTTTCCTTTCTCTTTGTTTAGATTAGGAGTAGTTTAGGTTTGTTTCTTGCATAATAAGTGCTTGCATGCACATTATTTTTCCATCTTTTCTTAGTTAGTTGTCTTTTCAAGAAGTGCTTGCATGCACATGTTTTCCTTTTGTTGGAGAGGGTATTTCAGTTATTTTGTTTCAGAGGATACAAGTTGTTGACAGAGGTATGTGACTCCATAGCCCAATGGATGTAGAAGGCTACTGATCTCTTTGTTTAGCAGACAGACAATCCCGTGATGTCGCCAAAATGTTACCATATTTTTCACGCAAAGGATTGGCTATTTTTGGAAGATTGGCTATTTTTAGCTTTGCTAAAAATAGCGTGGCTAAAAGTAGCATTTGGCTTAAAATAAAAGTTTGCTAAAAATAGCGATTGAAGTGGAAGCATGGCTAAAAATAGCACTTGGCTAAAGAATAGCGCCAAAGGTGCTAAGGGAATAAGAAACTTTTTAAAATAGAAGTTCAGTTCTATTTTTAAACATGCACCATGAGTGGAAAGATAAAGATAGAAGCTTTTAAAAATTTAGTGCTCTATCCAAATAGACATGGCACCAAAAAGAGAGTGCTTTTTAGCATGCTTTTATTAAAATTAGCAACTGTTGTTAAAATTGTTGGCACCAAGCATTAGAAAAAGTGCCAAACATGAGGTGAAATAGAAAAGATTCTATTTTAATAAACTGCATTGTTGCAAAAAGGTCAGCATGTGGAGAGCATGAAAGAAAGAAGGCAGTATGAAGACAAAAGGAAAAGCAACAGTCTACAATCAGTTGTTATTGGTGCAAAGAAATAAGCCAAATGTCATGGGTTAAATAAAATAAATTTAATAAACATGCAAACAATCTATTAGTGCCAGCAGCATGGGGAGAAAGAAATTAAATAAATTAAAATAGACAACGGTCTATTATTGGAGAACAGAGCAATCAGTTGGATAGAAGGGATTTTTGCATTGTAAAAATCATTAAGACACTCTTGGGCTGTTTTGCTCTTGGCAATCTTAGCCTTGTACTTGCACCTCTGAATAAAAAGCTCCATTTTTTCCCTCTCATACTGTGTTTTCTGATTTTTCATTGTGTTTGATAGGAATATTGTGTTGCTCTAGTGTGGAATTTACTCCCTCTACCGCTGTCCTTTCTCCTAAACCCTTGAATTAATTTTGCAAAATAGCTTAGAGTTGTGCAGGTGTGTGGATCTTTGATTTCCCTGTGTGCAGAAGTACATGCATGTGTTAAATTATTGGTGTATCACCCTTATTTCCCTTTTCCCGCATTCCTTCTCCCTTTTCCTTGTCAAAGTTTTCGTTTTTTTAGGTGATTCACAAGGGAACCAACCCTCTCTAGAGGTTCACCTCAGACATAGGTTACCCACAGCCTTGAGGTGTTCCAATTTTGTCAACAGGAGAGAGAGTACACACACCATTCTCTATCAGGGTGCAACTTCTGGGTGACAAACGTTCATATGGGCAATCACTAGAGATATTGGAAATGGCTGCATCTATGCTCATTATCTTGCTATGAAGAAGCATAGATGGAAGAATCTTGGATGATTGGTCATGGTGACATTTGAGCTCCTGCTTGATGATATTTTAGTTTCATTAAAAGTACAACTGCCTATTCCCATGGCAGATGATTCATTATTTGATTGCATGAATGTGAACTAGTCCTTCCTGCATAGCATTGATGGTTGGTGTAAATTGTTCATGGGTGCTTTTCTTCTTGTTGGGATACAATTATCACAAAAGATATTAGCAGTGGGAAGACAATCTTAGATCATGTGTTGTCTTGACCATCTGGGACCTATCCTAAATGTATAGGAATCTTATCTGCATCGTATACGAACCATACCATTTCTGATCCTGCAGGCTGGCATATCTGCTATTTAGTGTGGCAGTGATGATGATTATGTAACAATGTTTGGAAGCATAGGACCAATCACATGCTCCTTGAGCCTGCATATCAGCCTGCTCCATGCTTATTGTTTATATAATAGTTATTATCATGTCACACGCCTTGTGATTATTTGGTGCTTTCATTTTTGTCATTCATGGAAACTTGAACTAATCCCCCCCACCATACTGATTCACGCATGAATATCATGTGTGTATTTTATTTTGTATTAGGTATAAGAATTAAGGGAAACAGTGAGTCGTCTAATTCAAATTCGTAATTCAGTATCAAGAATATGTAATCTGATCCATAATTATGTAAAAGGTTCTGTCTTTGCATATTTTTCTACTTTTTTTGCTATATTTTTTAGGCAGTTGGAGTCCCTTATGCCTTGGCCCTGCTGTCATATGTTTTGACATTTCCTGAATTTTTGAGGGTTCTCAAAACACATTCCTCCGTCCCCAGCCCCCAGCCCTTCCCTGTCATCCAATTTTTTTGGAACATGTGTTTGATAATAGATATAAATACAATTTTATTTGATGATAAAAATAAATAAATTATGTCTTTTTTATAACATAGGAGGTATATTAGGCGTTTTTTCTTAAAATTTACCGAAGTATCTTTTGGCTAAATAATGGGAAGTGGTTATTGCCGAAAATTACCAAGAATTGTCCAAAAATCTACATGTGCTCAAATGCAAGCAAACTGTTGGCAAATTGACCACATGATTCCTGAATTCCAGTTCACTGAATCATGAATTTAAGCGATTCTCACTAAGCGTGTATAAGCTGCATTCTTCAAATTTATTAAAAATTATTTGAATGACTGTTTTGAAATCCTCTTTTCTTTTGGGTTTATGTTTCCTAGACTTGAGTATTTGCATATTTTCTGCCGACAAACACCATATGTCCTGTGAAGTGCTTAAATTATGAGAAAATATACTTTTCATTGATATTCTCCCTTTATTGGAAGGATATGAGATTCAATTCCTTTCTCATTCTGTGATTTTGCTTTCAAGTTTCAAACAAAAACACTTATACATGGTGCAGAATGAAATGATTGCTGATACATTCAGGATTTTTGTTAAGCATTTTATTTCAATTTGTTAAAATATAGATAATATTTTTTGAACTGTTATGTACTCAACTGAAAATCCATGAAAGTCTGAGAAGTAATTGTTGAAGAAAACTCTATTGTCTTCTCAAGACACATATATTTGTTGAAAAGAAAAGAACCTCATACAAAGACACTGGAGCAAGCTATATTCCAGATAGACACTATACTATAGAATTAATCCACATTCAAAATGCATCATTGTTACAATTGATTGCTGTGCAGTTCAGGAAATAATTCTTGTCCTGATTGTAGGTTCACAGTCTTGCTTATTCTTATATCTAAACGAAAGCTTTGAACTGGGCCATTGACATATAGTAGGCAATATTGCTCGTCACGATGATGTTTTTGCTTGATAAATGCAGGATTCAGGTCAAATTCTGATTTTTTGTTTCATTTCACTCTTTTTTTAAACATTGCCAGAAGTTGACATGATCAAACTGCCTGTTTGCTTTAGGAATATAGAGCATTTCGAGAAATTCCTCGTGGAGTTAATGAATGGCATTTGTGATGGGCAACAGTCCTTGTAAACTGTTTTTTTAGCTTTAATATTTTATCAATATCTCCAAGCATATTCGTGCAAGCTGAATCTGTCATTGTGTATCCTGCCTCAGCCACACCTATCATATAGATAAAAATCATGCCGATTTTTCGTGGATTCATACCCACTTGCTTCATGCACTTTCTCCATTTCAAGGATATGTGGCCTCTATCAGATATTTGCCTCAATCACAGGCTAGATTGTGTATTTCCTAACGAACATTTGTTTTTAATCTTGAAACACTATGTTCAATCGTCATGTCAAAAGCTCCAATGTGCTTTTTCCTATTTTATCCTCCTAAAGTGATTTCATTGCATAGTCAGAATCGATTAGTCTTGCAACACTCTGTTCAATAGTCATGTCAAAAGCTCCGATGCACTTTCTCCTATTTATTCCTCCCAAAGTGCTTTAATGCCTTTCATGCTATGATTGCGAATTCCTGTTTAATCTTAGAATAGATATAGATAATATCTTCCTGTTTGTAATGGAGTCAAATCATACTTGATCCAAAATGGTACTCTTTTTAAATTTTATTTATAGGTGGAATTAGGAGAGGTTTCGTGTTGCTCTTTCTTAGAAAGACGAGGAATTCACCAGATTGGTTTGTGGAAATCTGAATGTGGATGTGGACAACCAATATTGCCTTCGGATGTCTCACGGTATCTCTTCTTCCTCTCTCCTCCCCTCCCTCTTCCTCTCTTTTTCTTTGATGAAATGTGCATACATTTACCCGTATTGATATCTTTTTAATATCTCAGCTAGATGAGTAACATATGTCATAAATAAATGCACATGATAGTGCATTTTTTTTTTAGGTTATTTGGAAAATATTCCTTATCATGAACTGAATTGCTCATTTGGGTCATTGCTGATCATGTCATATTTTTTCCCACTTCTCAGTGAGTAAGATTGTGGTTTGTTTCATATATTTTGTTGGAATTATGGTATGTAAGGGAAGCTCTAGTTGTTTAAATATAAGTTATTATTGTAACTAGGGTATTTGATGATATTAGTGATGTGTTAGGTTGTTGTGGTGTTTGGTATTATTGATACTTCCCAATTAACCATTGCTCCTGTACCATTGATCATATTTATGTGGAGTTCCTTATGTTATGTTTAGTTTGGGGGAATCAGAGCTGTGCCTAAGTATCTAGTTACAATTATCATATGATTCTATATTTTCCTTTCATCTTGTTGTTTTTGTTCATTCCTTCACATGTATTTGTGTGTGATCAAGCACTTATCACCGGTGCTCTTCTTTCATTGTTTCTATGCCTTTTATACTTTGCAGATCGGAAAGCTATTGTCAATTTCACCATAACATCTTATGTTTGTGTTGATTATTATTATAACCAAGGGAATTCTATAATAATATTTTAGGTGATAGTGCTGTGTTAGGTTGTCGGTTGTTTGGTATTATTGATACTTCCACGACTAAAAGTTGTTGGTTGTTTGGTATTATTGATACTTGCACAACTAACCCTTGCCCCATTCCATTGGTGATATCTAGGCATGCATCCTTATGCTAGACATCATATTCAGTTTCAGAGATTCATCAGAGCAATGTCTAAATACCTATTTCAAATTTTGATATGATTTGATAATTTTCGTTCATTTTGTTGTTTGTGTCCATTCCTTCATACATGCTTGCATGCTATCAAGTGCTTATCTTCAATGCTCTTATTTGGTTAACTCTTCTTTGATCATCACCACTTCATAGGATCCAATTAACATGATACTGAGTTTAAAGAAGTGTGCATCATTTACTATCTCTCAACTTTGATAGCCCATAAATAATTTTATTTTTCCTCATGAGGGTCTTCGTTAACGGATGCTTTGATGGTTGCCTTTGTTGTGTTTGTAACCTCAATAAGATAACCTGTTGAGAGAACATTGCTATCAACCATACAAAGAAATTTCACTTAAGGATCAAATAATGTGGTCTATTATTGCAAATTGTTGACAAGGGTTTTATGTCTTTTATCTGAATAACCATAGCTCACAATGGTGCATCTAGTTGTCCTCCAAGATTCTACAATAGACTTAAAGCATTGGATTTGTGCCTTATTCCCCCGAAGATGGTTCTAGTGGTGGGATTCAAAATGCCAACCAAAAACATTTTTTACAAAAATGAATCCAGAAGAGTATTATTTGTTTTTAAACAGCAAATAAACCAAACTTAAATATAAAAAAGGTTGCAACTCATTCAATAAATCAGTTTTGCTTTCTTGAGAATTGATGTCCTCAAAATCAAGCATGACGAAAAGAAAGTGAAACTATGTTGAAATTTGAAAGATCTAGCTTGATGGAAAAACACCTTTGAAAGTTAGGAGATCTAGCATGATGGAAAGGTATTGCATTGTGATAGTTTCGGTACAAGAGCACACCAATAAAATCTCTTTAATTTTTGTCAATGCTAGATGATTACAAATATAGGCTAGTATTCTCCTACTAAGGAGTTGTCAAGCCTTATCACTCCAATCGGAGTCCAACTAACATTCAATCCCTACAATCAGTCAACCAAACTTATCTCTATGATGAGTTGATTCATAGCAACTCATATTCACAAACACTAATATATCTATGACATACTAAACAAACAAAGGGAAATGAACCATTATACATGACTTGTAGCACATGACGCTACATAGACTTTTGGATGGTCAGGGAACACCTTGACCTTCCATCGACCACAAATGTTGATGGACACTCAACACATTGACCTCTCACCATCCAAGTATGAATAGGAAACATATCAACCTTCCATGGATCAACTATCTAGGTTACAAGGAACATATCAATCTTCCACACTATCTACTTTATGCATCCATTGGTTCACAATATTACGCACATTGGTTTACACTTATTTATTTTCTTAGTGCGAATACATCGTCATTGATTACATACAAACACAAATAAAATATAAGAGTTGAGGACTAGGTCCTCACTGTCGTGTTTGCAGCCACTGTACATGATCGTTGCCACCTGATCATGAACAACATAGACGATCACAACTGCCACTGAAAACCGTCCATGATGTTAGTTGTTTGGCATAGTTTTGCCACTAATGCAATGTGCAACCTCTTCCGTAACAGAAAACTTGACGTTGCAAATGGGCCTCCTACCATTTTCCTCTAGTGGAACAGTGCTCACTTAGCAAGATGGACTTTAAAGCTCAATTTCATGTCATTTTTGTGAACATATATCCCTCCACAAAACGAATGTTGGGTTCTCTGTGGCACAATGGAATATAAGGGCACACTCTAACAAGATAATCCACGGATCTGAAATAATAGTAATATGCATGGTTTCCACGGCGGAAACATTGAAGAAAGAGAACATGTGGCTGGAATTTCAATCGAGTCATGCATTGACTTAGTAGGGCCATGAGCTACCATGAGATTTTGAATGGGAGTGCCAACGTAGCGAGGAGCAAAACTGATAGATCCAAAGGTGTTGGCCATACATCGAGACTATGCAGTATTCAATTTTGTAGGTGACTTGATTTAAGGAGAGAGCATAAAGAAATGCACCAACACACCAAGGCTGATGGAGATTGAACATACAGGACTGTGAAAATGTGCGAACAGCATGCAGGCAAGGAATGCAATATGGGATGACACTGCAGATCCATGAGAGATCATCCACAAGTCTTGCAAATATAATCACACACAGGAGGATTAGCAAACCAGTCTTGCACGAAATGCCCAGATCTGAATGACTGGAAGAACACATGAGATATGCAGGCACATAAATGAATGCACGGTTTCTTAAGAGCCTGGATGTTGTGTTGATCAGACTGCATGAGGACTGCAATGCAAAATGTACATGGTTCAACTTTGATTTTATTCTTCTATTCTCCTCACGCTTCTGCAGCTACACCTTGTGCATAAAGCTTTTTCTATTGCATAACAAACACTATAACACCTTTCAATGGTGCTAAAGCGCGGGGCTGCAATCTTGACTCTATTGGCTGTGCCTAATATTGATGGACACATCTATAAATTACAATATTAAGTTGCAAATAACTCTATGATCAAACAAATTTATAATACTCTAAAAATACCTTAATTTCTATGCTAAAATACAAGCAATTTTATTCTGGAAGGTTTCCATCAAATGGGGGCAATAACAAAGAGGTGCTGCCTGTTGACAAACATCAACTTTCCATTCTTCTCACAAAAGTCCTGCTTTGATACGAATGATATTATTGAAATTGATTTTGTATTTTAATTTAGGCTTAAACGATGATTCAAGTCAAGTTAACATCATTGGGGTTCCTGTCTTGTGTAATGTCCCTTTCCGGGCTGAAACTGACAAACAAAGAAGTAGCACCAATCCCAATTGAGAGTAATCTGATTTTTATGACAGCCTATCAGAACATATTAGAAACCATATCATCGAAACTGTATTTGCACTTCTAGGGCCTCAAACACCATCCAAACAAACTGAAAATAGGTGTACAAATTCTCCAAAATTCTATATTCAATAAATGGAACAAATATCAATCCAAAGTACTCCAAAATATGTGCAAATTATGAAGATATATACAGCTGTAACTAAATTAATGACAGCAAAATAAAGCCCACAATAAGGATGCTTTCTCTGTATTTTATCTTTGGCTTTTCAACTTCTTGACCCAGCCGACCTGACTTGTGTAGAAAATTATTCAATAAATGGAACAAATATCAATCCAAAGTACTCCAAAATATGTGCAAATTATGAAGATATATACAGCTGTAACTAAATTAATGACAGCAAAATAAAGCCCACAATAAGGATGCTTTCTCTGTATTTTATCTTTGGCTTTTCAACTTCTTGACCCAGCCGACCTGACTTGTGTAGAAAATTATTAAGGAAAAAATGCAAATGCTCATGAAAGTAACTAAAAAATGTGAGAAGTACTTCCCTTGCTCAGCTTCTTCTTGCCCACGTGAAGTGGAATGGGCTAAAAGCGCCAAAAATGAACTAGTTTGAAAAAGGGGACATTACAATGTGCCTCCCTTCCCAAAATTACTTGTCCACAAGCAATTGCCAATTTGGGTGCTCTAATAATAAATATAGTGGCACCTTCCCATGTAGCATCTTCTATTGGCAGACCCTTCCAACAGATCAAATATTCCTTAATGCTTCGGTTCCTTAACTTTCTTTCTCGAATATCTACTATGACGTCCGAAGTCAAAATTAACTTACCTTCTTCATCCAAAGGTGGCAGCTGAATATGAGTAATTTGCTGTCCTAGTGCCTTTTTTAGGCATGAAACATGAAAGACATTATGTATCCGGCTATGCTCTAGTAGCTCTAGCTCATATGCTACTTCTCCAACTCTTCTTTCTACTTTGCAGGGCCCAGAGAAATGTGGTTTAAGCTTTTTCACACCACTATGTTTGAGGGAGGCTTGTCTATAGGGCTGCAACCTTAAAAATACCATGTCTCCTACCTCTAATGTCCTTTCCACCGACGCTGATCTGCATACAACTTCTACTGGTTTTGTGCATGTTGGAGGTTTTCTTTGAGCACCTTCAAGATGTCATGACTTTGTTGCACCAAATCTTTGGCCCCCGATACACTACTATCAGTCATAAACAAGTCAACAAAAGAGAGATCATCATAACCATATAAAGCTTTGAAGGGTGACATACCAATGGCCATTAGGAATGTAGTATTATAACAAAATTCAGCAACATGTAACTGTTTTACCCAAGCTGATTGCTGCCCATCAATATAATTCCATAGGTAACCTTCTACCCATTTATTTACTATTTCCATTTGTCTATTGGTGTAATGTCCCCAATGGACATTATTTTACCTCTGAACGGATTTTAGGCAATCCCAACTTTAAATGCAACTTGTAGACAAAATACCAAACAAGTATCACGCAGATCTGAATTAAATAAGGAAATTGCGACTTGGGTTAAGTGGAAAACCCACACCAATCAACCTCTAAATTTATATCTTTCCACTCAAATCTAGTACCACTAATTTATAAAGCCCAAATATGTATAAAAAACGTAGATTTTAGTTATAAACAATGCTGCAATAAAATATTTATAAACCCATGTCTGCATAGCATAACTTCAAAAATTCATATCTTTTGCTAGAGAAGTCCAAATGAGCTAAAAATTTGGATCTTGGGCCACAAAAATATGAATAATAATATTCTAAAATTAGTTTTTGCACAGCAAACACGAAACCCTAATTTTTCCCTAAAAAAGTATGTCGCCCAACACATTTAGGGCATCAAATCAGCTCCAAAAATTATGAAATTAATTTATTTTGATTCCCAAAATTCAATACAATAAGCAACAATAAATTTCAGACCTGGAATGTCTCAAATACACTGCAAATCAGATAAAAGATGGATCGCTCCAACTGGTACAATAAACATACAACTGCTGCAATTTTATTCTTCAACAACACTGTTGAAAATAGTAGAAATCTGGTGAAAGCCCAATAGAAATTTCCTGAATGGAAATTCCTCTCAAACTCCTGGGGGGGGTTTCGTCCACAAGAGGGAAATACTGAAGGTTTTCATCCTTAAATATTTCTATGCAAAAGCTACAAGCTTAAGACACAAATCAAAAATTATCAAGTGAATATCGAATGCCTCTCAAGCAAGTCTACTTCTCCTTTTAAAGGAAGAAGAGACCCAAAGGAACCTCCAAAATATCCAATCAGCTTGCATGATTCTTTCAATGCATTTTCCACCCTCCATTTCTCTTAGGGAGAATACAAAAGGCATTTAATAATTATTTTTGCTTCTCCCAAGTCTGGTCGCTTTTTCCCTAGAGGGAATACAAAATAGAAATGTTTTATCCTTTCTAAGTTCCCATTATTCCCCCAAGGCAAGTCACCATTTTCCCTAGAAAATACAAATTAAATAAGTATTTTTCTTTTTATGCACTTTTCTAGGTTTTATTTTAATGTTAAGTTTATTAATTTATTATATGTGCTATTATATTTTAATTTTTTGCACAATATAATAAATTTATAAAACTTGAGTCACCCTTATATTTTTCCTTTGGCCGTCGGGCTGACAAAATAGGCCAAAGGTCTTCGATTGGGAAGGGGATATTACATTCACATTCTCCATTTCTCACTGCATAAAATTCGTCCCCCTCACATTAAATTCTATAGCCCTTCACTCGCTGACTAATTCCAACAGTAGAATCCCATAATTGTAAATTTCGGGCTCGACCCGTGATGGGAAGGTTCATTGTCCACTCCGGGGGTGCCAAGTATCCCTATGTTACCTGTATTGTTGAGAAGGTCAGTGCACGATCTCTATGGTTGTCCACCAGTCTTTCCAATCCAAAGTTAGAAAATTGAGCTCTAAACTGCTCATCCATGAATCCAACTCCAATATTCTCTGGTTTGATGTCACAGTGCAGAATCCATTCTAGACATTTCTCGTGGAGATAAGCCAACCCTCTCGCCGTCCCTACTACAATCTGAAATCGTTTGTTCTAATCTAAAACTCTTGAATTCAAGTCGTCCTGGGAAAACAAATACTTATCCAGTGAACTATTCTTAACATACTCATAAACCAACAACATGTCCATTCCCTCTGCGCAATACCATACATTCAGTGGATGACAAACATATGGCAGAGTAGGTGAAGCAGGAGGGTGTCGATGGATGACACACAACTGGAAGCTCGATTGCGTCGTCGTTGAGACCCAACTAAAGGGTAGGCAACGCCTCCGACGTAATTACTTTTATAACAAATCTTGTAAAAAACCCTTAAAAAAGACTAAGACTTCGTGATTTTTAAACAAAACATGAAATAATGTTACACCTAATAAGACTCCTATTGGACTGACACTTAGATAACGAATTTAAGAGAATATAAGAAAAACAATAAACTAAACTTAAAATTTTAGACATAGTTGGGCAGTGGATAAATTTTAGCAAACCAGTCCAAACACAAATTCCAAAATCTACATAGCGTATGAGCTTTAATGAGAATGAAAGTTTGGGCTTTGAGGATGAAACATTTAAATAAAGCTCCCAAGACACTTTGAGGACGAATAAGGATATAATTTTGAATGACAGGGGTAGATGTGCCCATAATAATAACCTGTAGGAAAATGCTTAGATCAAGATGAGAAGATCAATTCACACAAAGAAAGATAATAACAAAGAGTCAATTACTTAGGAGATCTGCTACAACTAGTTATATATCATGGGCTGCTTAAAACAAGCTAAAAAGGATGAGAACAAAATCAAACAAAATCATGAATATCATTACTTAGGGCAATAACATAATGGCAACACCCTTTGAAAGATTATTAAAAACTAATTTCCATGTGCAACCTGCTCTGATACCAAATGTGAATTTGGTCATAGTTTCCACAAGAAAATAACTTGACTAAACCAAATTCTAAAACTGCAATGTAATAAGCTCTTCTCTTAAATTCGTACCAGACACCATACAATTATATAGGGATGCAAATCCTATGATTAAGGAGGTTTGCTCCAACAAATCACTCCACTAAATATGTCAATCATAACAACTAAACTATACACGTGAGGTTGTTGTAACAATGCATAATCTCATGAATAATATTTTAACTCGCTAATAATAACTTGCACACATAATATTAATGTGAACGCTAAATATTTTTCTAACACTTCCAATTTGTTATCAAATAATTTATTTGGGCTTTTAATTGGGCTTTTTTTTTGTGATCATACCTTGTAGTACCACCTTATTTCCTCCATTCATGAAGCTTAGCTCCATAATTTGGTAGTTGAGAGGGAATTCTCCCTAATGAGTGTAACCATTGGACCCCGAGCACAAGATTTGTATAGGCTATGCTAATTATAATAAAAATCATCACATACCTCATATTTCCTCAATGTAAAAAGGACTTGTGGACTCCTTGTGCATGGCATGGAATAGCCATACACTATGGTAACCTTGAAGCCTTTGAAGTCAATCCACCTTCAAATCCATCCTTGCAACCAATATCTCATCAATGAAATTATGAGTAGCCCCACTATCAATCAAGATAATGATCCTTTTCCCTTGTAGGTCTTCTTTAACCCAGAATGGATGATATCTAGGAGCACCGAACAAGGTATCAAGAGTGTTGTCTAAATTTTTCAGATCTTCTTCTGGATCACAATTTTGCTTTGCCTCTTCAACACCTATTACTTCTTACTCTTCACAATATGAAAATACTTCAATATAATATACGTGACCCTTAACTTTGCAACGATAATCGGGAGACCCTGGATCCTTGCAAGAGAAAAACAAGTTCATCCTCCTCATCTCATTCCTTGATTCCACTTCTTTGCAGGTTTTGGAAAGCTCCTTGGGTGGTGAGTGGTGTTCGCTGAAAAAAGCCTCTTTGGCTAGTCCAAAGAGGTGGTTCTATTTTTTCCCAAAGTTCTCTTTGGTTGTCCTTCATTCCAAGATGCCCTGGTCGCCTATTGATTCTTGTTGTCCTTGGAGTAGCACCTTCAAGATCCAATGATTTTTTAATCGCCTCTTGGAGAGATAAAGGGTCAAATGCTCTCACCAAACCCTTGAGTGGTTCATCCAAACCCTCAATTAACAAAACAATGAGCCTCCTCTCTATCACGGCTGTAATCATCACTGAAACCCTTTGAAATTCAGCGACATAGTCTTCCATCATGCCTTATTGTTTCAACCATTCTAGCTCTCGAAAGTGAAATTCCGGATCAACCCTATCAAATGTCCCAATGATCCTCCTACAAAACGCATCATACGAGTGGATGAGATTATGCCCTTGTGTGACCAATCTATGGAGCCACCACTCATGTGCAATTCTTTCAAGATGAAGGGTTGCAAATTTTATTACATCATCCTCTACCATAGGCCTCAATGATAGATATGCATCCAACTTTTTTGTCTCCAAGCTTGGGCTATCCCCTTGTTGGAGCCATCAAATGTGGTGAGTGCTACCTTCCCTAAGGCATTTTGAAGTTCCTTTTATGGGGCATGAGGTCTAGGCTCCGACCTTGACCTTCCCTTGCTTACCCCTATGAATTCAGAAAGTGAAATAACATCATGGATCTCATTTGGAATATCCCTATACTCTTCATAGTTGGCCGTAATATTGTGCCCTCCTAGTTACCATATGTCCACCTTCAAAATATCTTCTTCCCTTGAGAGGAAAGTAGGCATAGTGGCTAATCCACAAATTGACCCTTGGGGCTTCCTTGAATTGTTAACCTTTAATGAGCTGCCCTCACCATTTTGAAGCCTTGGATCATGAAGTTTCTGTAGGGTTAGGGCTAGCAAATCCATGGTGTCTGCCAACCTTTCTTGCCCTTCAATGAGTCTATTGATCTTGGCGTCTTGGGAACCTTGGTGGGCCATGTTAGACTCTTCAAATGGCTGATCTGATTTCTTCTTTTCTCTCCTTTGATAAGAAATGTACCCGTTGTCACCTTCTTGCATGAAGATCCTTAGGTTGGGAAGATCGATGCTCTGATACCACTGTAATGTCCCTTTCCGGGCTAAAATTGACAAACAAAGAAATAGCACCAATTCTAATTGAGAGTAATCTGATTTTTATGACAGCCAATCAAAAGATATTAGAAACCCTAGCAGAGAACTGTATTTGCACTTTTAGGGCCTCAAACACCATCCAAATAAACTGAAAATAGGTGTACAAATTCTCCAAAATTCTATATTCAATAAATGGAACAAATACCAATCCAAAGTACTTCAAAATATGTGCAAATTATAAAGATATATACAACTGTAATTAAATTAATGACAACAGAAATTCAACCCGCAATAATGGCTGGGAATAGAGGTTATAAGCCCCAAAAAATATCATTAAAGTATGAAATCAGCCTCTAAAATTATGAGGAAGATGGATATCAACTCCAAATGAAGAAATGTGCCCTAGATGGCACCAAATTCCTCCAAGCAAGTCGCTACCCTAGGAGAAGGTCTAAAATTGATATTCAAATCTTAGCAACTCTTTTCCAATCAAACCCTAGCTGAAAACCAACAACATCACTCACCTTGAGGCACTTAGGAACCTTCAATTGAAGAGTTTACGTTCTTCTATTGAACAAGGAAGGGTTTCGTCGTCCTTGTATGCCACACCAAAGGTTTTTCGCCCCTTAGTGGAAGGAATTGAGCAATCGGCCCAAAAACCATTCAAATATAATTTTGACAAGATGATGATCCGCAAATGAACCAAGCGAACCTTCTTTTATACCCCCTTTGTGGTGTCAAAATCAATTAGCTAGTCTCCAACCATGATTGACCTCATAAGGATGCTTGCTTTGTATTTTATCTTTGGCTTTTCAACTTCTTGACCCAGTCGACCTGACTTGTGTAGAAAACTATTAAGGAAAAAATACAAATGCTCATGAAAATAACTAAAAATGCGACAAGTACTTCCCTTTCTCAGCTTCTTCTTACCCACGGGAAGTGGAATGGGGTAGAAGTCCCAAAAATGAACTAGCTTGAAAAAGGGGACATTGGGACATTACATCTTGACTTACTCTCATCTTCATTTTAATTATAGTTGTAAGTCAAATATACTGATTTGATCTTGAGTTAAAGTGTAAGATTAACTTGAGAGAATGTTGCAGATTTGGCAAACTCTTTCACTTAACCTTTCATGCACTTTTTACGAAAAGGCATTGAGGCTTCATGCTAGAGTAAGTTGTAAGATTTATGGATTGTAGCCTGCTTTATTTAGGAAAATTTCTCTGGTGCTATAGTATACAAAAACTTTGGTGTTTTGTGAATTAATTTGATAGGTCTTTTGATTTCATACACTTGTGTGGAGTATTGACATTTCAAATAGTAACTTGAGTCGCCAAGGTGATGGTCTCAAACCGTAGTCAAATTTTCTCGCATGCTTGCTATACAAACTATACATTTACACATATTTTTCAGAGCATCCCATTCCATGTATTTCCATTCTGGTGACGTAGACCTTGTTGGTAGCCAAATTCGTTCTCCTTTTCAAGCCGAGCAACAACATAGATTCAACAGGGAGTTTAGAGGCAGATAGATCATAAATGTGTATCGTTTTGTAGCTGGGGATGAAATCTAACTGACCCTTTGTGACTCAAGTTTGTGGAGAGATGGATAGCACCTTAAAAGGATGTGATCTTATCCTAACTATTTTAGGTTGTGCCTTTCAACCAAGGTAAGAGAACCTATTTTGTAACCTCTGTTAATGAAGGAGACGCAAATACCTTTCTTTTGCACAAATTTTATAGAGAAGACCTTGGGGAAAATATGATCAACACGCCAAATCTGACTTTCACGAGTTGTCACTTCTAGAATATGGGGGTATTTTCAACACAAGGCAAAGGTTACTAAAGACATTAAGAGATCCTGATTGTTCTGCATATTTTTGCAAGTAGATTTTGTTCCTTTGTTGATACATAGGGCAAATAGGGGTAGTTCAGGGTAGGATTAATTGTTATTTTGAATGATTTTGGTGGGAGATGAAGCAGGATAAAGCTGATTATACTAGATCTTTGGAGGGACTTCATAATAATGAACAACTTCACAACAGAAAGCTCCAGAACAGTCAAGACGTTCCTTCAACCAGAAGGTGTGCTTCAATGGAGGCCCAGATCAACACGTTTTCACATAATCTTTGAGACTCCAACATGAAGGCTCGAATTGGAGGACTCAATTAAACACTAAAGTTTCTGATTAATCACGCCTAAGGTACACCTGAAGACTTACAGACAATCTTTATCAACAAATGACAATAAATTGATTTTAAATTTGTTTATCTTATCCAAGATGAAGGCTCTTCTTGAAATGAAATTGCAAATACCATTAGACTGTCATAGGGACGAGATCCTGTGTGATTTCACAAAAATTTCAGTATAAGATTGCAATAGGAACGAAAGAAAATATTTGCACTCTGAAAATAAAACAAGCACAAAATTGCTAGAGATTAGACACAAATTAATTCCAAAAATGCTTAGATTTATCAGCAGGGGAAAGTTACACAGAACAGTCTCAGAGCTTGTCAATGGCTTTACACTCGCAACCAACTTGAAATGATAGAAAATCTAACACAGAAGAAATTAACAGGTTATCTCGGATTGGTCTCTCAGGAAGACGACTTTCTCAAATTTTATTTTAGGGATTCAAACTCCAACCATTTGCAATAGTAATCTCATTGCATTTATAATACACCCTTTACATCCAATTCCCCCCCCCCCAAAAGAGGAATATTCGAAGCACCTTTGTTGCACATATCGGATCATGATTTGTAGAAAGTGACATTCAATAGATTCGCAAAAAAGTTGCCAGGTGTTTTCAAAAAAGGTGAATCATTGCAAATATTTGCATCATTGTTCTAACTGGAGGCATATTCTTTATTCTTGGCGCCTGCAGCACCTTTTCCCTCAAAAGAGAAGAATATTCGAGGGACCTTTGCTTGTTACCAATTTGTTTCAGACAGAGACATTTAACAAATTCAGATCCGAAATTTGCCAGGTGGACCAACTGTGAACATATCACGTTTCTTGGGCCCTCAACTACTGACTAGGATGCCATTCCACAACTTCTCGGGAGCCCCTTTAATCATTTCATCCTTTTTCCCTCAGAAATTTTACTCTGTAACTTCTGGATCTGGCGATTCATGTTTTTCACGAACCAAAGTAAAAATTCATTTTAAAAAAATGCCTTGGATTCACAAATTGAACCCCCAAATTGATTAATTCTGACCTTGCAGGCCAAAACAACACGAATTGACAAAAAATCCGATGAAGATTGATGTAAAAAACGTATCTCCAAACTTCGTGGAGCTCAAATGGCGGCCAAATTGGTGAAATGCACAACTACCGTCGATTTGTTCTTCAACTTCCAATTTGAGCCCTCCATGTGGTAGATCCGGGTAAAAACGGGCCTCAGGGCGCCTTTTTACCTTTTTACTACTTTTGGAAAATTTGCACAATTTCTTGATTTCCTCCACTGCTCCGTTGATGAAATTTGGGCCTGACACGTGGCGCAATATGACTGGACACAGAGTCGCGGCTCAATTTTTGCTCATTTTGCATCTTTCTGGAAAAAGGAAAAATTTTCATTTTTCCGGACACGTGTCCTCATATGATTGGCTGAGGGGGGCAGCGCTTCTCATTTCATATTTTAATCATATTTTGCGAAGGAAAATTTTTAGCATTTCCTCCGCCAGCCCGCACCTCCACCGTTGACCGGGGCAAAACATTGACTATTTCCCTTGGGCCCTCGGGCTTTTTTGATACTTTGAGTCATTTGAATACAAGAGGCAAAATTTCCAAGTTGCTCCTAATGGTCCACCTCCCCGCCTCTTTGACTAGAAACATATTTTGACTTTTTCCTCCATCGCGCTTACAGGCCACTTTTGATATTTTAACCTTTATGAGGCAAAGAGGCAAAAAGTTTAAGCTGCCTCCGATGGCCCGCCTTCCCGCCCCTTATGACTTTTCAAATTGCCACGTGTCATAATGGCGCACCTTGAGGCGGTCCCAAAAATTTGATACCTTGAACGAGCGCAGGCTCTCCATGTGTCCTGTTCCGCCAAACCTCAACGTGTCCTCATGGCGCTACTTCAAAGCCAGACCAAAAAGTTGATTCTCAAATGAGCGCCGTTCACCCATGTGGACATATTTTTGAGTTGAGGCTTTTTATAGAATTTTTGAAGTGTTTAGCCGAGCCGCGTCTAACCAAAAGGTACCACGTCCCCTGTAGATGCAAGGATGCAAATTTGACCGGGAGAAAACGCCCGTCAAACCGTAAAATACAGAAACACGAGCATTTGAGCCTGAAAATGAAGTTTCCTTTAAGGACAGAGAGTTTAGAATGTTACAAGGCTCAAATACGTTCCTTAGGGACACATCAATTCACCTTTCTTCAAGTATTTAGGGCAGAAACAACAATAATGACAAATTCCCACTGTGGCAATAGAGGGAAAGGGAAAACGTGAGTTTTTGAAAGGACAGAGCACGGGGGACTCAAAATATAGACGCTTCCAGAGGAACAAAGAAACTAGGAGACAAATATGGACCCATACATGATCTTTGACCCAGGGGCAGACTAAAAATGGCAACAAAGACCGGCCAAGCACAACATGGGGAAGGATAAAATGACAGAGGCCGTAAATCAATAAATTTCCAAGGGCACAAATGGGGTGAGACAATTTTGAGCACCACCAGACCTATTTCCTGACATTTGGGCCTGTTTCCTTCCTTTGCAGTCCCCTGCTTCTTCTAAATGGTTTTCTGGCTTTACGGTCTGCAAGCTAGTCCCTAGGCCTGCTTTCTCCAAATGCAGTCTGTTGTTTCCTCCAAATGCTGGCCCTCATCTGCATGCTTCTCCCACGGTCTTAAGCTTCAACAATTTCAATTCTAGATATTATACTTTTGTGGGATTATTAACTGCATGCAGTACTGTAGTATTTGAAAGTTGATATAGATTAACAAACAAACACACTACACAAACCATACACATTGCAATCAGACCTAATTCATAATAAATCACTGCCTATAAATTCAATTGCATAATAAGGGGTTATTCTAGACCAGTGGAAAATAAGGAAATATTAAAGTTCAAAGGATTTTTAGGGTTTAGAAGGATAATACTGGCTTTAGGAAAATCTGTAGATGACTGTAACAGGTGACTCCAGTAAACAGGTGCAAATGGCTCCACAGGAGAGGCCTAGAAAACTCAGCCACAACGCAAGATGCCACTTGCGTAATAATAACTACCAGTTGTGCACCACCATGCACAAGTGGTCACTTCATGCCATAAATCACAAAATAGGTTTAAACTGAATTCTGACTTGACATTGGCTGTGAGGTGTCTTGATGCGCTAAGACCTGTCTTGGATTCCCTGGACCACTTCTATGTCTATGGGCAATCAACCTTCTTGCAGATAACCTTAATTTGGCCTCAAGTCCTAGCAATATATTCAAAACAGAAAAAAGAATGCAATATTATTGGCCTGGGCTGCCTTAAGTTGGGGGTTTCTCTGCATATCAAGTAGGGAATCAGGGCTCATGTAGTTATATGAATGCAAGTGATTCATCCCTTATCCTACAATGAATGTGAGAATCCTCAACCTTCTCTATGTGCTTCTAGCTTTAAAGCTTCTTCTATATGCTTGAAAATCAAACTTTGGTACAATAGTGCTTCAACAATAGATAATTATTTCCGTACAACCTCAGCATAGATGTGTTCTCTAAGTTGCACATACCCTCTAAATACATTAGAATTCCCTTATATTTATATGTAACTTCGAATTAAAATTTAGGATCTGATTAGCGCACAAACCAACACACAACAGGCAGGAAAAGGACCAAAATTTAAACAAAATTCAAACGTGGATGAAAAGGACCCAAATGTTCACACACTGCCTCATATGCTAGGAACTGACCATGCACAAATGGTCAATTTTGATGGAAATAGCAAAGACACTAAAAACTCAATAGAAATAGAGAAAATTGTGAATATAGTTAGAAATAGAGAAAAACAGAAGATAAACATAAGAAATAAAATTATTATGGGATCTGCACAAAGAAGAACGAGCAAAAGGTGGAGAAACACAATAATAAAAACATGATCAAGAGCACGGATAAACAGACAATAACCAACAAAATGCGCTAGTAACAGTCTATTCGGAATCCATGATCTATAAACACAAATACACTAGCATCATAGCAATTAACTAGTCCCATACCAACTTTAGGTGTCTACATAATCCCACACTTTGATGTGTGTGTGTGTGTGTGTGTGTGTGTGTGCATACATATCAAAGTTGATATTTGTATTGCATACTTGAGATATTTTTACTGTGGAGATTTTGGATTGCACTCCTGAGTCTGGAAAATCTCTGCCCCTGCAATCACATGAAAACAAGTGGAAGTGAAAAGCATGCTCGTGTAAAATTACAGAAACCACTGAATTATAGGAGAATACATAGATAGGAAGGAATACACCTTGTCCCGGAATTGTCCGCTAGGGTTTTTTTAGGTGCTTTTTTTGCCAATTGGCTAATTTTTGACAATTTTTCCAGATTTTAGATTCACCAATCAACATTTTTTTGAATTTTTTTTTGCCAAATTTTCCTAGAAAATGTACATGAAATTGTTGAATTCGCCAAAATATACATGTATAAATAGAAGATTCTATATTTTCCCCTATCATTCTCCTAATATACATATGCTTCGCACTTTTCATTGTGAAAATATTCGCCTACAATTAGATACTCTAAAAAAAATCTCATTTGATGATAAATATCATGTTGTCTGCATGCTGAAATCTGAATCTGGAATGTCTCTTGCTGAGACCAAAGTATCTAAAGCTACTGCTAGGAAGTGTCTTGAGACGGGACACAAAGTATCTATGTCTAATTTGGATACGTTGCATGTCATCTCAATAAGGAAGTCATCATTGTGTTGTGTCCTGGAACATCAAATGGAGATAAGAAATAGAATAATCAGAATATTTCTCCCCCTTTTGGGTTGTGGGATGAACCTGCGAATCATATTTCTCAAAAGAAAGGATTACTTGCGCAATGTATGTGATAGGAACTAAAGCTTTCGTGCAACAAACTGCATACACAAAGATGTCACTATACCAAGCGTGTATACAATCATATAAAATTGTCCCTAGACGAGATTGAGTGTAAGCAATATAAGCACAATGGTATAGAAAAATTCTCCAATATAGATGAATGTAGTCAATGTAGGCTCAAGAAGCAATATGCGCCAAGGTGGGAGTAGAATAGTAATATATCAAATTGGATGACAATATATGTGCAAAACAATGCCTATTAGATGGATTTGATAAAATCAGTGGAAGCGTGAAGATATGAGGTTGCCTTTCTGAGAAAAATATTGTAGTGAAGGTTCAAAATAGGAATCATGCCCCAAGGTGGCCAATATGTCATAATGTAAGCTTAAATGTATAGTAATGATACCCCAAAGTGGGTGGATGTGAGGATATAAGCTCGACAAAGAATGCCCCTGGGTGATATACGATCAATGAGAAATTCGATAATGAACATATGACTTGAAAGTAGATACAGCGATACAAGCTTGAATAATACCCCATGATGGACTAAAGGGTCGCTATAACTACTAGAACAACACTAGGTTGATGCCAATATAATAGCGAAGCCCACTTTACGAGGCAACATTTACTATAACCAAGCCCTAAATGGTTCATAGCAAGGTCGATAATGTGCTGACTTTTTAAAGTCATTGTCGTAGGCAATAATCGCATCTCAAAAAATGTGTAGGAGTAGGTATCAATAAGTAGCTAAGTGTGCGTTTGAAACCTTAGGTTATTGCTTTATATTTTATATTACTATATAAAGGTTTTGATAAGAAAATTTTAAAATTCATCCGCATTCATGACCTTATCAATTATACCTTTTGAGAGCTCAGACGATCTAGCGATGGCAACATGATGTAGATTCCTTCTTGATAGATTATTGAGCCATGAAGACAGAGGCATAGCTAGTGAGACTGCTAAGTGATCAAAATTTTCCAGTTTATGTGAATTTTTCAAAATTTGAAAAATGATGTATATAGGAAGGTGCAATTTTCGTAAGGTTTTTTAACGATATGTAAATGGTTGCATATTTACGAAACAAATGGTCAACTTTTGATGAAACTGGTCAATATGTGATGTAAGTGGTCATTTGATTACGAAAGTGATTATTTGCTAATTTGTGCAAATTTCTATTATGTTTTTAGATTTTTGACCTATTCTTGCATCGTTTTTTAATATGTTTTCTTTACATGTGGGTTTGCATCCTATTGCACATATATGTAAGTTCCACTACTGTTGAGTTGAGTCTGTTTGTGAGTTAGGCCTATTGGATGCAAATTGGGGACGTTTGGATGCCATTGGCCTAGCACATGCTAACCGTCCTTAGCATATGCCCTTGGAATTTAGTGTTCTTACCACTCCTGCTAAGTAGTGATGCAACAACCCATGCACCTTTTGTCTCCCTACTAGGGAGATTACATTTACAACGATGGATGTGTGGCATATCTTACATATCCATATCCAAGGGAGGCAAGTGGTTCATGCAGATTTGATTTGCGAGGGTTGATAAACTGTCTAAACTTATTATCTGGCATGTACATAGGGAAATGTCCTAGTAGGAGGTGAGATTTCCTTAGGCCATGTCATACTAGGAGAAGTGCCTCTGTGGCACAATTTTTTGATTGTATTAGTGGCTTCTTTCATAGTAGTAGAGATTAACAGTGTATTTATTTGTTATATCTCGGCGACAATCATTCAAGACATGGAGGTCCATTAGACTTGAAATGCTTGGGGCTGGTATATGTTGACTCACTTGCTCGTAGATTTGCGTCATCTTTCTTGGGAGACTCATAGTGGAGGGATCTCATTTGGGACATTGTTGCAAGTGTGGGCATATGAGCACTTGCAAGTTACTCGACTATTGAGATTACCATAAAAGGTTTCCAGGGATGTACCCTTTGTCGGTAGATTGGTTATTTCGCTGACCAAACGGCCTGAGGCCACAACACTACATACTAGAGGAGGGCCCTAGACCAGATTCAAGAGGCCAACATTATTTGGAGACCTTATAAGACTCATGCATGGTGGGATGAGGTAAGGCAGATGTTATGGTAGATTCATGTTACTAGGTGGTATCTAGATTTGACAAAGATTATGATTAAATGCTTCTAGTATGAGCATGTGACTCGTCAGCTCGACATTTGGAAAGCAACGTCCCTTGCATTGTGGGTTTTTTGGAGGTCTAAGAGAGTAGTGCGTAGGGCAGGGGAGGGAGATTTTGAAATATCCCCAACCAGGAGATATTGTCCCAAACTTGCAAACTTCCTGACTTTTAACGTGAAGGCATTTTGTCAAACAATTTGTATGCAATGTTTAGAACACCTATGATAGTGATCATAAATCCATCACATAATCATGAAAATATTCAAAGATTGCATAGTGTCATTTTGTCAAACAATTGACAATCTTTCTATTGAGCTGGAAATGTCATTGGCACTCTCATATGCAATTTGAAAACAAGGAATAAGGCAAAGACATTTTAACAAACATTTACCATACATCCAATTGAAGCAAACATTCTAATATATAGTGTTTAGATTAATAATTTTTGACCTCTTAACTGATATAGTTGCTGTTGGTAATATATTTCTGAGTGTAGTGATCTACGGTACGAGGAAATGGATTAGTATTTTGGATCAAACTTAATATATTATTAACGATTGACTGTTTTGCAACCTGTTATAACCTTTGAACTCCTTCCTAAAGATCGTTGTGCACTCAATAATCATCAACTTGTGATGTGGCAGCCAACTATGGTGTAAACCTTTAGGACCCACTCTATGACAAAATACCCCTGTGATGTTTCCCCAATATGTATGGCCAATATCAGAATAATCGCCAGTATGCTGAAAACAATCCTTTGTTCTTGTGAATGCAGCTACCATGGATTGAGGATAAATCCTCTCACTGAAATAACCCTTCCAGCTAGGGTCCAAAGTCTCATCTGCACCCAAACTAGGGATCCCTAGGGATTTCATTCCTTGAGCAAGAGGAATGAACACGAAGGCTCACCAAATTTTTTCCAGAGAATAATAACAAATAAATATAGCCTACTCTAATCCTCAAAGTCCTTATAACTCCTTTGAAACCCTAATCCTCCACTTTTTCCAATGCTACTTTATAGAATAATGATTAATATTTGACTTTAGTCATAAGCCACGACTTGAAGCACCTCAAAGTGAAATTATAAGATAAAGTGCATTAAAAGAAACATCTCAACGTAAAAATATAACGTTAATGCATATAAGGGTCTAAATATTCCCTTTATATCTCCCACATCCTAGTTCCCAAGGGAATAAACAAGGAAAAAGGGCAGAATAGGCCAACTAGTCCTCCGAGCATTTGGAAAGGGACATTATGGATTTACTTGGTACAATAGATGTGTTCGATGATGATGAGGTTGATGAACCTTTTGTTGATCTAGATGTAGCTGATGTTGGCACTACTGTTGAGTGAAGGGCTTGGGGGCGAGAATGCATCCCGCACCTCTAGATTTACCAGGAGAAGATTCCCTCAAGGTTGATGAGGATGCCAGTGGAGATGGTAGTGATGACATTGGTGGCAACAGTGGTGGCGATGTTCTGGTTTTGGATGTAGCTTCCCTTCGGGATGTCTGAGATGACGATCAAGGTAATTTTTATAGCTTATGTATCCGATGATATGTTATTATCTTCATTCTAAATTTTGTGATCTCTTTAGTTGTATACACTTTTGTGTTTGTAGTGACATTATATCAGATCACATAGTTGATTCATTTATTTGACGCTTGACACGTGATAGTTTGGAGGATATTCTTGAGATGCTCGAGAGAGAAAAATTTGAGGCTAGTGATCTAGCTACCCTTTTGACCTTGTGAGAAAGACAAGAGCAAATTTTTGGTAGCTATAGGTAGAGTGGAGGTGTTAGAGATAGAGGTTGCTAAATTGCGAGCGAGACTTATAGTGCAAGCAACAACGATAGGAAGGGTTCTGAGACCTCCAATACACATGCCTCCACCAGCTCATGGTAGTCCATTTGGTCTTTTGTTGGCTCAATATGTTGAGTTATAAAGAGAATACATCCATGTGGCGCTGATTGTCGTATGGTGAATGGCACCATAACTGTAGTCCCAGGGACTTTGTTATAGTCAAGCGGCTATGTTTACTTCTTATGTTGCACCGGAGCCTTGTAGAGCAAGATGAGGAGATCACTCTCATCATGATTTATGACCATGTAGGAGGCCTTGTGCCCCGATGATTTATGTATTTGAACTCTTATACTTATCGATTATATACATGCATGTGTTTGAGTTTACATTTGTAGCCTTTGTTTTTTTATATTTCTCATGGACAATGTATGAATTAATTTATATTTTTGCATGCGTTAAATTGAAACGTTGAATGTGTGACAAATGGTCAGCAAAATGTTCCTTATATTTTCCACGATTCGTATATTTGTACCTTAAGTGGATTGGATTTAGGTGTTTACTTTGGTTGAATCTCGACCTTAGGTACCCATTTCATTGTTTTTTTTGGTGTAGCTCAACACGCTGTTACATGTCTAATTTTTGATTTTGACTTTGGCATTTCACTTTCAATTGTAATGATTTGACCTTCGTGTTTAAATTTTACACATTGATGTAGTACCAAAGGTATAGGTGTCATTTAGTGTATCCATGTTTGTCCAAGTTTTTTTTGTGAATTCCTTTGATGGGGACCACATGTAAAGGCTTGGAATGGTCTTAGGTACAACTCTAATAGGCAACATAATGCACCCTAAGGGTATTGCTCCAATGAGTTTATATCCTAGCGTGTTAAGGGAAGAATAAGTGAGATCATTGACATTGTATCCTAGGTCATATACAAATTTGTTCAGTACATATATTCACTTGAGAACCAATGTCGATCAATATTCCATCTCACTCTTCTTCCTTAATGAGTGCTCAAATTACTGAAGGTCCATGGTATGAATCATCTTGAGGTAGGTCATATCAGTAAATGCGATTGGAAGAGATTTAGGTTTTATCTTGACTGTACTAATCCCTCCAATGAAATTCCCTAATGCATGATTAATGTATTGGAATAGAACGCGATTGTAACTTGGTTTTTTCTACCATGTGGGCATTGACAGTTGTTTGTTGCTTTTTTTGACTAGTTGATTTGGTCGTAGCACTTGGAGCTATTTCATAAACTTGGAGTTGACCACTATCAATAAAATTTTGAATCGTATCTTTCAGTGTAATACATCGATTGGTTGAATGTCCCTTGGTTCTATATATCTAGGTAATGGACTCGAATCAAAGAATATGACAATTCATAGAAAAAATGCTAGGAATAAACAAGGCCTTACACAATGTGAAACCTGAAGCAAAGAATGGGCTGGGAAGACTTTGTCAAAAGAAACCCTAGGTCAAGAAACCCTTAATGATATGTATTCGATGATTGCCGGTTCACCAAAATGTAGTTATGTGAAAGTGGAATTACATTAACAAATGCAATATACTAACCATACACATTGCAATCAGGCCTAATTCAGATTAAATATTTGTCTACAGATCCAATTGCATAATAAGGTGCTATTCTAGACCATAGGAAAATAAGGACATGTTAAAGGAGTTTTAGGGTTTTGAAGGATGATACCTGGTTTTAGGCAAATATGTAGATTACCGTGAGTGTCCAGAAAACTGTTGCAAATGTCTCCGCAAGGGAGCCCAAAAAACCCAGAAGTCACAACTTAGGATGCCACTTGTGTAAGAATATTTGCCAGTCGTGTGCCACGTGCAAGTGGTCACTTCTCGGTGTAAATGGCAAAACAAGTGCAAACTGAGTTTTGGCTTGACAACTGCCTGTGAGATGTCTTGATGTGCAAAGATCTGTCTTGGATTGTCCAGATCACTCTTCTTTCTGCGGGAAATCTGTCTTCTTGGAGTAACCCTAATTTGGCCTTCACGCCTAGCAATACTTTCAAAATGGAAAGAGGAATACAATTTTATTTGCCCGGGCCAACGCTGAGTTGGGTGTTTCTGTACATATGAAGCTGGTAATCAGGGCGTATGTAGTTCTATGCATGCAAGTGACCCATCCCTTATCTACAATGAACGAGAGAAGGCTCAACCATCATTATGCTATCCTTATGCTTCTATATGTTTGAAAATCAAACTTTGGTACAATAGTGCTTCAGCAATAGATGATTCTTTACTTACAACTTCAGGATAGATGTGTTCTGCTAATTTGCAAATGCTTTGATAGCTCTCACATACCCTTTAACCGTATTAACAATTTGAACATGCCCTTGTATCTATATGTAACTTATGAATTCAAATTTGGGACACTAGTGGCTCGCAATCTGACACACAATCGACGGGAAAAGGGACAGGAATTTAAACAAATCAAACATGGCAAAAAAGGAGCCAAATGGTCAAATGCTGCCACTTATACCAGGAACTGACCATTTGCGCACCATGCAGAAATGGTCAATTCTGATGGAACTGGCAAAGACACTCAAAAATCAATAGAAAGAGAGCAAAGTGTGAATACATTCAGCAATAGAGAAAACAGAAGATAAACAAAAGAAATAAGATAATTACAGGATCTGCACAGAGAAGAACGAGCAATAGGTGGACAAATACAATAATTGAAGATATCAAGGGAACAAAGAAACAGAAAAAAATCAACAAAACAAACAAAATGTGCCAATAATGGTCTAATCTGAATCCGGGATCTATAAACACAAATACACTATTATCATATCAATTAGTACCAAATTTAGGTGTCTACAAATACTTAATGCTCGAGTTATCCTTCGATGACCTGTTTCCCATGAGCAGTCATTTCTTCTATGACCTTTCTCTCATTTACATAGGTAATAATTGCAAGGCAAAGGTACTGACAAAGCACATAAACACCTCTAAGAGAGGTTAGTACCAGAGAGGAGAAGGATGCTAACAAATCAGTGTGAAGACTTTTACCCCAAATCCTGCTTCTGAACTGGCAGAGTCTTCATTGCATGTAATACTTGCTAAGCCTATCTTCTCTCATAATTATTGTCATGCGGGATCAGCCACAACCAACACTTTAGTATTATTAAGCAATTGGAGTTTCCGCAGTACGGCATTAAAAAATATAAATATCAAAATAGTGTTGCACTGCAGAAACTCAAATATGTAAAACTATAAAAATTTGGGAAAGGGCCAAATGCCTTGTTTGGGTGGTGGGAAAAGGTATTGAGGGTTCCTCTCTAGTCTCTTCCCAAACAAGAATATCTTCCTCGGATCTCATGAGAGACGAGACACATGAAAATGGAGTGGTCCTCCACCTCTTAGAAAGAGAAAAGACTACTGTTTGAGAAGCTATATTCTTTTACATGATAATTTTCTCTGGAGATTTTGATACCATCTTCATTCTTATTTCTAATTGATTGCAATCATGTAGCCTTGGGCTCTGACAAGTGCAAGCTCATATGGTAAGTACATGCTGCAGACTCTTTTGTCATATTAGTTACGCGTCTATTCTTATGTTGGAGTTTCAAATAAAGGTTGTAACAGGTTACTATGCTTCAATTATTAATAAAGTTCTTTTAATTGTGTATAAATCCCTGGACCAATGGATTTTAATGCATAATCACTGTATACTCGTAGATAGAAGCATAAAAGAATTATTATTAATGTTTTGCTTATTCTTTGCAGGATGGGTGGCAGTTGGAATTTACCGAGTGACATGTGTCCTTGCACAGGTAGTCTCCAGGCTGCACGTCATGGTCTATTTGTCTTTATTTATTGAAGCAATGGCTTTTTGGTGGGAAATTAAACTAAAGCCTATCCACCAAGTTTGCAAAGTTTTCATTCTGTCAGTCTTTTATTCTACTTCTTTGGATAAAATGCTTTCAGATAAAAATAGATCATTAGCAGTTCTTTGTTCTTATTTACTGAAGCTGTCGTATGCAGATCCTAAGAGTTCCTTATCTACAGTTTTGAGATGTTGGTCTGATTACTACAGTTGGAGGTGCCTCCCTCTTGATTCGCCAGTTGCTTTACTGCTCCACTGGGTACAGAATATTCCAGTTAATCTTTAGTAATACACTAGAAAGAGCTCATTTGGTTATTTCAATTATGTGAAGGGAATTGTCTTATTCGTTGGTGAAAAATCAATCCATGCTCTTTGGGATTGTCTACCTTTTTGATTCCATATGCATTTTTTTAGATTGATAATATAAAATGTTTGCATAGACCTGTTACCTGGATGCCTTGGAACCCAATAGTTTGATACCAAAAAATTACAGAATGTGAAATAAATGTACTGTTATAAGACTAATATAATAGCTATACAGAATTGTGACTGATATGCACATAAGCATAAAATGACTGTAATACAAACATAACAAAGTCATATATTCATAAGAGTTAGGCATGCTCCTGAGTATCTAGCCAGGACTGGAACTCCTAGACTGTGATGTTCATGGTAGCCAGATCATCCAGCACCTGATCTTTGAGAGCATGATATGCTTGATGAAGATTTTCTAGACCCAGTTATGAATTCTTTGCTTATGCAGCCTCACCAACAGAGACACAATTGGAGAAATCTCTATATATATCAAGAAAATTCCTCTCAATCCTGAACCTGAAACTGAACGCGATTTCCTGATTTCCTGAATTTAACTGTATATATACGTCCATGTGTGTGCGTGTGCACATGTGTCTATGCGTATATATATCCCTAACATATTTCCAAGTTTGAGACAGAATCAGCAAGTTCACCAGAAGCTTGGGGCTGCCAACCATTGAGAGGGGATGTTTCTCTGAGTTTCTGTACCTCTCTTGATATTTCATATATCCATTGCCTTAAATATTCCATTAATCAGCACTGAAAAATACACTGAACAAGGATTTCATATGCACTTCATCCAGGTCCAATGTAATCAAAATTTAAGATGTGTTTGATGAATAAAATCCAGGTTTTCTCTGTTAGATACTTTAGACATCTAAATTAGCATTCCTGTTGTATACAAATTCTAGGGGTGGTATGGTCTCCCGAGCAGTAAAAATTCCATCTAAAGTTATTGTCCCTCAAAAACGTTTTCTTGCTATTCGGATATAGCCTTAATCATAATAGGCTTAATAGTTTAACAATAACTTCAGGAGCTACTTTGTGAACAGTATAACCAAAAGAAAATGGTCAATAACTATCCAGCAAATCTGCTTGGTGCTTTTTAGGAACCAAAACAAAATATTTTCAAGCATACCAAATACTACGAGTGAATGTCTTGATGATTCCAGTGCCATAAGATCATCCTTTTTTAAATCCCAGATAACATGTAAAAAGACATCTGGAAAACCATCAGGCTCTTGAGCGTTTTCAGAGGGCATAGAAAGATACAAGAAGTTCATTTGTAATAATGAGAGCTATCAGAAATTCATTCTCTGACCAAATAGTTAAGGGTGATAGATTATGAAGAATTTTTTGCCACAAACAATGCTTAGTAATAAATGGTTCTGTAGATAATTTTTCATAATATGCCTTATCTTTTCGCTTAAATTTTACTGATAATCAAATGCTTTCCCAACTGGTGAAACCTAATCTTGTAATTCGATTAATATTGCACTTTCAGGTAGTTGACTCGTTGAAAAAGGTACTATTCCTGCCTCCAATGGTTCTATGAACCATGTGGTGTCGTTGCCAATGTATTTATTTTTGTATATGAATCTTCCAGTTGCTGTAGTTAATGTTGTTCCTGCTTGTTATATTATTCAGAAAATCCAGTCCCACAAACGTCATTTTGCAAGGAATACATATACGTCCAAAAGGACAATCACATGTCAAAAAAATTATATCATCTGCAAAATACCATCTATAAAGCATTCTCCAATATCACCATACAATAATAGTTTCAGGCCATAGGCCATTACTAGGAGATACTGTTAGAAGATGTATACAAGGAAGAAATAAAGAGAAGGCGGATTGCACACATTTGAGACTGTGTGTCCGTCTATTTATTATAAAAGAAATAGTTACAAAACGGTTGATGTAGTTACAACCGGTTACAACCAACTTGTAGTTAGGCACCTTATAAATAAGTCTTATATTCTCATACCCCCTCTTAAGACTTATTCTACATAAAGTGAAAAAAAACAAACAATTTAACAAGACTAGAACAAAATAGAGCTACGCAATCTTCAGACACTTTCACTTTGAAAGCAATGCTATGATAAGGTAGGCCTCCATCAAGCTGCTTCGTGACCTTCGTAAAGGTGTAGCTCCCGAGTTGAATTCCCGAGTTCTTGGATTCCACCTCCCCGAACTCCCGAATCACAGATCTCCCGAATTATTGGACAACCGTCCATACTGAGCCATCCACAAGCTCCATCAAGTTGTCTCATGACCCTCGTGAGGGTACAATTCCCATGATCCACAGTCTCCCGAACTATCTGAGCAACCATCCATACCAAGCTTCATCTACTCTGTATCCTTTCTTGCTTTCAAATTTTAGAGCATCTTTATAGTGCGTATTCGTCACTGTCCTCACTACCTTCTGCACCTGGTGGGTCTTCAACCATGGCTATATTGGTTGTATTTGATATGACTTTACCCTTGAGCACATCATTGGCTCAAACACGACAATCCCATGTTGTGTGACCTCTTTTCCTACAATAATGACATTCAATCTCCAACTTATCTTTATCTGATCTTCTATGATATTTTCTGGTTCTAGAATAGAATGCACTTTGTTGCTGGGAATGACCTTCTGCATCCTTTGTAGTTCGTTTTTCCTCAGCTAGAAGAGCTACTATCATATCATCTAGAGATTGAGATTGAATTTGACTGAGGGTAAAAACTACATTGCTATATTTTGAAGACAGACTATTTAACAGGATAGCTTTGGCATCCTCATCCGCAATTGCAGCTTTCACTTTTGCTAGTTGTCTGATCAAGGACCTTAGATTTTTGATGTGGCTTGACATAGAGACTCCGTCATCCATTTTGAACCTATATAACTGAAGTTTTAGGGAAAATTTGGCATTGACTGCTTGCGCTCCAAATAATTTATTTAGAGTATCCCAAATTTCCTTCCATGATTTGTCTAGGTCTACATGATGAAGTTCAGAGTCAGAGAGAGCAAGGCCAATAATAGCTTTCGCTCTATCATCTTTGCGTTGCCATTCTAACAATTTCGATGCATCGGTAGGCGCTGTCTCTTTCCCGTTTACAATGCGCCACAAATTTTTATTCATAAGTTGCATTTGTATTATCACTCTCCATGTATGAAAATTTAGACCAGAATATTTTTCTATGGGTATTTCCATTTTAATAAAATAGAATAAATACAATTGCGTATTTTGGAAATGAATAAATAAAATAAAATACCAGTTGCACAGTTCTGTGCCCTAGCGCAGGTAGTCTTTTTGCTTTTGTGTCTTTCCTGCCTTATGTCTGTGGAAAACGTCTGTGCCCTTCCAATTCGTGACTGTTTTTGGCTCAAATACTGACTGTAATGGCCTTCAAATGTTTGTGAATCACGACTATATTCACGTCTTACTTCGTGCTCGAAAATACTGTTATTTTCCTGAAAAACGTGCCATTCGCGACTGTATTTTCATGCTCAAAAATACTGTTAATTTCCTGAAAAACGTGTCATTCGCGACTGTATTTTCATGCTCCAGATTGGTGATTCCTATGACTGTGTTTGCAATCTGGTATTCGTGATTACGTTCTGCCTTCACGAACATGAGTGTGCCCTTGATTTCATTCACTATTCGCGACCATACGTTTTCTGCTTTCACAAAAAAAACGAATGTCTAAAAAAAAAAACGTGACTGCCCTCCGTGACTGTGTTCTTCTTTGAATCGACTAAATTCTTCTTTGAATAATACAACTCATGTCTGCGACTGTGTCCTCCACTTCAAGATGCCCTAGATCTCTGTCGAAAATCAAAAATGAAAATGTGTTTGTTTTTCTCCTTGCTTCAGATTCCGTGCCCTAATGTGGCGGATTGTCTACCCACTCTCTTTCCTCACTTGGTCTTGCTCTGATACCACTGTTAGAAGATGTATACAAGGAAGAAATAAAGAGAAGGCGGATTGCACACATTTGAGACTGTTTCCGTCTATTTATTATAAAAGAAATAGTTACAAAATGGTTGATGTAGTTACAACCGGTTACAACCAACTTGTAGTTAGGCACCTTATAAATAAGTCTTATATTCTCATAGATACAGGCTAAAAATAGTTTTTCAAAGTCACATAGTTTTATCAAGGACCGGAAAAACAAACATCGGAAACACTCATTTGGGATTTGAAGTATATCCAAAACATCAGAATTTGTTTGATCACTGTCCACATCCTCTCCAACATGTCCAATTACAACTCTGCCATCTTCAGAAACTGGTCTTGTACATCCTCTCTGTCTTCATTGTCTCTACTACTGGTAAGCAGCTATGGTGTCATTTAACTCCTGTAATGACTTGACTATTCACGTACCTTATCTTCAATCAAATTCTCTACAAACGCTCTGAAAATCCCCCTATAACCAGTAGTAGGGAGTGACAAATCTGCTAGTGAGGAATCAGAGGACAAAGTGCAAGCAGACAGTGATCTGATACCACTTGATCTTGAACAGGGGACATTTTCTGCTTTCTTTAGGAGCCATTTCTGTCATCATTCTATTCCGTCCTATCCGCAGCTGCTTGTAGAGCTTGGAGGACCTCTGGTTTCCTCGTGTGACTCCCAGTCCCTGCTGAACTCATGAAGAACCTCCTGCAGATTTCTTTGCAAGTCTTTGTCTCCTGCTCCCCCAAGATGCTGCCAGCCTCTTCATTGAAGTTATCATTCCTGATGACATCTTTCCCTTTTTCATCAACATCAACATTGTCCGAAGGAGGGTCCACTTGTGACCAATATTTTGTGAGAGCTATCCTAGGAAATTTCCAGTAGTATCCAAGCTTTCTGGATTGAATTTCAGGTGCCCATTGTTTAGAAACTCCCCAATTTTGCCTTAGGAATCCTTTGGTGAAAGTCTACCTGCAAAGCAAGGCGACTTCAGTGATGAAGTTAGCTGGGACTCTTCTTTCCCTTCGAAAAATGTCATTGTTTCTCTTTACCATCACTTCATGATAAATCATGCCTTCTGTATAGTGAATTGATTATGTTAATGTCGTGACTTAGTTCTAGATCCATATCAGTTATGATTTGGTTATCTCTTGTGAGATGTCTTACAGAATCGTAGCGGTAAGTGACCTTATAACAATCTTTAATTAGCTTTGGGATTGTCTACCTTTTGTCGGCCACTCCTGCAATTGAGGACAGTTTCCTCTTTATGAGACTTGGAATACCATATTAGTGGTGTATGCCACTTCTATACCCGCTGAAATTCTGTTGTATTTTTCTTCTTATCATGGCTCAAACAGTGTGTTTTTAGAACTATAAGTATAAATAAAATATGAGTTTACTTCTGAGGAAATCAGATTTACTTTGAATTTAAAAAACGAACATTCTTTCATATTTATAAATGATAATAGAATTATAAACTATTTGTGGAACTAAAAACCAAATTTCTGGGTTGAGAGAGTGTATTTGCGAACAACAACTCGACTAGGACAACCCTCCCATCCAAGTGTCACGAGTTGCAATTTGACATGGAGCTAGCAAGCATTCTTTTTAGAACATTCAAGCTGATAAATCTGATTACCCTCAACAACAAGTCAACCCATAAGAAGATGAATTTACAAGAGATCATGGCAGAAGACGATTCATTCCAAGAAAGAATGAAACTCATCAGAAGCAGCACCCTACTAAAAGATTTGCTGTGTTGGAGGAGGATAAACAGACTGGTAATGGCTGATATGCAAAATCACCATGGAAGGACCTAGAAGAATGTTGCATTCTGAACGTGACGGTGAACAATAGCAGCCGAAAACATTGACACGACCATCGGCTGTAATAGGAGTTTCACTCCTTGAGAAGCAAGAGGATGCATCCTTAAATGTTCACAGCGTCCGACAAATGAGCTCCTCCAAGGGGTCCCTTCAATGACATTGGACCAATGGTTAAGTAAAAAGATCCCATAGACACAGGTTTATTTGTAGTGGAACACCCAAGAGGAGATGGATACCCAAAATAGTCGAGGAGAGTAAAGCTGTTTGATCCTTAAATGATCTGTAAATGAAAATACCTCCACAATGTTAAAATATAACACATTATATAGAATGTAAAATCAGTTATGTAGTTGTTCGGTTGGTAACTGTTCAACCACCTCTGTCTCAATAAATAAACCTCTGCCTGTATCATTTACACAGCGCAGTTTTTGCATATTCCAACATTGGTATCAGAGTGGTCGGTTTGCAGTTCGAGGAAGCCTTGTAACAGGCACGAACTGGAAGTTTGGGGAAGCCCTAGTAGGGCACAAACTGAAGAAGATACTTCGCCGCTTACTGCAAAAGACTCATGGGAAGTGTCTGAATCGTGTTTGCTGGTGCGTGTCATCATGAAAAGTTTCTGAGCCTTCATGGGGAGAAAGGGAAGAATACATGGCTCGTGGTGAAGAAAAACGTGGGCAGAAACAGTCGTTTTTTGCAAATCGTGTGAAAGGAGACAATCGCAGAAACCGTGGAGCAAAAATCGCTGGTTCATCTTCATGAGGGCAGCACGTTCATTTCACGAGTTCGTGCATAGACGAGGGCAGCGCGGGACAGACGAGGGCAGCACGGGCAGGTTTCACGAGTTCGTGCACAGACGAGGGCAGCGCGGGCAAGCAAAAATCGTGGAGTCGCAAAAACGTGGGCCAGCAAGCAACTTGAAGGGTAATCGTGAAGGGCAGAATCGTGGTCGAATACAGCAAAATCGTGGTTCTAAATAACCAGGGCAGTCGTTTTTTTCTTTTTCCTCCTCAAAAATAGATGAATTAATTTCAACAAAGGTATTCATTCATCTATGCATAGTTTATTTCATACGATTTGGTGGAGAAATTAATTTCATATTATATGCTGGAGAAATTAAAATAAATATATTTGCTGGAGAAAGGATATTTTATTAAGTGTGAGGCAAATTATTAATTTATTATTTTCCGTTCTTTTGGAATAATAAAATGGCAAATATATCACACTTGACGTTGCCGGAGACGCAAAAATTGACAGGCACTAATTTTAATGTATGGAGTCATAAGATTTTAACAGTTGCAGAGTTTCGTGATTGTGATAAAATAATCAAGGGTGATGAAAGTCGACCACCGATGAACTTTGAGGATTATGACAAACGTCATAAGGAAGCGTTATTGCTTCTCAAGTTATCGGTGTCGGATGATTTGATACCGGAAGTGCGGAATGCCATTGTGGCAAGCACGTTGTGGACCAGTCTGAGGGATAAATATCAGACGTCAGAGAAGAGTCGGGTTTTATACTTGAAAAATATGCTCTTTTCCGTAAAGTTACAAGAAGGTGGATCGCTGTCTGAGCACCTACTTTGGATGAAAGACCTCTGAGACCAGTTATCTTCCATCAACAAAAAGGTTGACGACGATGATATGGTGGCTCTGGGTTTGAACAGCTTACCTTCTTCGTATGAGTCATTTGTGGAGGCACTCCATTTAATGGCTGAAAGTCAAACATTCACGTTTGACAAGGTGAGTTCCTACCTGTTGCAAAAGGAACGGAGACAACTTCAGGCAAAATCTAATTGTGACCATGTAGAGAGTGCTCTTGTCACTCAGTCAAAGGGAAAGTGGAAACGTCACTCTGGTGAATCTTCCACTCGGTATCAGGTCACATGTTATTACTGTCACAAGGTTGGGCACCTCAAGAAGGATTGCCGGAAGCGGATGTATGATCTTTCGAAGCAGAACAAAAAGCCATGTAATGAGGAACACGTGGCAGCAGTTGCAAAAGAACGGGATTCGGATGAGGAGTATGCTCTTTACCGTCTTACAACATCATGCTCAAATGATAGTGGTACCAGTTGCTGGATCATTGACTCTAGTGCGTCTGCACACTTTTCATGTCGTAGGGACTGGTATGTTTCATTTACTGCAAATATTTGTTTTGAATCAGTAGTACTAGCTTATGGAGAATCACTTGCAGTAGAAGGGATAGGAGATATATGCATTGTATTGAATAATGCTCATAAATTGTTGGTACAGAATGTTAGATATGTACCTTCTTTACAAAAGAATCTTCTATCTATTCGTCAATTGACTGAAAATCCCAATATTTCTGTGGATTTATGTGGAAAGAAGTGTGTTGTCTCTGATGTGAAACAGAGACGGATAATTGCCCTTGGTATTGGGGTAGGTGGTCAGTATCGGCTTGTTGATCCGGCTGTGATCAACATGAATGCACGCGTGGAGGACAACTCCACCATTCAGGATGTGTAGAAGGTTGCAATGCCTTGGGAGGAAGCCATTCCTCACAAATCTGTTGACTTGGATACAGTCAACCTACATGCACCTATTGTGGAGGGAATATCCACTATACTAGGTGTACGGGAGGCAGACATGCCTTGGGAGGATGGATTTCCTCATTCTGAAGAACAATTTGTTGTGGATGGAGACTCCACTATTCCGGAGGCATTGACGGTGCATGGTGAGATGGCATGCCCAGCCACTCACTCAGAGGTTCTTTCTCGAAGGACAATAGAGCATGAACAGTTTGCTCATTGTGTTGTGAAGGATCTTTCCCAACAGAGGGGGATAGATGAGAAAATAGATAAGACGGAGGAGTTGGTTCTCACTCCTACCACTGTTGTGATGGAGATGGTTATTTCTCCTATTGAGACAGAGACCACCGCTGAGACGGAGATGGTTATTTCTCCTACTATTGAGGAGTTGGTTCTAACTCCTGCACAGATGGTCACATTCTTCTTCTTGAAAAAGTTGGATGAGCACTACATGGTGGTGTAAGGACGTGATCGAGGTGATCATTTAATTTTCAGGATTGGTTAAGTCCCTGTATGGACTCCTAGCAAGATACTACAAGCTTGGTTTAGATTAAAATTGATCCAGCATCTTCGAAGATTCTAGATTTCAGCACTCTGGAGATGGTGCTGACACTCTCAGCCATTGGTGATTCATCACTTATGTCAATGAATCAAAGGTGATAACATTATGATACTTATTGTCTATGTTGACATATCTTACCAAGTTCAGTGGGGCCACTGCATTTCAACAAGTAAAATCATATGCGGTGTCGTCTTCTTTCGACAACTACATGACAGTCTAGGCCTCCCACACTGATTTCTTATGTAGTAGAACTTCGGGCAACATCACCGTTTCATTTTCATGTAATGAGGTCAACATATGGGCACTAGTCTATTTGTAAGATTTTGAGATGAAACTTTGATTTGAAATCCCTCTTCTACGCCAATTATGGAGGTCAGGCTGTTAAGTTATCAGCACAATGATGATTTATCACCAATCGTATGAATCACTCTCCAAACAATTCGGTGGGCAACCTAATCATATCTTACATCCTCTCACAACCAAATATATTACCTCTGCCTGTTATCTATCTACTCAGCGTATTTTTGGCCTTCTGAATTCTTTCAAAGCTCTGTACATATTGACAACACACATGATGTTTTGGAGTTTGAATTCACAGCCTCTAGATTTAATAGGTCATTAAACCTCTTCGTCCTATTTTATTTGTAAGCCCAATGTGTTGAGAAGCCCAACTTGGAGTAGTCTCCAGTTATAGCTATTAATGGCCAGGGTATTAAAATTATGTAATTGAGTGGACCGTGAATGCTATTGAGACTAATATTTTGTTAGATCGGTACCCCCTCAACTGCCAACGTAACTTCTCTATGTTTGAAAAAATATAGACACACAAGAGTGGCATTAGTGTGTTTCTGTGCAATATAACATCTCAAAAGCTCCTTCTCATATGTTACAAGAGCTAATAATGTATGCACCAACCATACAACTTGGGACACGTAATAAAATTTTGCAATGGAATATATAGTAAGGTTCATTAACTACTCAACAATTTGATTGTTGAATGCAATCGGGGGATCAAAAAACTCTTCTCCATATACACAAATGACAAGAACTGATATATATGGTATATTATGAAGCCAATGCATCATCCTGCATAGCATTATGAGAACAAAAAACATATTGGTGGATAGAAATGTCTTCGTTTAATGATCTTCAATCTGAATGTACAATGGTCTCCAAATTTAATGCCTTTATTATTGACACATAGTATGATTCGAAAATAAATAAGGACTGGAGATTTTATTATCATACTTGGAAGGATTATCGACTACATAGCTGAATTAGATGACTTGAGTTAGGGTGTGAGCATAGTTCGTAAAACTCGTCAGATTACTGCAGCTGAGTCCTCGAGGCTATAGAACAAACAGTGGAGAGGTGGGTACAATGAGTAAATTTTGGACAAAAAGCATCATTTATAAAATTAACTCGCCGAGTTTTGGAGGAGGTACTCGCCAAAACTCGGTGGTAAGCTCTCCAAAACTCAGTGAGCTGACTCAGGTGACAAAAACTCGGCGAGTACTCTCCAAAAACTTCGAAAAAAACTCTCAAAACTTGTATGAAAGCAAGAATCGGTGGAAAAATACCAAAAAAAAACATTGAATAGCAATTGAGACATGAAATACGCTGGAAGCTACGTCAGGTTTTGGCAAAGGGGTATACTGATTTATTAATCAAAGATGAAGGTTTGAGTATTTTTTAACATCTTGTTTGAGTATTCCCATAGTATTGGCAAGGGATATTGCATTCAGATAGTAGTCATTGCCGAGTTCTTTTTTGGAAGAGGTCTGCCGATGTATTTTCCAAGTGCGAGTATTCCAACTATGGGTGTGAGAGAACGATTGACCCCAACAATTCACGACGACAAATGCCCCCATAACTCAAATTGATTTAACTCATAAATCGAAATACAACCACTATGACATTCCGAACGTTAGGGGTTAAATCAATTCAGTTACATCTCACACACTTGTTGAGACCATAACTTCTCATATAGGCTTAAATTTATGAGTACGTGTTTATTACTGAAATTGCAATGGAAGGATTTAAAGAGCATTACACAATGATAGCCATTAGTGACCATTGGTGGTCATGTGATAGACATGCATGACAAGTACTTGTCAGAAGATATCTGTAATGTCCCCATTGCTTACAACGAGGGCCTAGCGGCCTAATTTGGTTTTGTGCTCTCTCCCTGGTAATATCCCTTTTTAGGGGCTGAACGACGCTGAAGGCTACTGAGAATTAACACATGATTACCACCAATCTGATTTAAATTTATGATTTTGTTGTTGACCATGCAAACTGAACGATTAAATCAGTACGGTAATTACAATGTTGATATTTTATAACAGTTGGAAAGTAGTTACTAACAGCAGAAGCGCAGTGAAGAGAAATAATTCAAAATTGAGGGTTTCCTAAGTTACCCTTGGTGCAATGGGGGGGAAATGAGTGATTCCAGCCTTAGAAATTATATCATATTTATCTGAATATCCCAAGGGGGTCAATTGAGTGTCGTGCCATAGAAGGCCTCTTGTTGCAAAATGACCTCTACCCTAGTCACTCCCCTAGGGAGAGGGCTCCAAAAATATCATAAAATCACCTATTTTGATATTGGAGTAATTGCTTTTTGATCCAACTTTGCAAAGGGTCTTCATGGAGTAGAGATCTTCATATTCACCAAAGCTTCGGAGAGTGAAAGATTCCACACCAAGCCAGCAAGGAAGGTTTCATTCCTCCTTGGATGCCACACAAGAGGGTCCCTAGTTTGTCCTCAAGTGGAATGGTATTAAGCAACCAGCCTAGCAAACTAAGTATGGAAGTGTAAATGCGCCAAAAGATTCAGATCTCAGAGTAATGAGGTTATTCAACCTCTTTTTACCCCTTGCTTGGTGCCAAAGTCCAAATAGATGAGGACCGACTTTCTTAAAGGTTTTATCTACTCATTATCCTGATTTGCAGCAATGTTCTTGTTAGGGTTTCTTAGGTAACACCATTTTCAGACCTGGAGGTTAAGGAGTGAAACACCAAATAAAAACATTAAATGTTATTTCTAAAAAAACAGATTTTAAATGAAGTTCATATTCACTTCCCTTGTGAATTTTTGAAGTATTCTTTCAGCCACGATTTAGAGAGCTGGCTGAAGAAGTCTTCATTCGGCAATTATATATTACTCAGAAAAAGGGTACATTACAGTCCTTCCCGAAATTGCTTGCACCGTAGCAAGCTCAATTTCAAGCTCTGTGTGATTTGCCCAAGTACCATCATACCAAGGTGATCCAGGAACATGTTCAGTTCGCATTCCCATAGTCTAAATCATCGTGCCTATGGTGTCCCCAGATTTCATCCTGAAATCTGAGACTACCCTATCCGAAAAAATTTCGTACTTTTAAAATAATGGGTCGTTTTGTGTTTTTATTGCCAGAAAGTTCTTGTATTGTGTCAAGATATTCCCAAAGAGCCATATTAGCCATTTTCGCCAAATACCCAGATGCCCAAAATTGTTATATTCTGTCGTCGGGATTTGTCTGCGGGAAATTTGTATTTAATTATTTTGAGCCCCGTTTGAGGCAATTTGCGCTCCGGTTTAACTCTGTTGTGATCGTACATATCGTTATTCCTATATACCAGTAGGGTTTTAACCAGGAATGCAGTTTTGGACTTTATTTGTGACTTCTGGCAACGTTTTGTGTTTTTCCCGTTTTCGTTTTCTGTGAAATTTCTCTGGATCAATTCCTTTGCCGGTTTGGCCTGATTCTTGGCCCTGGAGTAGCTGGAGATCACATACGCACGTTGTGCCAGAAGGAAGTCGCCATCGGAGGTCTAGTTCTCTGGGAAAAGACGAAGTCGTGCACCAAAAAGCCTCTTTTGGGCTGGCCGCATTTTTGGAAAAAGAAGAATTGAAGTGGATCATGGGAAAATTAGAAGCAGCAGGCAGGTGGGAATTTTGTACTTGCCTAGCAGGGTACTTTTTCCCATGGAAGCAACGCCACTTAAGTGACAATGGGAAAATTAGAGGCAGCAGGCAGGCGGGAATTTCTTACCTGCCTTGCAGGGTAAAAATTCCCATTGTGGAATAAAAAAAAATCAAGTGAATTAAGTGAATCATGGGATTTTCATTGCTGCCTTGCAGGGTAAATAATCCCATTATGAAAGTCAAATGACTTAAGTGAATCATGGGATTTTCAGGGCTGCCTTGCAGGGTAAATAATCCCACTGTCATGTGTTTCTTAAAAATAGAATTCCTTATGCCAAAAAGTGCGACCCCTTTGGGGAAGGAAAGGCAAGCCTTTAAATTAATTAATTAAATTAATTATTCACCCAATTTTGGCGCCCAGGCTTGTGGAAAATTCAACAGAGGGTAAAGGACAAAATGTGGTTGAAAATAGACTATTCTAAAATTAAATAAATAATATTTATTTAATGCAGCCCCTTTATGTCAAAAAGTGCGCCCCTTTTGGGAGAGAAATAATACTTTTTAAAGTATTAAATGATTAAATTAATTCCTATTTTCAGTGGCTAAGGTCAAAGCATACTGTGAGGCTTGAGTTAACTGGAAGCAGAAGTCTAAAATTAAATAAATTTAATTTATTTAATGGCAGCCATAAGCATGCACAAAATAGGCACCCCATTTGAAGAGTGAAGCTTATTAATTAATTAATTAATTGCCAGTAATAGCAAAGGCATTAATTAATTATAGAATCACAAGGATTATATAAGCAGGGGCTGCCATAAGGATGAATTAATTAATTCACAAGCAAAGAAGTGTAGCCCAGAGGAAAAGTGTGCCCCATTTGAAGAGATTATTTTTGCTCAAAAGAAGGTGAAATTAATGCTAAAAACTTCCAATTTTGGCGCATAGGTTGAAGGAAGTTGGTTTGTGTTTGGATAATTATTTGCATAAGTGATACAGGTGCTCAGGTGAAGTTGGTAAAATTCATGCTCGCTTTGCATGCAAATAAAACATCAATTTTTGGGGCAGCAGGCTTGAATTATGCAAATTTTTATGATTAAAATCCACTGTTCATGTTCCGGTTGCCATCTTTGTCTGAATTAATTGCAGGAATTCGTTACAGGTGCTTTACAAAAGAAAATGAGCTTTAATCAATGTCCAATACATTGAATATATCCTCCGAATCTGAAGAATTATCCAGATCTGCACCAATTTTGAAGAATTCAGGCTGAATAAGAAGAAAAAGAATTGTTCAGACAAAGATAGACAAAGCCATGGCACAGAGGGATGAAAAAGAAAGCACAACGGAGTCATGCATCACTTCCAAATTTGCAGACATAGGAGACACAGATCTAGGTCCGGAACCTCTTTCCGAATTGATTGATAGATCCAGAGCAGGAAAGACTTCACTCATGTGTGCAGTTAAAAGCAGTGGAATTATTCGAGCTGCAGTCTTTCCATACACAACCCAATTGCGAGAGTTCGTTATGGAGTGTGCTAGGTCTTACCATCCTTCATCCAGATCAATGCGAGATGCTACGGGGAAAACAATAATTCGGTTGGACGCAGAGTTCATCAATTATTGCTTGAAGATTCTGGCTCGAAAGGTGGTGACTTCCATTAGCATTCATGATGCCGACAGCAGGTGGGAGAAGCATAGAGTTGACTGCGTGAACATAATGAACAACAGATACATGAAGAAGCCCAGATCTCCTTCTAAGTTCCCAAGAACTCTTCCGCGGTCCAATCTGGTACAGGAGGTAGATGATATTGCCAAATTGTTATGCAACATAAATGGTGAGGTGAACGCTCACACTTTCCGTACATGGATGTATGCTTTCATCAGGACCATTGAAGTCAACAAGGTTGATTCCATAATCAATTGGTCGGAAATTCATTAGTGACAATATTGGTGAGCAACTCCGAAACGTGAAGCGTACTTTCAGCTTCAAAATGACTTCTTATTTGGTATATGCAGCAACTTCACAAGGCATCTTCTCCAAGCTGGATAGATGTGGTGTTCTTTCTAAGGATCCCATTTTCGAGTGCTACCCATAGCTTACTGTACCTGCGTGCAAGAAAGATTTCAAAGTGGTCAATGATGGATTCTTCTACGAATTCATTTGTAGGCTAGACAAGGACCTAAAGGCCAACAGGGTGAGCAAGGAAGCGTGGGAAGCTGTATCCAGAATTGACAGTCTATTCATTCAGTTTGCAGATTTCACATACCTCAGGGTTACTGGCTTTTCTGGAGAACCGGTTAAGCTGCCCAGATATCCGAATGATAGATTGGTCACCTTGGAGCTGAGCAGACAACTTGTGGAGATACACGACCTTCAGTCGAAACGACACAAGTCTATGGGCTTCTTCCCAATCACTGTGGGACATTATAGCTGCCAGAGCATTCATAAGGCCCGAGGATTGGAAGTGGAAATGTTATCCGAGTATGAGCAAGAGTTCTTCCTGGCACGACTGAACTTTGATCCATTTGGAGTAGCCAGGAAGACGATCTCCCAAGAGTACGCACATGTGCCTTCATTAGAGGATTTCTGGATGAAGTGCAAAAGTGAGTACGAGGTTAGAAAGAAGGATTTCAGCAGGCTATCAGCACGACAAGTGTACGACTTTGGATTAACACGGATACCTGCGGATCTTAGAGATGATGGGAATGTGTTACTTGACACTTACCATCAAATGGGAGGAGATAGAGCCGTACTTTAGGATAACGTAGGGGGCTGCCATACGATTGAGGAAAGGTCTGGCGCTGTTCTGGTGAATACTTCAAACTGGTTGCTGATGAAGGGATACTGCCTTGATGAAGCATTGATGAATCAAGTCACGGGTAACTTCGGCACAGGAGATTCCCTCAAGAGGAAGCACGGAGGAGAAAGCAGTAGAAGGTTCGAGAAGATGAAAGTGCACAGAAGATCTCAATCAAAGGAGAAGATCACTTCCACGGCTATGAATTTAGTTCTGGCTTCTCCAGCATCTAGTACTTCACCAACTGTTGCACCTCAGCAGGACACTTCCATGCCTCCACTGAATCCGGCAACATTCATCTTCTCTCCTCAGCCACTCCATTCAGCACCTGTTCCAGAAGAGACGTTGAAGCTGCAGATGGCAGAGTTCGAAAGAGCTTTATCCTTGGATGATTCAGAAGATGGCAGCCATAACACTGTAGCAGTTTCTGATGGAGAGGAAACAGAGCGGGAGATAGTAGTGCACTCATCAACTTCTCATTCTCTGAGAAGTAACTTCTCAGAATGGTTGGCTTCGCAGTTGGTTCTAGAAGCTAGAGTGGAAATGAACTTGGAGGAACACGACTTGCAGCTACTCCAGAGTCTAGGTAGAAAAGACAGAAAGTTGCTACCTTGAAGTTGCTAAGGTAACTTCAAGGTTGATCATTGAGAAGAGTGGTTGGCTTCGCAGTTGGTTCTAGAAACAGAAAATGTTTGCAGCTGAGATGTCAAAGTTGCTAAGGTAACCGGTTGATGAGGAAGGCTGAGAAGTTCCGGCGGAAGGAGGATGAGCTCACGGCAGAAGATGTAACAGTAACCAGAGTACCATCGGTCAAGCCACCACAGAAGGATTGAAGCAGGATACACAGACATTGATAGATGCTCTATTCCTTAGGCTTGACAGAGAAAAGACGGAGAAAGACGAGCTTCAGAAGCAAATATCTCAATTGTGCGAAATCATAGCCAAGGTTTCTAAATCTTCCACTCAACCCATTTCAGAGTAGGTGAGTGATCATCTTATGCAGGAGATGGAGGATGCAAGCAATCAGGTGAAAGCTATTGACGAATGGAAGAATCTGATTATTCGTCAAGCTTCTGTACAACTTGGAGAGGTGCCAGCCCGCCTGAAGGTTATGAATGATGCAGCAAATCAGCTGAAGCAACTGGTGAAGAGCATAGTAGATATGAACACAGTTGCTGAGAGTAACCTAAGTACTTTGGCCGAAATCAACAAGCTGTCGGGAGAAGTATTGGTTGCAGAGCAGATTGTACCGGACGGATCAGTTGAGAAGGGGAAGCAGCTGGAGTTTGCAGTATCTTTCCGTTTGGAGATCTGCAGAGTTTTGCTGAAGAGGATGCAGGCACTTGAGAGTAAGACATCGTCTTTACCAGACAATATCATTGCTTTCACTGAGGAGGAAGTGGTCGGAAATGTTACTTCATATGTACGGATCATTCCTAGCAGAGTGCCTAATTCCCTGGAAGGGTCTCTTCTGATGGTACATGGAAGAATTGATAGAAGTTACTAAGCCTTTCATGATGAATTCCATTAGCAGACTGGTGGCACTGCAGGTGGATATTGTGAGGTTTGGGCTGAGCTTGGAGGATGTGGAAGCGTGTATCAAGGTGTTGAACGAAGGGTTGCTGTAGTTCATGACAGAAAAGGAAGCGGTTGCTAAAACAGATGGGAAGATGTTGAATTACATGTTCGACAAGTATATCCAGTATCAAAACAAAAAGAAGACATAAATGTTACAACTGACTTGACTTCTTCTTCTATTTTCCACGTTCCCGGATGAAATTGTAAAACTTTAAAGTTATTGGTTTTGAAACCATTACTTAAAGTTATGTGGAACAATTCTATTAGTTAAGTGATACATGTGTCACTTAAGGAGAAGTTAGTGGAGGATGATTGCCAAATGTCATCTTTACTTGTTTATGTTTCAGTTCAGTCGAGTTTCCCATTTGTACTTTCCCTTCTACATTCTATAAGTAGAAGAAGAACCTCTGGGTTAATGATCAGAATTTGTAAGCAACATTCTTGTGTTCCAGACTTTGTGCTGAAACCCCTGATAGCCACTTGAAGCAAAGGAATATAAAGGAGCAAGTTTCCGGAGAACTTTGTGTCACGGTGCAATTTGTTTCTAGCTTTCTATCTTAGATATTCTAATAGACTTTGTGTTATTTTAGATCTAGATCTGAAGTGCCTTTGCTTATAATTTTGTGCGTTGATATCTATTGGTTTCTTCTATGTGCATGCAATCAACTCTGTTATCTATTGATTGGGATGCACATCTTCCCATTTCTTCCCTGTGTTTTACTATTTTCTTCCTTTATAAATATTTCCTTTCTTAAACAGCTGCTTACTTGCTGCAGAACTGTACAGCTATGGTTCATGAGTTGAATAGTTAAAGTAAAACCCCGTATAGATACTAACATATTTTAATTGACAAATCTGACACGGGAGCCTCACCGGTAAATGAGGGAGATTTATCTCATGGCTGCCTAGGTTTTATGCTATGCAGAAAATCTAGCCAACATTCCAGAAATTTCAGAATATCATTTGCTGCAAATTTTTATTAAATTTTGTCAAATTTCAAGATTATGCCACAAGGAATATTTCATTACTCAAAGCAATGTGAGGATTTAAGGCCCTACACAAGGATAGGCAAGTGACCTTGGTAGTCAAGGAAGACATTATGAAAGTATTTGCAAGCTATCAATAGATTATGAGAATATGATTTGGATGATACACTGCTGCATAACAAAATTTTTAGCTATAACAACAATGGATGATTGAGGGGTGTGTTAGAACTTGGACTCTTTTTAGTGGTGGACTATTGATGGCGTAGAAGCACTTTTGTCTTGTATTATTTTACAAACGACGAGCTCTTCACAATAGAGAGGAACATAAGCAGCTGTTGCTTTATTCACTCAGTTGAGTGCAACAAGTTGTGATAGAAGAGGGAAGAGGGTCATGTCTATTTGCATCCCAATCTTCAATTTGTGTCTCTCAAGAATGAAGAATATTCTGAATGGCCTACAAAATAATGGGATGCAGATCTTGAAAACGCTGACTGCACAATTTTTTGACTGCTTTAGATCTGGGAGGAAAGCAAGGATTGTCATCTTCTATGCACACATCTATTGTTGGAGTTGAGTCTTCCTCATGATTCACAAGGCTACATAATGTTCATTTTGGTATCCTCAGAGAAAAGTGTCCTCAAGTAGATCATAGATAATTTTGTATTTTGGCATGTAAAGCCATATCTATAAAGACTAATTACAAACATTTCACATGAAATGCTGTATGAGAATTAATAAATAAATCTTAAAATTGCTAATTGGTTGGTTGTTATTTTTCATCCATAATTGTGTAATTTATATGATTATTTTTATTTAAAACAACTCTGTTTCCTTGCTTCCCATATTTCAGTTTTTGCATTTTCGATGGTCTTAATTTTTGAAACCATATATGTTTCCAAGTTTCAAATAACTTATATAATGATCCTGAATGAGTATCTGAGAAGAGTTGAATTTTAAAAGGGCACGTAATGACGTCGACGCCAATATGTTATACTACATACATTGATGAGCTAGAAAGAAAGAGAAAAATTATATTAATGTCCATGCGTGATGAAAGAAGAAAATTGTGAATACATATGTTTAAAATAGAAATATACCAAGGGAAAAAAATATCCTAGGAGCTGAAAAGTGACCAAGAAAAAAATGTTAAAATAATATTATAATGAAAGAAAAATTAGAGAATATAAACCCTAGCTATAATGTGAAGTACAATTATAAATAGCCATGTTAGGGGGATGAGCACTCAAAGGAGTAAAAGTGGGCCAATTCTGAAGCTGAGGACCGGGCACAGAAACTAGTGTTGTCACATGTCTATATCGACGCCCAAAGTGGAAGAAGAAGAATTGGAAACATCAATAGAAGAAGAACAACCATGCCATCATCTGCCACCGCAAAAGGACCAATCAAGATGTGATATTTTCATATGAGATTGCCCTTGACTAAAGGGCCAAGTTGACAATCATAGGAAGCAATATACTTTCACTAGAACCTCTCCAAAGACCCAAGATTGACAAGTCTTTAGAGGTGGAAGAAATACTGGTGATGCTAGCCTATCCCTGTGCCCTAGGATGCTGGGAAGAAAATCTAGAAGGCCCATGATGCTGAGTAGAAGTATATCTTTAGAGCAGTACACAGAGGAAAACCATGTCACCATTTCCTCACGAGTTGTGTGGACCAAAAAATGCCAAGGGATGTCACGATAGGAAGATAGATTCGCTGACTTTGTAGATCATGCGGAAAACGTTTTTCTTTGGAGGTTATTTTCATTGTGCTCTTTGCAGGTTGTATCCTAGTGATTTCATGTACTGTTTCAGGTCTTCACTGAAAACTTGGTACCTTGGCCACATCTTGTGATACATATGGCCTAGAAGTTAATTTGGGGAAAACAATAATGGCGGCTTTGATGTTTAGTGGATTATGTAAGGGATTCACAACTCTTAATACACAAGAGAATGGTTTGGGATTGCATTTGGCAATATTAGGAAAAAAGCTTCCGGTTTTTCACATTTCTGTGTTGCTGAAACAATTGTTTGGATACATGATATGGGGGACTAGGATACCATACTAGATGGTCACATATTAAAGGAATTTTGGTCTCGATAATAATTAAGAATTTAAGACCACAAATTGCAAAATGATAATGATGCTTTAAGAACTCCAGTGCATGCCAATTCAGATACACTAGACAATGTGGGTGTCCTCATGTAGCTATAGAATCATCTATATAACTATCAAACCAGGTTTTCAACTACATTATAGATCAGAGCTGGATGTGGAGAACCTCCCACCTGCCACGTTCTCTAGCAACATCCCAAACACATCAGAGAAAGAAAGAAGTTATATTAATGTCTGAAAATGGCCAAAGTAAGTCAATGGGGCTCAAAAGTATAACCAGTTACAATAAGGGTAGTGACAAAAAAGATCTATAGTGCATACTTGAAAATTTGGATCAAATTCCACGAGTCCTTGTCAACATAGATTCCTCATTACAAATTCTGTCTCCAGATATAAAATGGACTCATCAGCACTCCAAGATACATTGGGCTATCAAATAAATTAAGGCTCCATCTAGGTTAGTTATGATTTTTCTGTAATGAGCATTTTATAGTCGCAAAGCATTATCTTCCTTGACTGATTTGGATGCTGGGAGACAGCCTGGGAGCAACACTCTATTTTGTTGGAATTGAGATATGCTAGTGAACATTTGTATGGAGACACGTAAAAAAGATATTGAACTGGAAAAAAAACTTTATTAATCTGTGCATTTTGTACATGGTATACTCTCAAGAGAGATTTATAATTGTCTATCTTCCACTAGCTACATTTATTAACCCTCTATCTAGATATGTATACATTTGCGAAGTCTAAAGAACTGTTATGGAAGAGAAACAGTTCATCTACCACGTGCAAGTCTTCACCTTTTGTTGGCTGGGCTGAGCGCCGCATCAAACCTGGGCCGTGCCCACAGGGGTGCTACCTCAGGACGTCATGAGGGGAACTCCTCAAGTCATATGGAGGCTATTCCTCTTTAAGGACGAAAGCAACAACATTGTTGGCACTCGACGGCACCACACATTGTGAGGTGACCTTAGTAGTTTGGACTCTAGGTGGTTGGACTTTGACAAAGCCAATCATGAAGACTGTAAGGTTTGGTGCACACTTGGATATCATGTTCGATATTCCCATATTTCTGTATGCCATTGGAAACATGTGTGTGGCATCTAGTGGAAATGGATTAATAATCTTGTAGATACCGTGGACCTCGGGGGGTATTTCAAAAGTAGCAGACCATAGATCATGAACCAACATTATTGCAGGCCACGAGAATGGGCTTACTGGTATCACCACAACTGTATTTAGAGAATCTACTTGGAGCGTTGATATTAGCCAATATGCCATATTAGCTATATATATTAGAAATGGAATGCTACAACATATCAAAATGCCCATCCAATTATTAGATCTATGGAATATATTATTGCTTGTTCACAAACTTAAAGTAGTTTCTATCTATAGTGTTATGCTATGAGGACATAAAGATGCACGGCTCTCTTCACCTAGGCGTTGACTTACTATGGAGAAGCCTTCTCAATAGGGGATTACTCAAAGGTCTCACAACCAACTCATTACATCTTCTTTCAACCTTCAGGAGATTCAAGCTGCAATGAATTTTGTCACACTTGATACATCCAACAGTGAATTATATTTCTGGTATAGCTCAACAATTACCATTTCTGCATTCTTCTCGGCCTTGGATGCTATGAGTGTAGTATTGGTGTTGCTTGGCTTTTTTTCTGTCACTTATCTTCATCTCTATGGTTTCGATATTTATGGACTGCAAAGAGATTTTGGAGTTACCCAAACTTTCTCCTTTGGTTTACTTATTTATTGTTTTTAAATGTATCATTTATAATTATTTGATGCAAACAAAAAAAGGGGGTAGAATGGAGGACAACCTTGACTCTGCGCAGCATGAAGTTATGCTCACACAAATACACACTTGCTCATACATCATGTACATGTCTTGACACAAAGCACCTTCTATATTATCATTCAAATGAAAAAATAACTATGGTTTTTACAATGCACACATACTACTCACGTGCCTTTCAAGCTTATTCAAGCATAAATATGAATACAACTCACTTGCATACAATCTCTCATGGACTGGTTCCCTCCCTCTACTCTGTTTTGGGAGAACTCTTTTTTTTTTCCTTGTGTTTTCACCCCTAAAAGAAAAAAAACTCTCCCTCCCAAATCAAATCTTTCTCTAACTTGCTGTGATTCTTGGAGTGCATCTCTCCCTTTATTTGCGTCTTGGAAACGTTCAAGAATCAACAGTTCATCATTCTAGGCCATTCCTTCATTTTTACAATTCACATGGGCGATACTGCCACTTTGTGCAGTCTGGCAGTTGCAAAACCTCCACTCAAGCTTGCAAAACCACTGGGTGGTTATCCAACTACCATTTGGCATTTTAGCTTGCAAAACCGCCACTCAGTGCAGACTGATGGTTTTGTCATTGTGCGCAGTCTGCCAACTTCCAGAGGCCATAAATTTTGTATACAAACTCAAAATGAGATGATTTCATATTTAAGAGTACATAATTTTTCAAGGGGAATCGAAATATACAATAAAATTTAGGTTGAGGGAGGTCCTTGATGCTGTTTTTACCTATGCCCCAAAACCTATTCGCTTTAGGCTTTAGCCCTTCAATAGGCACAACTTTTGCGTAGATTGTACGCTGATTGAGGCACTCAATTGATTCATTGGGTATCGTGTAGCTTCTTGAAAATGAATCCCTCTCAAATGTACTTTATGCAACTGAAATGCTGGAGTCCTGATGCTTCCTACTATCAACTTCTCCATGCCAAATGCCAAAGAACAAAACTATGAAAACACACAACTACCATAGTTTTGGACGATAAGAGAGTGCCCTTCACCATGGATGCTCCTATATTAGATACCCAAGGTAGCGAAAATGTCCATGAGCTCCTATTCATGAACCTGTCATGAGCTCCTTTATGGTTTTTCCACGTTTTGCAACTTCAAATGCAATCATCCAAGTTGCATCTTCAGCTGCTCTATCTTTCCATTTGACCAAGTACTCATAGTACTCACAACCTCTTGTCTTCTTGCCAATCCATATGTCCAAATGTAATGTCCCAATGGGAGATATTCTAACCAAAAGGGAACACTTGAAAATTCTGATTTATTACAGCAGGCTGGAAATGAAGGTATTAGGACAACAATTTATATTTTCTTTCACAAAACAGAGATCTGAAATAAGTCCTAGGTAGAGCGAACTGTTATGGAGAAGTAGAGAGAACTGTTATGGAGAAAAAGAGCCACAAAATAACTCAAATTTGATCTCAAAATGCCTAATCTTATGCCAAAAATATTGATAATAATTTATGAATGCAAAAACACCAAAATACTGAATTTGAGGGACCAAAACAAGAGCTGGAAATTTTTATGTCTGCAGAAGGACAACTTAGAATAATGGCCGGAAAGAAGTGATGCCAAGCCCAAATTCACTGAAACCAAGCTGAATATGGCCTCCAAAATTATGATAAGGCAAATGGTATTGAGATTTGGAACATCCGTGCCCTAGAATGCACCAAAATTCACCCACTAAGGGGCCGCTACCATAGAAAAGAGCTGGAAATGGAGGTAGAAATCCTCAATAACAACCTTGCCTTCAAACCCTAGCTGAAAGTGCTGTAATTCTGCAATACTGAGAATCAAATCACTGCTGGAAATCTGAAAACACTCTTTAAAGCTCAATAGAAACCTATGAAATGGAGGATTTTCACAAAGGATGAAGAGTTTTTGTTCTTCACTTTAGCAAGAGAGCGTTTGCATCCTTTAATGCAACTGCCCAAAGGGTTTTCGTCCTTTAGTGGAGGAATGGAATAGCATAGCCCAAAACCAAGCAATTGATAAAAAAAATAGCTAATAGATGATCTCCCAAGTGTGGCGACTTGCTTTTATGCTTGGAAGGGGCACAAATCTCAACACAAGAGGCCCAAATGGTTCGCCCCACTTTGGAAGGAATTACTTTATATTTAATATTTTATTTCCCCCCTTTTCTCCTTCATGTGGTTCGTTTTTTCTCCTTGGGGAATAAAATAAAAACAAAGTGTTATTAGATTATAATAAAAATCACTATGCACTAAAATTAGATTATTAGGATTAGTTTCCCTTATTCTCCACCCCGTAGCCGACGGGAAACCAATAATAAGCTAATGGTCTTCAAACCTGTTAGTTTTGAGAAGGGGATATTACACCAAAATGTCTTCCATTTCCTCTCTTCCTTTTGTGGGAACTGTTCTTTCTAGTCAATGGCTGAAAAATGCATGCTTTCTTTCACCTCACTTGTTTGCTTTTCCGCATATGGGTATAAATGAGCTACATTGAAGATAGATTAAATACCTACTCCATCCAACAACTCAATCTCATAAGCATTGGCTAGGAACTTTTTCAAAATCTTACCAGGACCAATTTTCTTCCATTTGAGCTTGTTATACTCACCCTTGGGAAACTTATCCTTATGCAAATGCACCAACGCCAAGTCCCCAACCTCAAAATTCAGCTCTCATCTAATCAGCATGCTGCTTGTATTTCTAGCACTCTCTTCCAACCTTCTTTTCACTTCCATATGCACATCGTGCATAGCTAGTGTGTATTCTTCACCTTCAGCACTCCTCATATCAGCAATACTTCTCAATTCATACACACCTCTAGGGCTGCTCCCATACACAATCTGAAAAGGACTCATACCTGTACTTTTATTGACTGAATCATTATATGCAAATTCAACTTGGGCTAGCACCAAGTCCCATTGTTTGGGTTTGTCACCAACCAAACATCTCAGAAAATTACTAAGACTACGATTCACAACTTCTGTTTGCCCATCCGTTTGAGGGTGATAGGCTGAACTGAAGTCCAGTCTTGTACCCAACTTTGGCCATAACATCCTCCAGAAGTCCCCAACAAACTTTGCCTCCATATCTGATACAATACTTCTTGGCAACTCATGCAATCTCACCACTTCTTTGAAGAACAAATTAGCAATATTGGTGGCATCACTAGTCTTCCCGCATGCTATAAAGTGAGCCATATTTGAAAATCTATCAACAACAACAGAAATGGAGTCATTACCTCGTTGCGTTCTTGGCATTTCAAGAACAAAATCCATGCTCGAGGCATCCCACAGTCTATCTTTTATAGGCAAGGTCTGATATAATCCAGTACTCTGACTTTTGCCTTTAGCATGTTGGCAAACTCTACACCTTTGCACAAACTTCTTCACGTACGTACTCATACGTGGCTTATAATATTTGTCTATTAGCTGTGCCAAAGTCTTATCATACCCAAAATGACCAAGAAGACCTTTGTTGTGCTTTTCCTCCAATAGGTTTTCTCTCATGGAACCTTGAGGTATGCACAATCTCCTTTCTTTAAACAACCACCCATCTTGAATCATATAATCTAGCCATGGAGTTCTATCCGTATTCGTTGGACTCATTCATGCTGTTCATGCATCCCAGAAATCCAAGTCCTCGTTTAAATCATTCATTGAATCAAACCCAATGACCTCTATCTTGAGCTCATTCACAACAAGAGCTTGCCCACTCAAGGCATCAACAACTTTATTGGACTTCCCCTCTTCTATGTTTCAAAATGAAAGAATTACTTTGAAGAATCTCCACGCATTTCATATGCCTTTGCTTTAACTCACCATGGCTGGTTATGAATTGCAAGGCTTGATTATCTATGTATAAAATGAATTCTTTTGGCAACAAGTAGTGCTGCTACTTCCTGAGAACTTGTACCATTGCATGGTGTTCTTGGTCATAGACTGAATACTTTCTCTTAGCTTCTTTAAATTTTTCACTAAAATAAGCAATGGGCTTAACTTCTTGAATTAGTGCTGCTCCTATGGCTGTCATGCTTGCATCACAGTGCACTTGAAACACTTTTCCAAAATCTGACAAGGCTAGCACTGGCTGTTCTGTCACATTTTTCTTGAAAAGCTGAAAGCTATTCTCTGCTGCAACTGTCCATTAAAACTTTTTCTTGTCTCCGTTCATTGTCTCTGTATTAGGTGCACATATGCCACTAAAATTCTTGACGAACTTTCTATAAAAACTTGCCAACTCATGAAAACTTCCTACCTCAAACATAGTCTTTGGTGAAGGCTACTCCACGATTATTTTCTTTTTTCTGGGGTCCATTTTAAACCCATCCTTTTAAATCACAAATCCCAAATATACCAACTCCTCTTGCATGAAGCTACACTTCTTTAAATTCACCAGCAACGTTTCTTCTTTCAACTTATCCAAAACCAATCTCAAATGCTTCAAATACTCTTCTCTAAAATGACTGAAAATTAAAATGTCATCCAAATAAACAATAACAAACTTAGCCATGAATGGCTTCAATACTTCATTCACGAGTCTCACGAATGTCCTTGGGGCATTTGACAAACTGAATGACATGACCAATCATTCATACAATCCGTCATTTGTCTTGAATGTGGTCTTCCACTCATCACCTTACCATATTCGAATTCGGGGATAGCTGCTCTTCAAATCTATCATTGAGAAGTACTTGGCTCCACTCAAACAGTCCATTAAATCATCCGTTCTTGGCAATGGAAACTGGTACTTAATGGTGATCTTGTTTATTGCATGTGAATCTCTACACATCCTCCACTCTCCATCTTTCTTGGGTGCTAACATGGCTAGTACTGCACATGGGATCAAATTCCACCATATTAAACCCTTTTCCTACAACTCTTGCACTTGCCTCTCTATCTCTTCATTCTCCATTGGAGTGAATCTATAAGCTCCCTTGTTTAGTAAACTTGCTCCTGGCAGTAGATCCATATGATGACTAATGCTCCTCATGGGTGGTAGTCCCTCGAGTAATTCACTTGACACGATATCAACATATTCTTCCAACAAATTCCGAATATCAATAGGAAGATCATGTACCTTAGTGGCCGTCACAACTTGCATAGGCTTTGAAACTAGAGCAAAGTATGTCTCTTCCTTCTTTTCCACCTTTAAAAGTTCCTTACCGGAAACCAACGTTACTTTGGGACTGCTATCCTCCTCACCTCCTCTATCTTTCAATGGGCTTAATTTGAACCACTTTCCATTTTTCACAATGTTGTAGGTGTTCGCTCTTCCATCATGCACGAATCTTCTATCAAACTGCGATGGCCTTCCCAACAACACATGACACACATCCATGAGCATAATATCACATAATACACCATCCTTATATGAAACAATTTGAAAATTTACCATACATTGCTCATTCACCAACACTTGATGACCCTTAAGCATCCATGAAACCTTGTATGGAGTCGAATGCACCAACCTTTTCAGCCCAAGTTTTTCCACCATTTTCTAAGACCAAATTATCCTTGCTACCACTATCAATAATTACCTTGCAACACTTTCCTCTTTCTCTTGCCTTGCAAATAATTCGGAATACTCTTTTCCTTTGCGTTGGTTTTTTCACCTCCTTGGATGGTTTCGACAACACTCTTGTCACTAATAGAGCCTCCCCTTGTTTTGGCTCTTCTATTTGTATTGGAGATCTAACACTCTTCGTCACCATGAGCAATAAGGTTGCTTGCTTCCACTCTTCTCTCACTGTTATGAGGTTCTTATGGATATTCAAAAGCCCTCTGTTCAACATATTTATTGCATTTCAAGAACCTACCCACAAAGCCTCTACCTCGTCCTCTTCCAGAGGATCCTCCCCCTCTAGGAGAATAGCCTCTTGCACTCGAATTTTGATTTTGAGAGCTGCTTGCTTCTCCATGATTTTGTCATCCTCTTCCACCACTACCTTGTTCTTTTCCTCTTGCTGATGTCCCTCTACCTTTAGAGTTCATTTGTTTCCTTCTTTACAACTTCTCTTACGCATTCAATGCACATTGATAGGCTTCTTCCACGGTTCTCAGATTCAACAAAACGGTTTTACCTTGAATTGCAATACGTGTATACACCTTATTTTTTACGCTTGCTGACCTTTTCTCTTGTGTAGGGGCTGTTGATGCCTTTTCCTCTTGGTTGTGTGCCTCGAGGGACCTGCCAAGATTGGGGTGTAGTTAGACATAATCACATGGGCTAGACCACAACATTCGAGAGATGTCGCTATTATGTCATAATTCCCTTACCCTTTCCTTGTTTTCTCCCTTTGTTTTCCACCTCTTGACCTTAGGTTTCCCTCAAGGCCAATGCCATTGGCCATGGGTGAGCGCGTCAGGTATATATTCTTGACCACAATTGTTGTTTTGTATCAATCAATCACTAATTCATTCCAAAATATTGCACTTGCTTGCACATTAGACACTTGAGCATATTTTCACACCTTGTTGTTAGACTTGAGGTATTGGAACTTGCCCTTTTGCATTTGGGTCACCATAGTGAGCTGGGACTGGAGGTCTTCTTGAGCTTTCCCTTTCTCCACCCATAACGATTCTCTCGGTGTTGTTGTCTCTAGTGAGGATCATGCATCAACAACCACGCCGCATGTGAGTATTTCTATCTCTTCTTTGTCCTTTGTTGATTGTTTGTTGTTGTATAGATGGTTGGTCATTCATTGCCATAGATTAGGGTAAACGTATGTTTGCTTTGATCTATTGCTTTGTCTTATTATGTTATGCTCCTTAGTTTTATCCATCTTTTGATTTGCTCTTATTTTGAATCCTACTAGGATACCTCTCTTTACCTTAGGTATAGGCCATGGAAACTTATAGCTACCTTAGGGTTAGGGCTACTATTCTCTAGAATTATGACATTAGCGCTCCTTGAGCACCTTTGGTATCTACATCTTGTGTGCAAACCTAGAGTTGATCCCCAACATTTGAAATCCCAAGCGGGGATCCAACTTAGCCTGTCATACAAGATCCAGCCCATTCACATATCTTGCTCCTTTTTTATGATCATCCTTAGCTTGCCCAACTCTTATATTGATACTATAGTACTCCTCGGTGTAGTTTTTGATGCTCATCTCCTTTTGTATCAAGTTCTGCAATTTCCTAAACAAGCTCATTATAATGTCCCTTTTAGGGCTGAAAACGGACAAAAGGGGTTTACTGGCTATCTGCAATAGATCTGATATGAAAACACCCTCAAGCACACACAACAAACTGAAAATAGCTGAGAATATCTTAGAATGATTAACCAATACAAAATCTGCAGTCTCCTAGGGCAGCGAACTACCTCTGAGATTTGAATCCACTATTTAGCATGCAAATCAATGTAGAATACCACAAAATAATGTATCTAGCCACGACAATATTTATACATCACAAATACATCAAAAGATTGAAGAAATATTTGATCATCACAACTGGAATTAAATATTTATAACAGCAATAGTCCAGCCAAACTGAGGGCTAGGAAAAATAGCTAATCCTCACCAAAATTCTTCAAAGTTCAGATTACGGCCTCATAAATTATGCCGAAAAAGAATATCAAACCAAAGTAGTGAAATCAGCCCTACAACATATCAAACCCTCCACCCATGCAAGTCGCCTAGGGTAAGAAGGGGAAAAAACCAACAATAAACCACCTTGAAGTACTTTGGAAACCCCCCATATGGGATTCCCCTCAAGCTTGAGGAGTGTTCGTTCCTCAATGTTTCAACAATGGAGGTTTTCGTCCCTAAAGTCAAGCCACACTAAAGGTTTCATCTTTAGTGGAGAGTAGGGCAGATTGCGCACGAACAAAAGGTATCAATTCTTAAATTAAACATGCATAACCTTTTCAAATGATCCTTCATGTCTTTATATATCCTCAAGTGGCCCGAACATCAAAATAGAAGCCCAAAGCATAGGCCGACCTTCAAGTAGTTTTTTTTCTTCATTATTGTCTATGTAGGCTCTCCCATCAAGGCCGGCCCATAAGGATTAAAAGTCTTTGAACCAAATAAGAGGCCTTCATGCCCAACTTGCCATTAAAAGTATTTAAAAATACTTTTATGCCATTACATCAAGTAGAATTCATCATCCATTGAGCCAATATCGACTCAAACAAAGACATAATGGGAAGTAGAAGAAATATGAATGCAATACTCATTATGTCCCATTTAGGGGACATTACACTCATTTGATAATAAGAAAGAACAAATTTAACCTTCAGTTACCATCCTATCCCAAGACTTGATCTTCTCCTTACCTTTCCTTTGTCTCTTGGTTTGCATATGATCCCAGCGTATGGATGCCTGGTCCTTCAACTTTGTGCAAGCAAACTTTACCCTCTTGGGATCCACCATTGACTTATAGTTAAAAGTACTTCTCCATCTTTGTGATCCAATCTACAAGCTCTTCAGGGTTCAAACTTCCATTGTAGCATGGTGTATCTAGTTTTGGATTAGTAACAAGCTTTGCAAGAACTGTGAGAAATCTGGTCTCAGCTTCATCCTCTAGGTCTTCTACTCCAAGCTCTTGAGTATCCACCTCTTCATCATCACTCACATCTTCAACATGAGTTCCCCTTTTTTGTGCTATCTCCATGGCATCCAACCTTTCTTGGATCCGTCTCATCATCTCTGCCAAGTCTACAACTTAGGGTCCCCTCGGTCTTTTGTAATGTCCCTTTTAAAATAAAACAATAGTCTATGCAAATTATTAGGGACAACTGTAACAATCACAAGTATGCATTGACATTCACAAACATGAACCATTCACTGGCAATTCCACAAATAGTTGGCGTACATGCACTATTGTTGTGCTCAAGACAAAATGAAAGCTATTACACCCTTACACCATAACATTGAACATAAGCCAAACTGTCATTATTGAATGCTCGACAACAACATTAAATATTCAAATTAAATCTTTTATATCAAATGGGCAACAACAGTTCTGCAAACCCATTTTTGCATATAATATTAAAAAATATATGACAAATTGTGGTTCATTTATTATTCAAACTACCAAAATAAACAGCAAACCCAACTCACGAAATATGCAGCTGTGATGGTATTGTAGCAGTTGTACGGAATACTGTAGCATACTGAAAATATCTAAAAATCCTCCTTAACCAATTGGAACTGGAAACTATCTTCAATCTTTCAGCTCAAATGCGATCCCTGGATGAAATTACCACAATGGACAAGAGGGTTTCCGTCCTTCAATCCGGAACATCGAAGGGTTTTCATCCTCGCGTGAGAAGATGAACACAAGTGCTCACACTCTGAAAATAGGGTTTGATTTCAATAGACAATGGATCCTTTCTTTTGATCCCAGCTCCTTTTATAATTTCCTGTTTTATTCCAATTTCCTTTTCCCGCCTAATTTCCCTCTAGAAGCGTCTAAAAAGACATTTTAATAAAATATTACATTAGGCCTTATTATGTTCCATTTAGACGACCCACTTTATCTAGCTAATAATAATAATAAGATTTAAACTGTCCTTTTACAAGGTTTTCAAATAATATTATTAGGGCCAACTTAAAACATTATTATTAAATTATTTCCCTAATTTTATCCCTTATCCTATGGGAAATAAAGAAATAGGATTTGGGTCTCCTAATTATTTTAATTAGAAAAAGGGGACATGGCATCTTCCTCCTCTTCCAGCACGGTCACCTTTGGGTGCCATCACTTTACCAACTTGCAAGCCTTTCTTTCACAACTTGCCAATCGAATCAATTGGATTCATCACACACACACACACTCATCAAGGAAATACCTTGCTTTAATACCAATTGATGCAAACACATAAAGGGACGAATGGAGGACAACCTTCACTCTATGCAACATGAAATTACACTCGCACAAATACACATTTGCTCATACATCATGTACAGACCTTGACACAAAGCAGCTCCTATATTCTTATTCAAATAAAAAAATAACTAGGGTTTTATACTGCACACATACTGCTCACATGCCTTAATACTTCAAGCATAAACATGAAGAAAACACATTTGCACATAGTCTCTCATTGACTGGTTTCTTCCCTCTGCTCTATTTTGGGAGAACTTTTTTTCCGTTTGTGTCTTCACTCCAAAAGGAAAAAAACTCTCCCTCCCAATTCTTTCTCTAACTTCTTGTGACTCTTGGAGTGCATCTCTCCCTTCATTTGCCTCTTGGAAACGTTCAAGAATCGGCTGTTCATCATTCTAGGTTGTTACTTTATTTTTACTATTCACGTGGATGAAACCACCACTTTGTGCAGTCCGGTGGTTGCGAAACCACCATTCAAGTTTGCAAAACCGCTGGGGCGGTTATGTAATCACCTTTTTAGCTTGCAGAACAGCCACGTAGTGAAGACCGGCAGTTTTTTCTTGTGCACAGTCTACCAATCTTTGGAGGCCATAACTTTTGCATACGGACTCGAAATGAGATGATTTTTTTTATTTAAAGTGCATGACTTTTCAAGGGGAATCCAAATATGCATTAAAATTCAGTTTTAGGGATGTACTTGATGCTCTTTTATCTATTCCCATTAACCTATCCGCTTTAGCCTTTTAATGGACACAACTACCTCTCGGACTGTACCAATGGTTGAGGCTCTCAATCAACTTGCTGGGAACCGTGTAGCTTCTTGAAAACTATCCCTCTAATGTACTTTATGCAACTGAAATGCTGGAGTCTTCATGCTTCCCAACTATCAACTTCTCCATGCCGAATGCCAAACAAAACAACAAAATTATGAAAACACACTACCATATTTTTGGATGATGTGAGATTGCCCTTCACCTTGTATGCTCCTACATCATTATTGCATTGGAATAACATTGCATGTTTCTTGGTTCTTGCCAGCAATGTACTATATCTACAGTATCATTACTGATTACCTCTTGGTAATAGGTATTAATTAGTATCTTTTTTTTCTATTTCAACAACTGAACAACTTCCTTTATTGCATTCTTGTGGGCATTGAATACTGAGTGTGTTTTATTGGTGTTCTATGCCTGCTGTTCCCTTGCTTATTTTCGTTTCTATTGAAGAACTGCAAAGAGATTCTGGAGCTCCCTCAACTTACTCCTTTAGTTTAGTTATTTATTGTTTTTTATTGTACCATTTCCAATTTATGCATTGGAATAACATGGCATTTTCCCTTGTTCTTACCAGCCGTGTACTATATCTACAGCCTCATTAGTCATTACCTCTTCGTGGTGGGTATTATTTAGTATTTTTTCTTTCCATTTCTTCTTAGCAGATTTAGTCACGTCCATAATTTGTATATAAACAATTGCTGTCTTTCAACAAACTAGTTGTTTCCAGTTCTTCAATTTCTTGGGAATCACAAAGGTTGTTTCCAAAATTGGGAATAGAAAAGGCTGTTGCGAATGCTATCGAGGTCAAATATTCTTTGAGCACTATTAGATTTTCTGAAAATATTGTGAAATTTTCATTTTCACATTTTTGAGTATTTTCAGAGAGTTGTCATCTGTTATGGCGCCATGTAACATTTTATATTGAGTGAAAACTTTTCATGGTACTTAGATCAGACTTGGATTTGGTGAAAAATCTCAGCAAATTGAAAGAAAAACATTGAAATAAAAATTTAGTTAATTGTACTAATTTCTTCAGAGACATGCAAGTTGAGCCAAATTGGCTTATTTGTCTGACTCGGTTTCTGATTCAGGATTACCCATTGAGATCCCCGAGTCTGATAACTATGAGAGATATTCAAACTCCTACAGGACATCATGAATCCAGTCATAAGGGACAGCATGTACAAATGAAATAAAATCATATTATTTTCCATAGATGGTCAAAATAGGTCAATTCGACTGAAATTACAGCTAGCAAAGATGACAGGAACTGGAGGATGAGGTACAACCTATAGTAGAAAAGAAAAAAATTGAAGCAACATAAAAATATGTTTACCAAGAAAATGTGACCCCAACAAGCCTACGAAGTTGACAAGGAATGAGGAAAAAATAAGGAAGATACCGTAACAACTGGCTTATCAGGTTAATGTGGAAATGCCTTCACGTAGGTAGGACTGAGGCAGTTAGAAATGTTAAAAGGAAAATAAATGGATGAGGAGGTAGGGCGCTTCACATGTGACCAGAAAACATTCCATTTAGCCCCATAATTAGGGAAAGGTATCCCAGCTTGAAGGGTAATCTCAGCAGCACATTGGATATGTATAAATAATCCCCATTTGGGCACAATTACCCAAGTGATTTGAGAAGTTTTCTCTCCAATTAAGGCAAATTGGAAAAATATATTTGAAGAGTTTTCTTTTTAATTAAAGTGGATTACTGTGCAGATTTTAATGTGTTAATTATTGTTAATGATATTCTTTAAAAAATATATAGAATAAACTAATTAATCAAACTTTTTAAAAAAAGAAACTGATTCATATGTGGGGTTTATTAATGAGAATGCGGTCTAAAGTCTGAGATCTTTTGACATGTAAGCGTTCCATTTTGAACTTATTTTTTATTTATTTGCCGTTTAGTACTCATCTAAACTACACTTGTAAATAATACAAGTGCGAAAAATTGGCATATAATACAAAAACAGTTTTTACTTTTTCAAGAAAAAAAACCTATGCTGCAGTTTTTGATGTCTATTGATGAACATAAATATCTATTGGTATCTTCTAACATAATATTTTGTGTGGAAATGTCGTTTACAGCCTTTGACTGTGTATTATGCTTTCCAACTTATTGCTGCTAGATTGCAAAACATAGTGCCAAACCCTGGGCAGTTGTTACGGATCCATTATTTGGGTAAGCTGAAAGATCTTAAATATGATTTACCATAATTGAAGTAATGGTTAGTGAAGTCACTACAGTCTTCATGCTAAATAATGCTGAAGCTATGCTGCTTGTTGAAAATACAGCTTGAAAGTATAGTGAATAAATTTGTCCGAATCGGCAAATATGGTAATAAATTTTTCCAAATGGGCAAATATTGCAGTAAAATTTACATTTATCACACTCCTTTCCGAATGGGAAAATATGGCAGAAAATTTTACATTTATCATGCTCCTCCAGCTTTCTATCTTTAAGTAGGGTCTTGACTCTTAATCTTGTTAAAAAATGAGTGTTTGAGCTTAGCAGAAACAATTAAATAAGTAATTTTATTGCCCAGTACGACTAAAAGAATCAAATGGATGGACAATGAATTTTACACGTTGAAATTTCTAAGTGGAAGATTACAAACCATTTTATGATCTGAATTTAAGGATACCCATCAGTCTGTTATTTGTGCACTAAGCTGAAGAACGTTGATTATTTGTGCACCTTGTTCCAACAGATGCTAAAAGAATTCGAAGGATCTGCATGTTTCTCCTTCAATAAAAAATAACAATTGCAAGTCCCACTAAGCCAACAAGATGCAGAGTATGGGATAGGTCCAAATGTAATCAGCAACCATGTGGTGATATATATCAGATTTTATTTTCAGTGAATACATGTTACATAGTTTCTTAGAACGATAATGGATATGCTATTTCTTCCTGCAGTTTACAGCAGTACTTTTGGGATTAGAAAGTTTGCCATTTTAAGAACAGCATCTTTCTCTTTATTTATCCATTACTTTCCAATGATCACTAGTCAAGTTTCAAGCCTGATTTGTTCTAGTTGTCTGAGAATATCATGGATATGCTATTTCTTCTTGCAGTTTACAACAGTACTCTTGGGCTTAAAAAGTTTGCCACGAATAAAGCAGCATCTTTCCCTTTGTTTATCCTTTACTTGCCAATTATCACTATTGAGGCTTAAGCCTCGTGTATTCTAGTTGTCTGAGAATATCACCAGATGAGTTTGTCTATTTTGTTGTTGGTGCTGGATATTCTCTTAAAAATAGTATCCATAGAAATTTTCTAATGTTGTCAGTCAGTGGGACTGTAAAGCACAACCAGCTAAGATACCATTAGTGAAGGAGTGTCTAAAAGCAACCCCCAATACCCCACATAAAAGAAAAACAATTAGAAAATAATAATATGAGGGTTTACTGAGAAAAGACAAACCCCTTATCATAAGAAATGTTATAATTGAAATCCTCTTGTTTTTATTTTTGATGTTGAATATTGACCTCTTTATTTCATCTGTTAGGGTCGAATATTTTTTTTTTATGAATGAAGAATTTAAATCTATTAACTATGATGGCTCACCTTTTCTTTGACTATATTCAGGTCCTGACAAGGAACTCCATCAGCTTCCAGTTTTTGCAGAGCTATGTGCTCTTTTTCCTGGTGTCCAATTGCACATAGATTTTGTTGGACCTTCTCTATCAGATTTCAGGTTCTTACCTTGAATGCTGTGCATACTTGTAGAATATGAAACGTATTTGATAATGTATAAGGGGTTAGTGAACTCATCGTAATAGATGAAGTTCAACTGAAAATGGTTGAATGACATGTTTGTGAAAAGTACAATACAAAAATTGGATTCGTTTTCTGGTTTTGGGCATCCTATAATTGTATCTTTTTTTTCCATGCCTTACCTACACAGCTCCATATAGAAAGTGCACTTTTCAATTATCATGCCTTCTTTGTACCTTTCTTCTTCAACCACTGAGAAATGGTGTTTTTCTCTTATGTTGTTGCTTGGTTAGAGATGGCAAACATTATGAACTTACTGAATACGCAAAATGCCTTAATGAGGCTTGCCAATGCAAAGTTTCGAGATGCATGGAAGATCATAAGGACTGCACAAAATCTATGCAATTTAAGAATCAACCTTCCCCTATGGTATTACGGTTTTGGAAGGGTCTCTATCATGAGCGTCTTCATGATATAGCAAAAGTAAGCAATTTTCTGTTCCTTTTTCTAAATTTTAAAAATAGTTTTATTCATATAGTTGATGTTACTAGGCATTATGCATTCTACTTCGAGTTTCAATTGGATTTCGAAATGGAGATTCCTAAAGAATCAACTGTGATAGAATAAGTTTACTTGGAAGTGATACATTGGTTCATGGTTTTGGGAATCATTGTCTAGTAACATTTCACGGACATTACAGTTCACCACCACCCCTGGCTTCCACTATAGGAGCGTTTCTGACCTCCTTTCACATACATATGTCTAATAGTGCAACTGCATATCATACTACATCTTTTAGTCCAGATTCCAGAGTTTTCACTATGGGGAATACCTTGCATCCTTAAGATGTCCGAGAATATTGCTCGGGACAATGTTATTACTTTTTTTCTAGCCCTTTGGTTAGCTGCTTTCCACAAACCTTCATTCATCAAGTGTCAATATCATTCCAACTTTGTGTACTGGCTTGATTTGTTATCACAATAGTTTTTCTTAGCCACTGTTAAATTCAGAAGAAGAGCTCAATGAAACAAATTCTTGATCATGCATGAGATGGAATGGAGTTCATGCAGCCTTTGTCTTTAATGAAGTTTTAAAACCATATCGTGTTTGAGACAACCATGGTCTTGTTAGATTTTACACCTTGCATTTTTTTGTTTTTCTTTGCCACCATGAAATTCTCTCTCCAATAGAGGATTGGGCCTCTTGCTGATCAAATTTGCTTGTGGCTATTATAGAGCCAAAGTTCTCTCTTCTGTTTTAATATGCATCTCTTTCCAAGCAGACTATTCTAACATCAAATCTTCTAAACCCTTGTTAATACAGAGTATTTTTCATCTACACCATCAACTTTGACAATTTAAATAACTTTTCAGATTTTACACCTTGCATATGTTCTTTTTCTTGGCCACCGTTAAATTTTCTCTTCCATAGAGGATTGGGCCTCTCGCTTATCGTATTCCCATGGAGATTAGAGAGCCAAAGTTCTCTCTTCTATTTTAATATGTATCTACTTCGAGATCGACTATTTTAACCTCAATTTTTCAAAACTCTTTAATGCAGAGTATTTTTCATTTATGTCATCAACTATGACAATTTTAAATAACTACAAGAAGGCCAACCATTTTGCAATGTTTTTACATTGGAAGTCGTAATAGTTTGGCTTTGTTTGTGTTAGGCACCATCCTAGGCTAGTACCATTGTTGTGTTTGCCGCAATTGGTTGTGATCACATCCTTGTTTCAGATTTGTTTGCATTTTCACTTCTTCTCCTTATCATTGTCATAGGCCTTGATTACCCGTTGACTGTATGTTATCTTCTCCTTAGTCACCGAATTGGGGCGTAGTTGGTTGGTATATAAAGGCTTTTTTGCAGGATATTTGGTCATTGCCAATATCACAAGTTTGATTTGTTGTCACCCAAGGCTATGGATTATACTCTTTTCATCTAGGATGTGTTTTTTTGTTGCATCAGAGTTCTACTTATTGATATTGGTACCATCTTGAGATCCTTCCATGGACCTAACCTCCAATCCCTATTTGGTGCTTGTCCTCAATACATCTTAGTTGCTTTTCCTCCTGTGGACATTCTTTTCTCGGTTTCCCAGTTAATGAGGTTTCTTCACTTGGCTTTTCTGCAGTTCCCAAATAATGAGTTTTCTTCACTTGGGCTTGAGTCTATTGAGTGGTGGAGTCATCTCGGATAATATAATCAAAGCCTTCAGAGAATTTACTAGTCTCCTTTTTGGTGTAGTGAATTCTGGTATTCAAAGAATATTTCCTACTTGCAAAATAAAATCTCTTCCATCCTTGAGCAATTTGTAAGTGCACATTGTGATAATGAGTTTTTGTTCTCCATATCTCTAAAACTTCAGCTAAATGCCTCAACTGCTCTAGTGTTGTTGCAACACTTCCCAAGCTGGCTGTTGTCTTTCTCAATGTTGCCTCCTTTTAGAACCGTGACTTTGCATACTAGCATGCTTCTGTCAATGTAACACTATCATTTTTAAGTGCTTATAGCTCTAGGATATCCGAATTCAGTCTCCCTACCAACCTCAGCATTTTCTTAGTTTAGTGGAGAAAGACTTTTTTCCTCCTCATTCAGTACTTGGATTAATGGGAGGAGATGCATATATTTTCTTTATATTGCAATTCTTCTTCATTCAACTTTACTCCTATTCTGGCTATGGCATTGGCACTGCATTTGCTGATCATAAGTGTGGCAATTTAAGGTTTTCAAGCACCCCAACTTCTCAGTTGATGGGGATCACTAAATGTTCCACTTTCCATGTTGGCGTTTTGATTTTTTTTTTATAATGTACTTTGTTTTCCCTGATCCAGATGGCAGATTATATTCCATGGTCATTGTCAACACGGCAGCTCAAATTCCAGCTGTTGCGAATTGGTTCTTGTAACATGGAGCAGCAACATATTAGTTTTGCTTTGGTTGAAATTTTGAAGATTTATTCTTTTAGTGTCTGAGCACATCCCAGTTACATTCCAGGATACTAATTACATTACTAATTTTCATTTTCATAGTGTTCTAATGCTTTTTATAAAGTCAAGTCTTCTTCCATTGCTTCAAAAATTTGCCTAACAAGCTGAAACTTGAGTTTGAGAGAGGTCTGCTGTAATTGCTATCTCTGGAGCCTACACCGGCTGATTTCTATTCTCCTTTTTCTCTGCCATCCTTGGTTCTAGAAGGGAGGAAGCAGTACTTTTTCTATAATTTATTGATTTTCTTATGTATGGTTGTTCTTTCCATCCATCCGTTGTTTTCGTTGTGCCTACATTTGCATCATTGTATTTGCCACTGTTTGCATTCTCTCTATTTCGTCCATTTTTTTGACAAGTTTTCTTGCATCACCTCACCAACTTCCTTTCCTTTTGCTGAAATGTTTTCTTTATGACTTTATTTTGGTGAATCTTCCTTTTCAATCTGTGCACTAAGTTTTTCTAAAATAGAAAAGGAATTTGGAGTTTCAAACTGTATTGGCTTTTGTAATATATTCTTACTGTTTCTTTTGTATGCTTTTGGCTATTTTCTTTCTTGTTACTTTCCTTGAGGTCCTTGCTTTTTATTCTTCTTCAGTCACCTTGTCTGTGTTTTCCTTGGCACATCTCTCCTTTGTTCTTTTCCTTGATGGCTTTCTTCTTGTTTGGTTACTTCTTGTTGTGGTAGAGGGCACACTTTGGCTAGGTGACCATATGGGTGTTAGTTTTGCGATGTAAACGGTATGCTCCCATAATCAATTGGTTATTCCCACGTTATCCTTGATAATTCCAACTGGACTCTTTTTGACAAGATTTTGTCAAGATCTATATTTGTACAAATTCTTGCTGATTCAAAACACTTTCCTGAAGCATTCATGCTGAGGTAGTTTGTTTTGAATCCTGACAGGTTTTTGTGGGGCAAAACTCTAAATGAGAATCTAGATGTGTTATATGCATGTGCGGAAGCAATATTAAATAGTATTCAAAATAAAAAACTAATAGAACTAAAGTGGAATGTTTTATTTAACAATGCATTTTGTACATGGCATACTCTTGTGGGAGGTGTACGTTGTCTATCCTCTACTATCTTATTCTATCTGAGCATGTGTAATGTCCCTTTCTCAATGCTAGTCCTCTTTGAAGACCTTGAGCCCATTCCACTTTCCGTGGGCAAGAAGGAAATAAGCAAGGGGAGTAATTGTCATGTTTTTCTGTTGTTTTCATGGGAATTGCATTCTTTTTTAGTAGTTTTCCTAGGTATAGTCAAGTTGGCTGGGGAAGATGAAAAGACCAATGAAGAATAAAAGGGAAAAGGAACTATTAATTCCTCCAAGGAGATTGGTTTTAATTGGGGGAGATTCTAATTGGTTTTAGGCGCCACATCAATGGTATAACAAGGGGTCATTTGGCTCATTTGCTGCATTAACATCTTGACTATTAATTAACTTTGCCATAGTTTTTGGGATGATTGCTCAACTGCTTTCCACATAAGGGCGAAAATCTTCTTGGTGTGCCCATCAAGTGAGGACAAAAATCTTCCTTCTCTTGATTGAATAACGAAAACTCTTCAATCCATTGAGGATTCTCCATTTTGGGGTTTCCAAGGAGCTTCAAAGAAGATTGATTTTGCAGATTTTTTGCTAGAGTTTGGTCGAAGAAGGGCTGTTAGGGTCCCACAGTGATTTTCAGGCCCACTCCAAGGGTGGCGAAACTTGCCCTGTGGAGGAGTTGGGGGGTTTCCAGGGCACAACAACATCCAACTCAGCTCTTCATTGTGCATTCCTTATATTTTTAACAGTCAGAATCTGCTTTTGGACTTTAATTTTTGGGCTTGGAATCCTTCATTTCCAACCACTTCTTGTAAGGGTGTTCACTGCTGTTATTTTATTTAGTTAAATAAATTCCAGTTGGGTGGGGTTTGAAGGCATATTTCCTGGTCAATAATTGTTCTAAAATATTTCTAAGTCGCCCTACATTTTTGGATGGTGTGAATGATGCGTTTTTTAAGAGATATTGTATTTTCCTTACTACCGTTACACAAATTCAGACTGTTATACCTTGCTGTCATTATTTTCAGTTGACTTTCATAAATTTCAGTTTGCTATTTGTTGGGGTTTGCGCAATTTTCCTTTGTTTTCAGTTAGAGACCGGAAAGGGACATTATAGTCTTCTTTCATGCATCAATCTATCCCAACACTGAGGGTATTCATGTTCCCATGTGGAGTCAAACAGGTCCATTCTATTTGCTCTACTTGCCTACTTAAAGGATTGATATGGAAGACAATTCAAGCCCTGCTCACTTTGAAGAGCCTAACACGGCCAACCAGGGTTCCCAAGATCTACGAGATCAATAGAATCACTCTGAAGTATAAGAAAGTCTTGAATGCTCACTATAGATATGTCATCAGCTCTATGCTCTATTGAGACTTCATGAGCCAAGGCTTCACAATGACGAGGGCAGCTCATCTAGGGTTCACAATGTCAATGCAGCCCTTAAGGCTCGAATTAATTGGATTAGTTAAATAGGCTACTTTCCTATCCACAGGCAAGAAGTCATTCCAGAGGTGGATACACGACATTCAGTAGGGAAAATATTGCAGCCAACTATGAGGAATATAGGGCTCTTCCGAATGACATCTGTGATGCTATTTCACTTGCCGAATTCATAGGGGTAAACAAGGGTAGGTCAAGGTTAGATTCCACCTAGACCTCATGCGTCATGAAATGATCTTCAAATGCATGCTTTGGGGAAAGTGACACTCCCCACATTTGATGGTTCCAACAAAGGGACAACCAGAATATGGATGAAGATGCTAGGGTTAAACCCTAGACCACAAGAACACACAAAGGAGCCAAACCCAAAGGGGGTTTCTCTTGAATGAAGAAAAAGACAAAACAGATCTGCAAGAGGGTTTTGAGATGGACTCCCAAGAAGACCATGTTGAAGAGCATACACATGAGAAAAGAGTTTTACTGGTTGTTAATAATGATGTTCAACTTGCTGGAATTTTCCGAGCAGCAATCAACAAGAAGCAAATTGATGGTGTTCTTAACTTCGGCGAGAACCATGATGATGTTCCAAATATGTGTCAACAAAATGTGGAAGGATTCAAGGCGGGAAGATCTTCACTTGTTGAAGAAGAGAAGAAAAAACAGGGTGAGCTCCTTGTGGGCAGCCCAAGGTATGACAGTGGTAACCATATTTCCGATTTGTTGTTTTCTCCTATGTCACTGCCATAATTTTGTCATCATGGAAAATATTTTTAGAAGCATGTTAGGTCCAAAGAGACAACTTGTTGCTATGGGCATGTTGCTTTTATGTCAAGGCCAAGAGCTTCTTTGGCATTGGTTAAGGAGAAGCTTTGTGAAGGATCAAGGTAAAAATCATCCCTTAGTCTTGGAATTATTTTGAAGGAAAAATAGTATTATTATGAGAATTGTTTAGCATATAAAGTTTGTTGTACATTTGAACCTCAGATTATGCAAGGATGTTTCAGATGCTACAAAATGGCTTCATCATCACCTTGCACCAAGATGGATCCAACTCATCTCAAGCTCTTGTACCTAGGGGAAAGCACACGGTAAGTCCATCCCCATTTCTATATTGTTGGCATTCCAAGATACATGGACTTTTAAGTAAATTGAGATACAATGGTTGCATTCCTTGAATGAAACGTTAACCAAAATATATAGGGAACTCTATGAAGTTAAGATTCAAGGGGATTGATGGCCAAGAGGTTCGTTCTTCAAGGGATAACAAATAAAGCTCTTCAAGCTTTTTGTGCAAAGAACTGAAAAGAATTTCCGCAAAAAGGTAATCACATGGAAGGGCAAAAGCCCATGGGTAAGATTCGGGAATCTCTATGTTTCGAGTTTTAGAACAACAGTGAGATCATAGAAGTTTTCAACTAGAAATCCATGGACATTTTACTCTAAGAAGAAGTCTTCCAATGGAAAGTGGATGTTAAGTTCATGAATTTTGTATTTGGAAGTGAGAGAGATGGATGCTTTCTTATTCAAACCATAAGCATATGTAACCTAGGCAGAAATTGGTGGTATGATTGTAAGTAGTAGAAGACATGTTTTATGGGTTTTAAGACAAACTGTCATAAACAATTGTACTGATTGTTCCTCTTTATTTCAGTATTTCCCAACCATTGTACTTGCAGGCATAGTAAGTAGTCTCAGACATACATTGGAGTAATGTTTAGTTTGTTGAGGTTGTTGAAGTATTTTCAGTTATATGGTTGCATTCTTGGCCCTAGATCACTGTCATTACCGGGTTTTGTGATGTATTTGAAGTTTCTTCAGCTGTTATCCTATCATTTTTGGAAATCTGTTAATTGCATCAAGGAACCAACCCATTGGGTAACACTTTTTCTATGACTCTTCACAAAAGTCTTTTCAGTCACAAGGTGGTGGAAGGATTTTCCGCCTACCATCAATGAGGGATCATGTTTGCCGCTTTTTAGAAGAGTTTTTCTTGTTCATTTCACAATTCCCGATTTTGAGCGAGAAATTGCAATGGTACATCAATGTCAGCAATGCTTGGAAAACATTTGTAATAGTGCAATGGACCTTCTGAGTCTTCGAATCCATCATATGAAGGGGAATTTTGAGGAAATGCAATGCAAAGGCAGAAAGTTGGTCCACATATCTATGAGGCATGCTGGAGAGGTTGTCAGAAACATTGGTGGAAGCTCTTGATTTCCTTAATAAGTTTGTTCCATGTGCAAGAACAGGTATAGAAAAGGAAGAATAGATGAGTTTGTTTCCCACCCAAGAAAATGGTGGAACATATGGGATTGTGGCTGAAGATGGAGATTTTTTTGGTCCTTGTATGGTTACCTACCGCTTCTACATCAATCACATTACTGAAGCTTGCATGGGTTTGTCATATTTGTATCATTTCTATGGATTGTTGGTCATAATATTTTCATCTCATGAACAATCTATACACTTGTGTTGATTTCCAGAGGCTTTGCAATTGCATGGTAATGATAGTGGAGAGGCTCCAATATTGGAGACCTCAATCCTCCCATATCCTAGTGCTGATTTGGATGGAATTCCAAGTGACTTGTGGCTGTTATGACTTATTTTCAGCTTACATGCAAGTCTATGGTGTGCCATTACATTTGGAGGAATCATGCCCACTGAATAACATCATGGGACCCTTGGAACTCAAGGTTATTGTCATGGACTTCGCAAGTCATGGGATCATTCATCACAAGAGAAGTAGCAAATGGGTACCTTGAGGTAACACCAATGAGCACTTGGGGCAAGCCTTTGTGCTTTAAGGGAATGTATGAAAGAAGTTCTTATGCATTTGGGAAGAAGGCTTCATTGAGGGAGAGCAATAGATATGGGTGATGGATGGAGTAGAAAGTCGATGATAATTGTTGGCAGAGGTTGTTCGAACTTGACAGACTATGGGATTTAGTTGTTTTTGATTATCAAGTATGATGGTACTTGGGCATTTTCATGAGCTTGTAATTAAAAGGCAAGAGCTCTTTCATTTGACAGATAAGTATGATCCAACCCTATTAGAGCAGCCAAGCACAATCAATTGCAAAGGTAGGGCAATTGCAATTTTGGGAGGGAGTGACTGTAATAGTCAAGTTTCGGCAATACTTGTACCGAATTTGAAGACTTTGAACCCATTTCCACTTCTCGTGGGCAAGAAGGAAATGAGCAAGAGGAGCTCACATGATCATGTTGTGGTGTAGTTGTTTGCGGAGAAAATATGGCCATTCTTTTTATAGTAATCACTTGTCAATAAATTCTTTGAGGTCTGGCCACTGTACAACACAAAGGAAAGCCTCAAATGCAAAATGGCAGAGAGGATGCCATAATGAGCATGTCCTTTTAGTCATGCACGATCTAATCAAATCAAACTGGTCAATGCCGAGTATACCAAGCTGATAAGATGAGGTTACCCTCTTTCGGTCATTGGGAATGTCAAGGACATTCGATACTTTTAGGAATTATAACTCGTCAAGAAGTTCTAGAATTGGTTGAACTTGTAATGCTTTCTCTCCTTTTTGAGAACCAAAACCCTGCAATATGGAAATGAACCACTGAAATGACCTGTCAATATTGTGCAAGTTTGAAGAAACTGGATAAGAATCCCTTTTGCATCAACCTAAATCTGGTCCAAATGTTCTAGCTTTGAAACCCAAATTTGTCTATATTACTAAAACTGCCAAGGCACTGGGATAGAATGCAAATAAACACTTATAGGTAACAGAAAATACACTATTACAAAATGCAATTTTTACAACAGGACCCAAATGGACTTGAGCAATGAAAAGTACCAATAACCCGATGTGAAATGGAACCTAACTGCTGCAATAATATGCTGCAATAATAATATGTACCTAGAAAATGTGATTTGCACAAGGAGATAAAATACACACAAATGCTCAACACAATAACTCCTTTTTTTGTATTTTCACGAAATGACTACCACTAGATTTAGGAGTTCAAATACATGGCATAAATTTGATATTTCATTGATCTGACCTGGAACATTGCAGCAGATCAGATCTGAAATCTGATTATAAATCCCCAAAAAAATCCTCACTAAAAACCATCTGAATAAATTTCTGGAATTATTTTGCTTCACTTCACAAAAATCTGCAGATGATTTGAAAATATAATTTAGATTTAGTTACCTCAAACCCCATGCCAAAAAAGTCCCAAAATGGGTCGCTCCAGCTGTAGAATAATGGCTATTGCAAAACCTGATTTTTATTTCTGAATATTCTCCAACAAAATAGATATTTTTGGAAATGAGTTTTCGTAACTCCCAAAACCAGATTACAATCTAATGGGAATTTCTGTCCTCACAAAACCCTGCAACAGCAGCTCCAAGGGTCTTCATGCACAAGAGATTAGATCCACAAGTGAAGTTTTGTAAAATGGAAGCTCAATGCACAAGTTGAAGTTTCCTGCTTAAGGGAAAGATGTGACCCAAAGATATACCTCCCAAACCATCCAGTCACCATCGCATTCTTTTTTATATACGTCATTTGCCCCCTAAAGTGACCTTTGGACTTCCCATGACCAAGTCGACATTTGGAATTACCATAAAAGTGCTATGTAAAAAATCCCATAAAACTGAACTTTTGTAATTCCAATTCAAGTCCCCCCATGGACATGGTGACCCAAGTCACATTTTCCTTTAGGAAGTACATTTTAATTAAGTGCTGTTAGCTCCCCTTTATTGCACTTGTCATGAATTCATAATATTAAAGTCAAGTAATATTATTGTAAGTACTTGTATGTGCTTTTTATTTTGCTATATTTTAATTTATAGCACCTTATAATAAAGTTAATAGCTAACTTAAGCCAACCTTGAGCTCACCCTTTGGCCGTTGGGTAGACAAAAATGGGCCAAAGGTCTTTGATACAAACTATCCAAAAAGAGGGACAAGAAGGTGATCTAATAAGGAGTTATTTTCAGTTTTGAAGGCATTTTCAGCGCTCTTCTAGGGTGGCAACTTTCCACAAGGTGGCATTTGGAGGTTTCTAGGGCACAACAACATTAGACTCAGCCATCATTATGTTTCTCATAATCTTAGCAGCCGGAATCTACATTTGATCTTGAATTTGGGGCTTGGAATCCTTCATTTCCAACCATCTTTGTAAGGGTTTACACTGCTATTATATTTAATTAAATAAATTCCAGCTGGGATTTGAAGGGGTTTATAGTTGTTCTAAAATATTTCTAAGTTGTGCTACATGCTTTGGATGGTGTGAATAATTCATTTTTGAAGAGATATTGCATTTTCTTTGCTGCTGTTATAAAAATCAGACTGCTGTACCTTGCATTCATAAATTTTCAATTGGTTGTTATAATTTTCAGTTTACTATCTAGTGGGGTTTGTGCAATTTCCCTTTGTTTCAGTTAGAGCCTAGAAAGTGGCATTACAAAATGCAGAGATGCAATAATATAACAAAGCTGCGAAGGCTAAAGAACTATCATGGCAGTTGAAATTTGATCTGACTTGGAACATGAAGTGCTAGCGACATAAGCTAACCAGTCCAATTTTTTGAATAAGAGGAAACATGTAACTTGAAACACTTCATAATAGCTAGTTTTCAAGGAGTTTCCAGTCAAGAAAAAAAATCATTTAGTGCAGGGGTCTACAAACAAAGCCGGGTTTGAGGTGATATGAACATCTTGGATGAGAAGATAGTCACTAGGTTCCTCTTTAGAAAATAAAGGTTTGTATATGGTTGTAAAACCATGGGTGTTTCTAGGTAGAGGGTGTGCTATTGTCGGTGTTTGCAGGACGTGGTTGTGTAACTGCTTGTATATATAGGTGGCAGTTACATAACTGATGTGGCGATTTCATAGTTTTCGGGCGATTTCGAAATCCCTTGTTAGATAAATGACGGTTTTGCATAAAGATGAGAAACAAACAAAGCAACCATTGCAAATGTCTCTTCCTCTTATGAGTTTTTTCACCTCCCTATGCGAGCTTCTTGTGTTGAGTATTGCATAAATAACACCTATTTGTTATGAAGAGAAGTTTATTAATAGGCAATAGTTTATGAAAAAGTAAGGCCAAAGCATGTATGATTGTGCAAGCAAGTTTCATAAGGAGGTGGCCCAGATGAAAAAGATGCATTGGATCGTTTAAAAATCCCTAATGGATGAAAATAAAAAATTCCATACCCATCTCAGGAGGCCCATCCTATTGGCCAAACCTAAGGACATAAGAGAGTCTTGTACTCGAGCCCATCACCTTGAGATAGACAAAAAAAATGGTTTGCCTTCCTCTTCAATTTCCTCGTCTCTTAAGCAATGAGGAAATGTTTCAATACTTCAGCAATCCAAAGGATAATAGACATCCTTCACTACTATTGTTTTCATGAATACAACTTTCCCCACCCCTCAACCCCAATTGATAGCAGGAAACAAACAAATGGATTTTTAAAAAAATCCCATAAAATGACATGTAATGCTCTCTGACTTCACTGATAAGTACTTGGATGCAGCACCACTTGAACATAATGGTGTCCTACCCAAGGGGTTATGTTGTAACGGTAATTGTGTATATCTGAAAACAAAGTGGTTCAACTTCAATTCCCCTTGGGTAGCACGTTCTCTAGCACACCAGGGGACTGGGCCCCTATTTGTGGGATCAATGAAAAAATACCTCATATACCCCAGCAACTAGGAGAGATAGAAATCCATCGTAGATGTCTTACTCAAAAATTATGATATAGTCATACCTTGGATTGCCCTAAGAACATTATTAGTCTCCTTCAAAATGTGGATTGAACGTCATATTCACCCAGAAGGTGACCTATGCGGTTTTCTGTTTTTAGACCTTGACCACCGCATGCCTCACGGCACTCCTGCACCTCAAATATTTTTTTTAGCATTAACTAGGAATATGCACACATTTGAATATTCAGAAATGATCATAAATATTACCAATCAAGCACACCTGATACACAGAAATCATAATTTTCAAGCCATGGAAATCCTCTCAAAATTTATGAATGGAAATATAAGCACTGACAAGATTATAACTGAACATATAATAAAATGATCAAAAATTAAAGCCGGCCAAAATCCTCCTTGAATTCGAAGACAACCTGTAATGTATTCATGTTGTGCCATGTGAACATAGCCTTGTAGCCACTAAACAAGAACCACTAGAATAGTCTTGGTCCTTCCAGGAAGGGGTCCGCTTCCAGAGGGTATTCGTCCTCAAGTGGAAGATCATTAACCGCAACAAGCTCATTGCATATGCTGCACATAGGAAAATGCGCTTTTAAAATATAGATGCTCCAAATGAGGTCCTAACTCTTCCTGCCTAATCTGATCTTTTGACGCCATTCAAGCTTATTTCAAAGATTAGGCTGACACATAAAGATGTTATGTGTTCATGTCATCAAGCTTCTTCTACATTTGCCTTCATATCGCAAGCTAATTTAGCTTCAAAAGGGATTTCACATCAAGATATTCATATTCTTCAAAATTAGAAAGAACGATAAGCAACCTGAAAGCAAAATGTTCTTCTGTAACAGCTCTACTTCTTTGCCACCTGGAGAAGAGACTGGCAAGTACATTCTAAATTATGGATTAACCAGTTAGTGTGTATCAAAGGAATGCAATCTGTAAAGATCCTGCAGAGCTGCAAGCAAAATGGGATAGATGCAACATCCGATGCTGGATCACCAAAATTCCAATGGAAGTAAAACCTCACTTTTGTTGACAGGTGTGGCTTAGGATGCACTTCATCATGCAACATAAAGGTGAACATTCCATACCTATACCATAGGCAGACTCTTGATTGGAAATACGAGGGTTGATTGCCTTATTTAAAGTTAGCTTATCTTTTTAATTAGCAAAGAGTTGGCATTAGACTTACTTGGATTGGAATCATACTAACCATCTTCAATATTACAATGGCTCTAGGTTGTATGTAGCCAGCATTTCATATTTAAGGGATTAGTCGTCTATTTATAACGACTTTATCCCATCACAAATTATCAATCTTGTGAGTATGTTTTATTTAGTGTTTGTATCTTTGCTTGGTTGGAATTCTTTAGTTTATTGCATGCTTGTGTATGGAATGATTAGAGATTATTGCTATTGGGACTTGCCTAATGCAGTACTCGTATCATTAACAGTGATTGAAAGTTACATCATCAACGAATGTGAAGACTAACTCAAATATTTCACTTCGTGTAAGTGCCTAATTTTAATGAATCAAGCATATAGCTTGCAATCTGTTGCGAATTTTATGGTGATTTTTTCAGGGTAGTTGGGGGTTCACACAAGGAATCTAGTAGAATACAATAATTCTCATAGCTTGTCTACTAACAAATGGAAGAATTGTTGTTGCAAGTCGAAGATTGTTTCGAAGAGCTCAAAAATATGCCCCCAAAAAGGGCCATTGATCATGAGATACAACTATTACGGAAAGCTTGTGAAAATTTGTGTTGGGTCTCTCCTTTATATTTTTTAGATTTGAGGCCAAATTTGTTCTGAAATAGACTGGTCAAGTTTTGATCAAAGGTTGAAAATTAGACATTCTGACTTTTTGCTTTAGATGTCAATCTTCCATGTTGGTGTAATTTTTTTGGGCGGCCACATTTCCATTTGATTAATGTGTTGATGATAGAGCTCTCAACAAAAAAACATTAAGGACAGAATACTTCGACGATCTTTTGGATCAGCAATAAACATGTATTTCCTTACTTCACCAAGTATGTACTTTCAAAAATATGTCGCTAATAAGGAAACCCAAAACGTTGACATTAAGGATAATAATGGATAAGCAACATTTAAGAGAAGGCAAGGTTATGTAGCATTTGATTACGGTTCAGCTTGCAATATTTGAATCTGTGTAATGTATCTTGCTAACTTTCCTAAGGATGATGACATGAGTTATTGCAAGGGAAATCATTGGATTCTTAGTATCATAAGTTTAGTTATATGAGTGTCCTTCTGATATGGGATGACGAGTACGAATCTGATTATGAGCATCTTATGCATTTTGAGAACATAGTCTTGCTTGTCATGAAGTCGATCACGCTGGATTGTAGCGAGAAGACTTGATTTTTTAGGCACAACAATTATTTGATCTATGTTCAGGTGTGTAGTATGGTGAAGGATAAGTTGAGATGTGATCTGGTGAATGTATAAGCGACTCTTCATATGTCCCAATTGTTCCTTCATTGTGACCACGGCATGGAGATATGTAGGAGTAGACCATTACATGAGGAAGTGTAATCAAGGATATTTCTACATGTGGCAGCACCATTTTCAATTAAGGGTACATATCGGTTCTTGTATTATTAGAAGCATTCTATGGAAGCTCTATGAGGATACCTGTATCACATTGATCTACCTTTTCTCCTTGCGTGAGTGTGGAGGATACTTTTGGAGATAGTGATACCTCTTGTGATCCAATTATTTCTTCCATGTGCGATATGGAGGATTGTGACTGTAAAATAGACATGATCAATGAGACATGTCTATTAATGAATGAAACCCACCTATTTGAGTTCCTTAATATTGAAATGTACAGAGGTTATACATTGAGGATGACATTCCTTATGTGGATGAAGAGGACATTGCAGTAACTTCTTCCTTATTTAACATCATGTATCCATAACTTCTTTATGTAGCAATGGTATAAGCATGGAAATTTGGATCTAGGACTGATCCTATTTTGGATGAGGGAGATATGAATAAAGACATGATCTTTTTATGTGGAGGGTATTTGCATATATGTGACCCTATCCTGGATATAATGAGGGACACTTCTACTATTGTTTAAAGTAGCACCGCTTTTTGATTAAGGTATGGAACTTCCTTGGTGATAGGCAATGATGAGCTCTTTTTCCAACCCTGTCGAGAGTGCAAAAATCATATTAAACGATTACATAATTTATGCATCAGACTTTTTTTGCATGTCTCTTGTGAGTTATTTGAGATATTAGGTGATTTTCAGTCAGCTTTTTTTAGGAGTCCCATATCAATCTTGATGTATGCATGACTCATGGTGACGAAGATAAACTGAAGAATATGATTCGTGCATCACTTCACACTTCCAAGGATCTAGGAGAGCCTGGTGCACTAGAGTTGAAGAAGACTTGGCATTAGATGCGCAGGACAATTTTATCCCTTTCATTGGAAATCACATTGAATGGACTATAATGTGAGGACACCGAGCCATCATTGATGAAGATTTGTAATTTAACTATCTTGGAGATTCACACACTTGTTCCTTCCATTGCATAGGAAGCTATTAGGCAGATCAGTAGCTCTTTTTGGCTATACTATTAGTGGATTCGTCCTATATGCTTTAAGCTAGCACCTAAATTAAGAATTGCCTCTTAATGATTGGTGGCATAGTTGGCTACACTTAAGTAATTAGGACCGTGAGGAACATCTTAATGACGATGAGGACCAATACTCTTTCAAGTTAGTGAAGTCTTTTCTTGTTTTATGATCCGTAGGAATACTGTCTGAATTTTAACAATAAACAGGATCACTATTGCTGCATGAAAAATGAATTTGAAATACATGAGTTCCTTTGTTAAGCCGCCAAGTTAGGATGTGCAATAACAACATTATTAGATTGTACTGAGTAAATTGAGTAAAGATTTTGGAGACAAAAGGAGACCTAGATCTTACCTTGGAGAAACCTATTTTCATAGGTGGGAAAATTCCTCTTCAGATGGGTAAGCAAATTGCTTCCCTGCCAAATTATTTTGATACCCATATCTTCCGCAAAGATACAAGCATTACCTGCCAATAATTGGCCATTCAAGAAGGATTCAACACCTCCCATAATTGTATTTTCTTGCTCACTACCCTCAACAATGAAGCACTCACTCAGTCAATGAACAAAACAATGATAATCAGATACAGCCCTTCCTCTTTGCTCACACTATGTTCTCACTCAAAATGCACTTAGCATGAGAAGCGATTCATACCGGCACTCATTAGGGTCTAAAGAGAGTTATTCGTATATATGGTTCCATTGTGGAGTTGATTGGGTAGGAAGGTGAAACCTTATGTTTTAGGCTTTTGAGAAGCCTAATTCATTTCCCAAACATGTATCGGCTTCTCCATTGCTGGTACTAAAGTCGATAGAAAATTCTATAGATTCAATTACTTCGCACGTATTCCATAACCTAGAAGCCGAACCGCCAGCTCGACATAGCAGGGCACAGATTTTGTCCTTTCGCAGTATGGCTGCAGCAGTTCACATGTGCCTGTAATACGTCCTAGAAATTAACCAGAACCATGCCACTGAAGCTTTTGTCATTCGAAGCCATATGTCTGGATCACCTTCAAACCCATGACTTAAGCCAATTTTCTATAATAGATGAACCTATGATCCACCAAGTTTTCTGGGACAGGGACGGCAGGGGACGAGGGGATATGTTTCCGGAACAGATTTTTTTGGAGGCCTTTTTTTAGGGGACGACTATTAATTTATTAAAAATAAAGGAAAATATAAAAAATATAGGAAATTTCAAATATTTATATGATAACATTGATAAATCATTCATCACACACAACAAAATTTCAAATATAGAACCTTAATACATAAAATTGGAGCTGAATTGAGATTTCACATAAGATTTATCATTTATCCTTAAAAATATAGCAAATTTCAAATATTCATATGATAAGTATAACATATTGATAAACTTAAACTTAAAGCATTCCTCATTGTTTTCTTGCATGAAAACTCCCCATTTGTGTAGGAAAAAAATGGTTTGTAACAAGAATATGATATACCAAGATAAAAGACCAAAAGGTCTGGCATTTTGTGGCGTATTTCTATGGAAAGAAAAGCACTACAATATATTTTCGTGTAGACATCCATAAAGTAAATGTTGATAGAACTGTTTGAATTGTGTGGTGGCATATAAATTTATTAAGGATGGATGATAAACAACATGCAGACTTCAAAATTCAAAATTGAAATCACACGATAAGAATTCTATCAATGTCATGTAATCTAAAGAGACTACAAGTATAAGCTCCATACTTTATAATAGAACTATTTTATTCATTTCTCTCACAACTTATAGATTATACCAATGGATGATAACTAAGACTAACCACACATGACTTCTTAAAGGTCTGCTATTGACCATTTGAACGATGCTAGCATTCAACTTTGATTGAAGATATCCAAAACAAAGGGGTGACATTTAATAGCATATAAAGTATTTCTCTCAATTATAATAGCGGAATATACCGACGCATTTCATCTTCAATCTCCTCAATTATCTAATCAATGCAGACCATTGATTTAAATATAAAAATTGTTTTGGTAACCAACTATTTTATGTTATTGTTAATCTCTTGTTGGCTTTGAGTAGTGTCTTATTGACTCTTTTGTTATGTTTAGTTGTAGTTGACAGTTGTGTTTTAACCAAAAACCATTGGATCTTTGATTCTTTTGTCATATAAATAAAATGATTTATTTCAGGGGAAGGGCACTGATGTGACAGTTCCTCCCTGTACCAAGTGATTGTATTGAAGTTTGAACACTACCTTATGTAATAAATTTGTTATTAAGAAATGAGCTTCTTTTTCGTTTTGATGTTTGTTTTAGGTTTAGGGCAATTAGAAATGAAAGTGGGGGTCCTTGTGGGCCCCCACATTGCTTTACTTTTAATTAAAAGTGTGTTTTAAAAAAAAAGTATTTTTTTAAGGTTGTTTGCTTAGGGAATGACAGGGGACACTCATTGTCAACTTGTAAACGTCCTGGAGACAAAAAAACAGGGGACGGCTGGAAGTCCCCGGTACGTTTAGGGGACTTCTAGCCGTCCCCTAAACGTACTGGGGACATCCAGCCGTCCCCTGTTTTTTTTTGTCTCCAGGACGTTTACAAGTTGACAATGAGTGTAATGCCATGACATCTGCTAATTATGAAGTTTCCAGATTTGGACTTGGGAAGTCCACATTGCAAAGTGACAAGGTGATGGCCCCAGATTTGATTGATATCGTGCTAAAGAGACTTGAGAAATATAAGTCTCAGAACTCTCAGCTCAAGGCCGAAAAGAATCAATTGGTAGAATATGTTCAACATCTGATAAATCCCATATCATCCATTTTCTCAGTACCCGATGTGGTGGCTGCCCCTGATGAAGGAACTCTCAATTTATCAAAAGAAATAAACACACTAGGCCATGTCACTAAAACTTGGCTTTCAGAAATTCTCGTTATAGGCCAAGAGACTATCAAAACAGCCGTTAAGTTCCATGGAGATATCAGTGCATATCTTGATCCAATTCTCTCTTTCAAGGAAAATTTTGTTTCTAACATATCAAACTTGGATGAGATATTGCCCAGTCTACAGGAGATGACGAGTATGGAGCAATGTTTTAAAAATCGGAACTGGACTCGGAACCGGCCGAGGTCTAGACCGGAACTGGACCAATTCAAACTTAATGAACCGGTTTACTAAAAAATACATAAACATTTATATTTTTAATGAAAAAATATATTTGAAAGGTTTAAAACCATGATTCCAACAATTACACACAAAATATGCAAAGTTTGATCTTATATATATGCAAGAAATGTGTTTATAGGAAAATGACATGAACTCCAAGTCCAATACAAAATACATATATCATATATGAGATTCCGAAACAAAATACATAAACAATGAGGCTCTAAATAGCCTCCATAGTTCAAGACTCCAAAAAAACAACATGCTATGATCATTGATACATTACAAATACTACAAGTTACAAAACTCTAGAATAAACTAGATGACATCAATGATCAATCATCAAACTCTGCACCGCTGTTGGAAATGGGATCCTCAAGGTCATCCTCATCATATCATCACCGGCCTCTGGCTTTGACTCGGACTCATCCAAATCCTCAGGTACATCTACAACAACTGTATTGGCACGGGGTCGGGGAGTAGCACGAGTGCGATTAGTGCCTGTTGTGTCTCGTGATGATGGTGGTGGTGGTGCTAATGGCTCATTAGATTCCTGATCCAAACCCATCCACCCCAAGTCATCAGGATCAAACTCTGCTGACTGACTCTCCTCTACCCATTCTGAGGTTGGATCTATATCATCAAAGACAATGGGATTAGTATCAGGTCTTCGGTTTAACAGCTGGTTGCACCTTAACCGAAGGTTGTACTGCACAAAGACAAGATTATTCAACTGTTGTTCCAAACGGTTTCTCTTCTTCGTGTGAATCCGCTCAAAGACGGACCAATTGTGCTTACACCCAGAAGCATTGCAAGTTTGGCTCAGGATCCTAATTGCAAACTTTTGCAATTGAGGACACTAAGTACCAAACGAATCCCACCAATGTGCTGCGATAAAAAGTGTAAATGTTTAATTAGTAAACTATGATGATAAAAGTTAAAAACACAGCTAAAAATTAAAAGTAAAATAGAAACTTATAACTTAAAGGTTAAAGCGTAATTCAACAAATTAGATAAAGATTGTCTTATGCTAAAAAATCATGATTATTCATTAAATTTTTTAATCAAATGAACTTCAAAAAACTTAGAATTTCTTACCTGGTTGGTCCACTTCCCGTGCAATCTTTGCAAGGTTTTTCCCAAAGGTACCTGTGGCTCTGCTGAAGAAGCTGATCTGTCGGTGAACCTCAAGTTGTTGCATCTCATCAGGGAACATGCGCTCTAGGCACTCGTACAAACCATCTTGTACTTCTCCTGTTTGATCTTCTCCAAGCTGAGCTCTGTAATGATATTTTGGGTTCAAGAAATACCCAGCTGCATGTAAAGGCTGATGGAGTTGATTGTTCCATCTATTATCTACGATCTCCCATATAGGCCCATATTTAGTTACTTTGTCTTTGTATGCTGCCCTTATTTGCTTCTTTGCCTGATCCATATTCTCATAAATGTAGCCCATGGCTAATTTTTCCCCATCCACTGACCGCAACACCTTAACAAGAGGCTCGCCAACTTTCACAATCTCTGTTGTTTTTTTCCAAAATAAATTATCAAAAAGTTTCTTCTTTGTGTCTTTCCCATCCTGTTTCCGGCTCCACTTTGATGCATTGCATTCATCACTTGAAAACATCCTTTTCAAGTTCTATTGTTGGGAAATAAGAGATTGCAACGTGAGGAAGTTTGCTGCAAGTCTCGTGATGGCTAGCCTAACAAGTTCTTTGCCTTCAGTGTTCATCCTCATTAGCTTCAATACCCATGAGTGATTGTAGATGTATTTGGTGATGATTTTTCCATGCTCTACAGTGTTCTTGATCCAATCTTTTTTCCCTATATCCTCAAGCGTGAGGTCTATGTAATGTGCAGCACATGGAGTCCAAAATATTGTTTTGTGTTTAGCCTCTAACATCTTACCAACAAGAACATAGTTAGAGACATTATCTGTTATGATTTGTACAACATTTTCCACTCCCACCTCTAAAACAATCTCATCTAAAAGCTCAAACAATAAATTTGCATCTTTCACCCTATTAGATGCATCTACTAATTTCAAAAACATTGTACCTTCTGGACAAGAGGCAAGAAAATTTATTATTGTGCGGTTCTTGCCATCACTCCACCCATTTGACATGATAGTGCATCCTGTTTTGGCCCATGAAGCTTTGCAACCTTTCAAATATTCATCTATGGATGCAACTTCTTTCTTCAAAAGTGATACTCTTAAGTCATGCATACCATGGCCTTTGAAGCCCTTACCAGTAACAACAATGGAATCAAACATCGGCTGGGAATAAGGTGAGCGGGAAACATTGAAAGGGATATCTGTCATGTCATTGTAAAAAAAAAAGTTTGAAAAATATTTTTTTTTTGCCTCGCGGACGCATTTTCGGTGTTATCTGACGTCTGGCAAAATAACGTGTTTCACATTGCGGGAGGGAAGAAAAGAATAAATAATGTGGAAACAGTTGAGCGTCATATCCAAATCCGGTTGAACTAGCAGCATGATAATGGAGGAAGGAGGCATCGGAGGAAGGAGGTCGAACAACGACCTCTTGTCAGTCACCAACAACGGGGCCGCACAGAAGCTGTGGTGGCATATGTATGGTGTGAGTATATGATTTTCAGTGTGGTTTCCATTTTCTCAGTGTGCTTCAGTTTGTAGCGTTCTTGTTGCTTTGAGTGGTGTGCTTTATTGTTAATACTGGAAAAGAATTGTATAAGAGAGCAGAAAACTACGGAGATCCTCTGACTGCCGTACTTCGTTGGAAGATGATAGGTCAATGAATACGTTCATTGGCAATGGTGATCATGTGCAGCAAGATCAAGACAACAAGATCTAGTTAGTGTGATACAACACAATAAATTTTCCCTTTTTGATTTCTTATTTGGAATTTCACATTGTGGGGGGGAATACATACCAATGTTCCATTCCCATTCTGCACCCAAAACGACTTAGTCAAGGAAAGCTTCCAGTGGCAGTGGCAGTTTTCTATGCTGTTCGAGATCGAGTGGCAGCGATCAATGACAAAGACTACGATTAAGAACATTACGATTCTTATAGGAAGTAATGTGAAATATTTTCAATATTTCTTCTATTATGTGGTTTTGTAATATACAAGATGTGTTTCCTACATAATTCCCTGATGTATAAGCATAGTGGTGATCAGTAGCACCAGAGTAAGTCAGTTCATGGATCTTGAAAGGGTTTGTGGGAGGATCCAGAAAACCACACGAGGTGGACAGTTGATGAGGTTCCTGTCACGTCAAGGTTTGTGGTAAGCCTGTTTAAAACCATGAAAGGAGCGAGCCTTTATTTTGGATCAAGGTCATGAGTCACAGAGTTGGACATGCCACAAGGGTGAGCATACTGCAGTTGAGAGTGTGGATGTTTTTCTACCATGTTCGCACTAAGGGGGGGAATGTTAGGAATATCTTGATTAGTGCTTCACATTATAATATAGTTTGTGTATTATTAATTACGGAATTGTAAAAGAAATTACTATTGTAATTAGTTGTTTTATAAACAACTAATATTTGTTAGCTTGTGTAGTGGTTGAGTAGGTTGTACTCACCCACGTAAATAGACTTGATGGAGTTAGTGGTTATACTTGTTTCCTAAATTATAGGAACAAGTTATTCTATATATTCTGTAATACAAACCTGAATGAATATTAAAGGTGAATTATTATTCCGTGAATTATATTTTATGTGCAAACCTGGTGTGTGCTTTTCAATACCACCATCTAGCAATGTACTCAAAAGCTGCTTCTTTGTATTGCTTCTTCCAATGGTTATCCAAGGTGTGCTGATTTTGTGTTGGCATGGAGGCACTAGCAGTAGCAGGTGTGGAAGACGGAAAAAAGCTTTGAATGGTCTTTCTTTTTTGAGGCCGGTTTTCTTGACTATGAGTGGATGGGGGAGGCATATACTGAAAGGAGTCTCTAACAGTCACAGATTGGTCAAAGCAAGATCCTTCAACACTCAAGGCATGTTCCCTCCCTATTTCAACTTCCATCTCTTTTTTCTTAGCCTTCTCTTCTCTATGTTTTTCAAGCATGTTTTTCATTTCCAACCTAATGGCATCAATATCAGGTGCATCACATGGGGTAACTTGGCCTCTTTGACCAGCCAAGTGTTGTTTCAACCTATGAATCCCCCCTTGATGTGTTTCTTACAATATTTACAAAAAACTTGATCATCGATTACGTCTGCATGGGTCCATGTAGGGTCTTTTGTTTTGGGGGCCATTGCAAATGCAAACAAATTTGAAAATGCAAATAAAAACAAAATAAATTTCATATTTCTTATTTAATAAAATTTACAAATAAGGGGCAAGTTTAAAATGCAACATACCTTTCAATGTGCACACAAAAGAGGTGAAGAAATGCTCCAAGCTTGTATATGGCACCACAAAGAGCCCACACTCCAAATGTAGATGTAAATGCCACCACAAAGAGCCCACACTTGATACCAAACAACGCCCAAACTCACTCCAAATGAACACTATTCAATGCTGCCCCTATCCTCCAAATCCTTGTAAATAAGAGAGGTGCTCACAAATAGAGGTGAGGTGCTCACAAATGGATGCCAATATCACCACAAAGAGCCCATAAGCAATGCCAAACAAGCTCCAAGCCTCCAACTTCCAAGCTCACTACAAAAAATAAACTCTTCAATCTTATGCACACAAATGCTTTTGCTCACAAATGCTCAATGAGAGAGGTGTGAAGTGAATAGAGGGGGGTGTATTTATAACACCAAATTAGGGTTTAGAGACAATAAAAAATACAAAAAAAAATTAAAAAACGTTTTTCTAAGTCGCCACTGTATAAGGAAAAACAGTCTTAGACCGACTGGTTTAGGACGAACCTGGACCAGTTTGACCAGTTTTAGCCCGAACCGGTCAAACCAATCCGGATTCTTGAACGGTTTGTGCAAAAAAAGGTCAAACCGGTCAAACTGGCCGGTTCCGGTTTGACTAATTTTTAAAACATTGGTATGGAGTCCTCAGTTTTAGCCATTGAAGGAATTCTCGAATTTGAATGTCGAGGGACACATTTTCTTTGGTGTCTGCATCTCAAATCAAGAAAGACACTTCTCGAGGATTCGATAATCCATTATGAGAGCGTATGAAATGAAGCCTTCACTTCACTCGTTTTGATTCAAGAGTTCATAGCTGAGATCCCTTGCGACCTCATAAATGAGCAAAATCAAGGGTGTTCATCGGAACATGTGGAAGAGCAATTTTCACAATTGTTTAAGGACATGTATACTCCCGCCATCAATTTATCTTTAGCTTCAATGGAACGTTGCATCAAATTAAAGAACTTGTTTGAGAATGCTCAATCAAAGATGATCAATCTGAATGATATGCCAGTTAGGATCTTGGAATTGCAAGTATTTTGTGAGGCTATTCTTCGACCAAATGAACCTCCTGAAGAAGAAAAAATGTTTGAAACATTGGGAAGGTTTAGATCCTTTCAATTGGCGAAAGCGGCGGATCCTAATTTCATTGATGGGATAAGGAGATAGTTTTCTTGGTATCTAATGAAGTGGGAGAGTTCCATTTCTCATATGTTTGAGATAGGCAGACCCCATTTCAATGGATAAGGCACTGGTTATTGTCATATGTTTTAAAAATGGAATTTAAAAAAAAGGGATGTTATTGAGCTTACTTTTTGAAAATTGTAGATCTTAAGTGGTTTCTATTTTTAGTTGCTTTTAATAAAGTTGTTGAAAAAGTCAAAGTCACTTAAGTGCCCTATTTAATGTTCATGTAAAACCCTAACTACTTTGTAACCAACTTTTGGGTTATAA